>CM044431.1:162046410-162063363 GCA_024363595.1 Xenopus borealis | reverse complement strand
CCACTTCAACCAGTATCATTTCCTGATACAGCATGGGAAAAACTTGCTATTGATATTTTCGGGCCTTTTGCAGATACTCCTGTAGACTGTAGATTTGCTATAACCTTGATAGACTATTTCAGTAAATGGCCTGAAATTGCATTTGTTGGGCGAATCTACCCAGTTTTGCTTCGTTGAAAAATTTGTGAATTTCCAAAAAAACCCGCTAAACGAGTCGCGGCACATTTTTGACGCGCGTCTTCAAAGCGCGTAGCGTCTTTTTCAAAACGCGTTGCGTCTTTTTCCTTGCGTCGTGTCAAAAATGACGCACAACTCGTTTTTTTTGATGAATTTTTGCCAGGCGAATTTTCGCTGGCGTTTCGCAAATTTATTCACCAGCAGCGATTCGCGGGAATTTGCTGCAAATTCCCCCCTGGCGAATAAATTCGCCCATCACTATTTGTTTCTCATGTAACATCAGCTACAGTAATAACATTTCTGTCTACAGTCTTCAGCAGAGAGGGAAATCTAAAGGAGTTAATATCCGACAATGGACCACAGTTTGTCTCATATGAGTTTGAATCCTTTCTGAGAGAGAGGAATATTGTGCATAAGAAATCTTCGGTGTATTACCCACAAGCAAATGGAGAGGTGGAGCGATTCAACAGAAGTCTGAAAGAAGCATTACAGACAGCAGATCTTACTGGGAAATCTTGGAAAGTATTTACAACAGAGTTCTTACATAACTACAGAGCAACATGCCATGAAACAACCCAAGCATCTCCAGCTGAATTATTACATGGCAGACAGATGCGCACTAAGTTACATGTTGCAGACATCAAACTTCCACCAAAAACGTGGTGCAAGAGAAGTGTACTTTCAGCCTGGATCTTTAGTCAGAATTAAGAAACCAGGAATACTGAAACAAGGACAATCTAAATTTACTAAACCACTTGAAGTTAGACGCCAGCGATATATACATATGAACTGTCTGATGGACGCATATGGATTCAAGTCGTCTTGCTCCTGCTAGATATGACTTTGCAGACATTACAAAAAGCATACATTCTGATGTAAAATGGATAAAAATGTTTTTTAAATGTTTGTAAATCAAGCAGCAGTATAAAAGAAACACGCCCCACCAAATCTTAGGAAGAGCCCAGTGCACAAAGATATCTACCTACTGTAACTCCCCCTGCTGATAGTTTGCAGAAGGCACACACATTTTTAAGGACTAGCATTGCTATTGAGGAAGCAGAACCTGTGGTTCTGGTGGCCCCCACGGCCCACCCTGGGTTCTGCTTTATTTGTAGGGATGCGCCAAATCCAGGATCTGACATTTTTCAGCAGGATTAGGATTTGGCAGGATCCCTCTTCCCCATCAAACCGAATCTGAATCCTAATTTGCATATGTAAATCAGGGGAAGTAAAAAATGTTTTCGGTTTGGTATTTGCCCAAACCATTCGAGAAGGATTTGAGGGTTCAAGAACAGACTGAACAGACTAGAACCCAGGTACTATGAAGAATACAGCTTTACGTATGGCAATGAGTTATGGACTGTAGACCCTTTAAATATTTTAATTTTGCACCACAAATGCAGCCCCACCTCAAACCCAGCAGTCTCGTGCACGCCATTATAATTCATCACAGGAAATAAGATGGAGCAGGCGTCCCTGCCCCACCACTGCTAGACCACCAGGTACACATTTGGTAGCTAAAACAATGTATAAAATTTACAAAGTAATATAGCCAGGGTAAAATGTTATTTTTGTTTTTCTGTACAAAGTTAAATAACTTTTTGTGATTCTATGGGAGAAGAAAGTAATTATGTGAGAGAATTATCTCTTTAGTATCATACTGCTTCAGTTTACTGAAACTTTACTGAACTTTTTTTATCACAGTTCTGGGAAACACTCATTTGAAATATCATTATTTCAAATCAAATATCATTTGCAGACAACAATTTTGTTGTCTGCAAAAAATGCTTCCACATGAAAAATTACAGTTAGTACAAAGCAATGGGTTTCCACTTAAAAAGAACAAAGAACAAGCAGCAACGGCCATATATACAAAAGGTATAGTTAGTGATGGGCGAAATTATTCGCCAGGCGCAAATTCGTGCAAATTCCTGTGATTCGCTGCCGCCGAATAAATTTGCGAAACACCAGCGAAAATTCACCTGCTGAAAATTCGATAGCGTAAAAAAAAGAGTTGCGCGCCGAGAATGACGCGACGCACGTCGAAAATTACGCGCCGAAAATTACATGCCGAAACGGGATAGATTTGTCCATCACTAGGTATAGTTTAAAACCAGTCTGGTTTAATATAGGTACATTACATGCATATTAATAGTTACAGTACAGTATATTGAGGAGATACTGTATTTAGCAATGGTTACTAAACATAGCTTTCCTTAATTAGATGTATGACATCATAGGTATAATAGCATATTTTCATTCAATCATCTGAAATTATTAAGACCACATTCAATCAAAGTTTGGGAACCCCTCTTAATTCTTCGGAGTTTTGTTTATCATTGGCTGAGCTTTCAAAGTAGCAACTTCCTTTTAATATATAACATTCCTTATGGAAACATTAGTATTTCAGCAGTGACATAAAGGATTGGATTAACAGAAAATGTGCAATATGCAGCATAACAAAATTAGACAGGTGCATGAATTTGGGCACCCCAACAGAGATATTACAGCAATACTTAATTGAGCCTCCTTTTGCAAATGTAACAGCCTCTATACACCTCCTATAGCCTTTGATGAGTGTCTGGATTTTGGATGTCGGTATGTTTGACCATTCCTCCATACAAAATCTCTCCAGTTCAGTTAAATTTGATTGCAGAACAATGTATAGATACACCATCTGCAGTAAGGTGTTCTTGCAGGTGATCTTTGGGTTATCTGTAACCAGTCTCACAATACTCCACATGTTCAGCTCCTGTATTTTTCTTGGCCTCCTAGACCTGGGATTTACAGCAACTCTGCCTGTGGCTATCCATTTCCTGATTACATTCTTTACAGTTGAAACTGACAGTTTAAACCTTTTTGTCTTTATAAATACTTTTAGTTATATTGTGGACTTCTTGTGGTCTGAAACCAGAGTGGCTTTGCTATATCCTGGCATGTGTCTTGAAACCTATATTTTTAGGCATATCACAGCATGGGCACAATGGACACCCCAGTCAAACCGAGCACAAATATAAATCTATTTTCTTTATGCAACTCCACATATCCTGATATATAGGAACAGGAAAATTATCCAATACCACTATTAGATGATCCACCCCATCCAACTCACTTTACCTGTTTTGAATATGAGAATAACTACACAGTAGCATAGTAGGTTAGGTTGAAAAAAGACACACACCCATCAAGTTCAAACTTTTAACTCTATTTTAACCTGCCTAACTGTTAGTTTGATCCAGAGGAAGGCAAATTCAGAGTGGAAAATCCTTCCTGACTCCAAAATGGCAGTCGGACCAGTCCCTGGATAAACTTGTACTGTGCGCTATCTTCCATAACCCTGTTTTCCTTCACTTGCTAAAAGGCCATTCAACCCCTTCTTAAGCTATTTAATGTGTCAGCCAGTATGACTGATTCAGGGAGAGAATTACACATCTTCACAGCTCTCGCTGTTTAAAAAACCTTTCAGAATATTTAGGTGAAATCTCCTTTCTTCTAATTGGAATGGGTGACCTTGAGTCAGCTGGAAAAACCTACTGGTAAATAAAGCATTAGAGAGATTGTTATATGATCCCCTTATATATTTAGACAAAGTTATCATATCACCTCTTAAGAGCATCTTTTCCACTGTTAACAATCCCAAGTTGGCCAGTCTTTAACTGTTAGGTTTATATCTGTTTTTCTCAGAAGAACAAATCCAGATTTTTTTCAAGGGGCTGAAATGAGTAATTCAGAATAATACATTATATTACTCCAGAAACTAGACATACTCTATATGCCCTCTGATTAACTAAATATTGAATTCTAACTTTCTACACTTCAGTTCATACATGCTGTCTATTTGTAATAACCTAAAACCTGTTATTAATTTTTTCTATGAGGAAAATAATTCCGCTCAGTTCAGTCAGTGCAAGTAAATGTAAGCATGTTAATGAACTTACTAATCTAAAATTGTTTCACCAGAACCCAAACTTTGCAGCATAATATATCAGCCCCTTAGGGACAGTTTTACTAAGGGTCAAAGTGAAAATTCAAATAGGATTAACATAGTTAAAATTCGAATTTCAAAGTAATTTTGGACTTCGACTATCGATTCGAATTGAAAATATTCAAAATTTAAAATTTTCTAATTTCAAAGTACTTGCCCTTTCAATATCCTTCGACTATTCACCAGCTTAAAGCTGCCGAATTGCCATTTTAGCCTATGAGGGGCCTCATAGAACCTGGCCTGAAACATTTCCTAAGTTCCAAGAATTCAAAGGATTTTGCGGAGAATCGTTCAAATCGTTCGATCAAATTGGACAATTCTAACTTTTTTATTTGATCGAAAATTCACTTATTCGATCGAAATAGGTAAATTTTTGATCGAAAAAGCCCTTTAAAAATACTTTGAGGGTCGTATTTCGAAGTTTTTTCACTTCCAAAATTCGGCTATTCGTAAATCTGCCCCTTAATGTCACAAACATATTTTAGCACAGAATAGATATTGTTATGTAGATTAAATATGTAATTTCCATGATTTATTCAGTGCTGCATATTTTATTTGCAATTGGAAACATCAGTATCAGTACAGACTGTTCCATTCATTACCTGTTTTAGTTAAGTATTCATGATAGAAATTTATTTGTTTATGTATTAAGAACACATCGTCTTTTCGTTTCACAAAGCCAGTGTTGCAATTGAATTCAGAATGAGTTCTAATGTTAATTGGGTGACAGGACTCTAATATCCCAATACTTTGAGCTGTGTGGGTCACTAACATAATAAAAATCCCACCTTGGTGCTTCAGATGGCTCAAAAATCAAACATTTTATTATGAATAATGGAGTGAAAATCTCCTTTTCCTCTACCCCTTTCCTGCCCTTCAAATCCTCAGAGGATGAGTAAAGCTGCTTGTCTGCCTCATTAAAGACTATTCAGGCATTTGATTTCTGGAAGAATGAGCATGCTCACCAGCATTTTCACACCTAGTTGAGTTTTAAAACAGACACTCATAAGAATTTAGCTTTGAATTTTTGAATATTTATGCAATATCAATTTTGTATACCAGATTATTTTCTTGGAAACTATCTCACTATACTACCACATTCAGTACCAAAGCATGTAAAATGTAATTCTCTTAAAAGAACTGCTTTTAAAAAATAGTTTAATCCATTGGAAATTTTCTATATTTAGTACCTAAGCAATACTCGGTAATTGTAATATTAATATTAGGTTTAATTTATATTGTATTATTGCAGCAGCAAAGTTCTAGGATGGCAACAGTGACACATTTTGTGGCACAGACTAACAATGGCTGGCATCATGAGGAGACTGAGAATATAAACAATTAGGATCTGACATTAAACTGACATCTGACATTGGTTGTTGGTTATCAGTTCAAGTCCCCCTTGGAAGAGTAACCTGTGGTCAATTTCCCACTTTTGCTCATAACAGTTACAATATGAAACATTGATGTATCTGCAATTCAGCCATAGCTCCAAGAATATCTTGGACAGAACAAATCTCACCCAAAATTACTTTGAAGCTCTGCATTTATGTGTATCTAGGAAAGCAAATTGACATTTTGGGGCATAGTTATCAAAATCCTTTTTTTTTTAATTTTAGTAAAAAAAATCAGACCACACTAGAATACATGATTGGACCGTATTTATTAATTTTTTAAAAAAGCACAATTTAATTCTGTCAGGGACAAATAGGAAAAAAAATTGAATGTAAATCCAAATGGTGTTTTTTCCTGAAAACCCCACCTTTTCGGATATGCCCCAAAAAAGGGGAAATATATTATGCATTCCTAGTAAAACTTTCATAGTTCTATGTGTAAAAGTACACAGTTATAAAACGTTGTCAAATGATTTTACTAAAACTAAGAATATTGAATTAAATTAAAAAATTTAAGCTAAAATCCAGTGTGTGTGGTACAGTGTGTGGTTTTCTCTAATTTATATTTTCATCCATAATTAGGATTTCCTACTAGCAATTAGATTAGATTTATTCACACATTGTGCAAGGGAAAAGGCAGATATTTAAGTTGGCATCAGACATTTGCAAGGTACATTTGAATTCAGCACCTCATCATCTCTACATCTCTACATATCATGGACTTCATGGTTAATTGACAAATGTTAAATTTTTAATTTTACTGATTTAATGGTTACAAGAATGTCCCAATTGTGATGTTTCATTTTTAAGATATCTGTAGATCGTTATAAGAGTCAGAAGGACAACCTTGAAGCTAGTGAATATGTTTAACATTCTAATTATGTATATAGAGAATTAAATGCATAGATACAAATGCCGTCACTGCAATCATATTATTCTAGAAAATTATATTGACTAATACCAAACCAGTGTCAATTTTAAATTCTATATAACAACGAATTAAAGTAAATATGATTCAAGCCTTTTGGGAAGAACATTTTGAGTTAAATGTGTTTCTTTCAAATTTTTGATTTAGTTCAGATAAAAAATGCACTTAATAAATAGAAGTCATAACACTTAAGTCATAATGACTTAAAGCTGAGCTTTATTTACAGTATTATTCTATAAAAAGCAATTACTGCTAATGGTTGTAAAAATAGCCATGGTTTAGGATGCCTGATAGTCCCCTGTTTTTTAATTACCTAAAGCAACAGCAGTGCTTCTAAAACAACCTCAGCACATTTACTGTCTCTGTTCTACAGCATCTTAAAGGGATACTGTCATGGGAAAATATTTTTTTTTCAAAATGCATCAGTTAATAGTGCTATTCCAGAAGAATTCTGCATTGAAATCCATTTCTCAAAAGAGCAAACAGATTTTTTTTATATTTCATTTTGAAATCTGAGATGGGGCAAGGCATTTTGTCAATTTCCCAGCTGCCCCAAGTCATGTGATTTGTGCTCTGATAAACTTCAATCACTCTTTACTGCTGTACTGCATGTTGGAGTGATATCACCCCCTCCCTTTCCCCCACCCAGCAGCCTAACAACTGAAGAATGGGAAGGTAACCAGATAACAGTTCCCTAACACACAATAACAGCTGACTGGTAGATCTAAGAACAGCACTGAATAGTAAAACCTATGTCCCGCTGCGTACTATTCAGTTACATTGAGAAGGAAAAACAACAGCCTGCCAGAAAGCAGTTCCCTCCTAAAGTGCTGTCACAAGTCACATGACTGGGGGAGCTGGGAAATTGACAAAATGTCTAGCCCCATGTCAGATTTCAAAACTGAATATAATAAAAATCTGTTTGCTCTTTTGAGAAATGGATTTCAGCGCAGATGTCTACTGGAGCAGCACTATTAATTGATTTGTTTTGAAAAAACATGTTTTCCCATGGCAGGATCTCGTTAAGCTTAAATTAGATTTTTTTTAGTATTTGGGACAAATTTACTAACGCTTCTGGTTAAAAATATCTTCCTTCTTAATATTATTTTAAAAATATGTAAAAATTGTTGTTGTATGAAAATAAAGTAGCTAGATTATAATTACTTTGGAAATATTACAGTTACTGGCCCATTTGTTAGGCAACAAATAGATTTATGACCAATTGCTGACATTAGGAACTGGCTTACATATTTAAAAAAAAAAAAAAACTTCAGTTGAGACAAAAAAGCTACCATGGTAAATGTTATCTATTTCACCTCCCCATGGGGTAGATTCATCAAAGAGTGAAGTTCCGCCACTAGAGGGAAATTCCACAGCTCTCAATTCATTGTTATGGGATTTTGAAAGGAGTATTCATCAATGGGTGAAGTGAAAGTTCACCTTTTGATGAATACACGTTTCAAAATCTTCACTCTTCACTTCACTCTTTGATTAATCTCCCCCCATATGTCAGTCTCAACTTGCATTCTAAATTATGCTTTTGTGTTGTGTTTTTGTGTGTACAAAATTATATATAATTATATACAGTATATGTCTGTGCCACATAGCTTCATTGTAATCAGCTTTGAAAAAAGAACTGAAATAATCATTTCATTATCATGCTAGTTAGCCAATAACCTTATAGCCATCACATCACTCTCACTGCATATCTAAAGTGTTACTGTATCATTTTATTTACACAGTATATAAACTGATTTGCATCAAATTAATTGTTTTCTGTTTTTGATAACATAATAGTTGGTTCAGTGTACTTTTACATAACTCTTCCTACATATATAGTTACATATATGTAGTTACATAGTTAAATTGGGTTGAAAAAAGACAAAGTCCATCAATTTCAACCCCTCCAAATGAAAACCCAGCATCCACACACACACCCCTCCATACCTTCACATAAATTATATACAGCCATATACTAACTATAATGTTTAGTATCACAATAGCCTTTGATAGTATGTCTGTGAAAGAAATCATCCAAGCACCTCTTAAAATAATTTACAGAATCAGCCATCACAACATCACCAGGCAGTGCATTCCACAACCTCACTGTCCTCACTGTGAAGAACCACCTGAAGGGGTGGCCTCTGGTGCGGTGATCCTCTTTATAGGTAAAAAGGTCCCCTACTATTCATCTATAATGTCCTGTAATGTCTTTGTAAAGTGTAATCATGTCCCCTCGCAAGTGCCTTTTTTCCAGAGAAAACAACCCCAACCTGGACAGTCTAGCATCATAATTTAAGTCTTCCATCCCTCTAACCAGCTTAGTTGCACGTCTCTGCACTCTTTCCAGCTTATTTCTATCCTTCTTAAGGACTGGAGTCCAAAACTGCACTGCATTCTCCAGATGAAGCCTTACTAGGGATCTATAAAGAGGAATCATTACATTTTTATCCCTTGAGTTTATGCCCTTTTTTATGCAAGACAGAATTGTATTTGCTTTAGTAGCTACAGAATGACACTGCCCAGAATTAGACAACTTGTTATCTATAAAAACCCTAAGATCCTTCTCATTTAAGGAAACTACCAACTCACTGCCATTTAGTGTACAACTTGTATTTATGTTATTTTTGCCAAACTTTGCATTTATCAACATTATACCTCATCTTCCAGTTTGCTGCCAGTTTCACAACTTAGACACATCACTCTGCAAAGTGGCAGCATCCTGCATGGAACCTTTGATTCTGCACAAATATCAGGGGACCTTTTTACCCATAAAGAGGACCACTGCACCAGAGGCCACACCTTCAGACTAGAAGAAAAGGATTTTCATTTGAAGCAGCATAGGTGGTTCTTCACAGTGAGGACAGTGAGGTTGTAGAATGCACTGCCGGGTGATGTTGTGATGTCTGATTCTGTTGATGCTTTTAAAAGGGGTTTCGATGATTTTTTGGACAGACATAACATCAAAAGTACTAAACTCTACAGTTAGTATAGCTATGGGCATATATGGTTTGTGTGAAAGAGTGGAGGGGTGTGTGTGTGTCTGTATGCTGGGTTTTAATTTGGAGGGGTTGAACTTGATTGACTTTGTCTTTTTTCAACCCAATTTAACTATGTAACTATGTAACAATTTAGCATTATCTGCAGAAATAGAAACAGTACTTTCAATGCCCACCTCCAAGTCATTAATAAACAAGTTGAAAAGCAGTATAGAGCCCTGCAGTACCCCACTAACAACACTGGTCCAATTAGAAAATGTTCCATTTACCACCACTCTTTGTAGTCTATCTTTTACCCAGTTTTCTACCCAGGTACGAATACTATGAGGCAAATTCACTAAAGCGTGAAACGTCTAACGCTAGCACTTATTCGCCAGTGTTACATCATTTAGCAAATTTGCCAATTCACTAACAGTGTCCCTGGTGAAAATTCACTAGCGAAGTAGACTAGCGCAACTTTGCACCCTTACGCCAGGCAAAGTTTCTCACTGATGAAGGGACGTAACTATGCTAATTCACTAAGATGACCATTTTACTGAATGTTAGCTCTTGCGCTAGACTTTACTTTGCCAGGTCAGACCTGGTGAAGTTCAATACTAGTGATGGGCGAAACGGGCGCGTTTCGCTTCGCCGAAAAATTTTTCGCCGATTCGCGAAACGAGTCACGCGTAATTTTCGGCGCGCGTCACGTCGTTTTCGGCGCGTCGCGTCAAAAACGACGCGCGACTCGTTTTTGCGCGGCGAATTTTTTTGGGCGAATTTTTTTGCCAGTTTCGCCGCGAATTCGCCCCTGGCGAATAAATTCGCCCATCACTATTCAATACAATAGATAGGAGTTTGAAAAATAGAAAAAGTCCCAAAAAACACTGGTGTCTTTTACCTTTTGTAAATAGCGAAAAAAATTTGGGGGTTACGCTCCTTCCCCCCCAACATTTCCTAACATATGGCAACTCAACTATACAGTGGGCACACGTTTAGGACAATAGGACAACTTTATTTTATTTATTAAATGTTTCCTGGGCTTGTGTAGTGTAATGTAGTGGCAGTAACATATACCTCTATTATACATTTAACTTTGTGCCATATGCAAATTAAGCATTACTAGTGTAAATGTGTTTTGCCTGGTAACGGTAGTGCAACTTCACTAGCATTCGCCGCCCTGAGAACAACTTCACATTGTGAAGTGCAGCGGATGCCAGTGAAGCTGTCGCGAGCGCATTTTCATGCTTTTGTGAATTTGCCCCTATGTTCCAGGCCAATATTCCTTAATTTAACCAATAACCTTCTGTGTGGCACTGTTTTAAATGCTTTAGCAAAGTCTAAAAAAATCACATCCACTGCCATCCCAGAATCAAGGTCCCTGCTTACCTTCTCATAAAAAGAAATTTATAGTCTGGCAAGATCTATTACATATAAAACCATGCTGGCACAAACTAATAGTTCAGTCCTCTCTAGAATTTTAAAGTCCTTTTATAATCTTTATGCTTGAATTCCAAGAAAATCTATTTATGAAGTTCTTTAGCTATAGATTGATCATCTGCTGTCCATCTGTGGTTTTACACCCACAGAAAAGTTAACCTATTATAAACAGCCTGCAAACTGCAATATGATTTTGACTAAATTACACATGCACTTGCACAAGTTTCTGCAATATCACATTATCACATTATAGAATCCTATTATTCCTCTGATTATCTTAACATTTATGCTTACTGTACATCATTACAAGTCTAACATGTCGCTCATCCTCAGTCATTGCTTTTCATTTATTGCTAACGCTTGCTTCACTGTAATATATCATGTCTTTTTTTTGTTATACATTTAAAAAATGACATTCTTAAAACCCCTTATGAATCCAGTGGAAAGCTAAATTTATTATCACAGTGAATTCACTGTGAATAATATTACTTTATGACATCACAAAACCTTGTGAAATACACATTGTTTTGTAATGATAATGTTTCTTTCCTTACAATAACATCTCTTTCCATGCCATAACAATGGTCATCAAGAGATATCTAAGATACAGTATAATCAATAATCACAAAGTCATGTGTCAAAAAGGCGAGTCTGTTAACCAGAAACCACTCAAAAAAATACTAATATTTGTGCATACTAAATCTGAATTTAAAGAAACTCCAAATAAAGAAACATTTTCAGTTAATTCATGCTATGCATTGGTACCAAAGGTGTGCATATTATAATTAAACAGTGATTACCAAACTGAAACATTTTTCTGTTCACAAGTTTGCACCACTTAATGCTCTTGTAACTGGTGCAATAGTAACTGAGTTGTTGTAACTTTTTTTAATCATCTTGCACTTCCTTGTAGTTCTGTTCAGCACTTTTCAGTCCTTCCTGTTTTTCGTTTCAAATGATGCTGTGCCTATTGATGCAGGGCGACCCTGGAGCTACTGCTATCTCCAGACCAGGTGGTAGTTTCTGGGTTCCCTCTGTACTCTGTGTAACCCTGCAGTGAGGGAAGCAGGGTACTGAAGGAACTTTGCACTACTGCCTTGTCTTGAAATGACTGTAGCTCCAGGGTTCCCTCTGTGCCCTGCATCAATAACCTTAGGGAGCCCTAGAGCGACCACCTGGTCTGGAGATGGCTCTAGCTCTAGGGTTCCCTCAGTGCCCTGAGTTAATCAGAGCAGTTTTGTTGTACAGAACCTATACAGTCGTGACAGATTGCACCTCAATGGAAGGGGGTCCACTGTGCTAGGGGAAAGAATGGCCAAGAGGTTTGAGGAGTGTTTAAACTAGGCAAATAGGGGGGTGGGTGAGAGAATTATGGGGAAGCTAGGGTAGAAGGGGTAGTGGGATTAGTAAGGGGGAGGAGTCAGGGGGACATACAGTGTACCAGCTAAGGAGGTCCCTCTGTTACAAGGAAAACAGACTAATATTAACTTAACTTATAGTTCCCCTCAAAGTAATTACAGTACATTTGTTAAGTACATTTAAAAAGTAAAAGTAGTATATGCTGACAAATGCACTAAGTTTGTCAGGTAAAATGGGAGACCTAGAATTAATTGCATGCTCTAAAAATTATGATATAATTAGTATCACTGAGACTTGGTGGAATGAAACATGTGACTGGACTGTGAATTTAAATGGTTACACATGTTTTAGGAGGGACAGAGGGATTAGAAATGGGGGAGGATTGTGTTTATATGTAAAGCCTGAATTAAAGCCATGCACTAAGGAAATAACCATTAAGGGCACTGGTGAGGGTTTGGAATCCCTCTGGGTAGAGATTTTGACTGGGCATAAAATTTTCATTGGTGTATGCTATAAACCACCTCGTATAAGTGATGATTATGAAGCCCAGCTACTTTTACAAATAGAAGCGGCTTCACAACTAGGTCAAGTTATTATTATGGGTGACTTCAATTATCCGGACATTGACTGGGGTAATGGGGTTGCCAAGACAGATAAAGCTAGTAGGTTTGTAAATATGCTAAATGACAACTTTTTATCCCAGCTCGTTCAAGAACCTTCTAGGAATAACTGTCTCTTGTAATAATTAATAATACTGAACTCATCTCTAGCATTTGTGTGGGTGAGCATTTAGGAAATAGTGATCATAACATGGTCTCTAGTGATGGGCGAATTTATTCGCCAGGGGCGAATTCGCGGCGAATTCCCGCGATTCGCCGCTGGCGAATAAATTCGCGAAACGGCAGCCAAATTTCGCCGCCAAAAATTCGCCGGCAAAAACAAGTCGCGCGACGCACGTCAAAAACGACGCGCGACTTGTTTCGAGAATTTTTTGCCGTTTTGCGAATTTCTCTAGAAATTCGCGAAAAATTCGGCTAAGCGAATCTCGCCCATCACTAATGGTCTCCTTTGAGATTCTGTTGCAGAGGCAACTCTATAATGGAGTAACTAAAACATTGAATTTCAGGCGTGCAAACGTTGATAGTATAAGAGCATCTCTGCAACATATTAAGTGGGAAATGCTTTTCACAGGGTTAGACACTGAACAAAAATGGGAAGTCTTTAAAATGCTGCTTAATAAATATACATGTCAGTATATTCAGCTTGTAAGCAAGGAACGTTGGTGCAAAGCAAAACCTTTTTGGTTCAATAGAAGTGTTGGTGTTGAGGTGGGTAAGAAAAGACGTGCTTTTAAGGCTTTCAAGTTAGCTGGGACAGCCGAATCATTTATAAGGTACAAGGAGGACAATAAATCATGCAAAAAAGCTATCAGGCAAGCTAAAATCGATAAGGAATTTATAGCAATAAGCAATAAAAAGAATCCAAAATATTTTTTTAAATATATTAATAGTACTATATAAATATAAAAAAATTTAAACAGGAAGGGGTAGGACCTTTATTATCAGAGGGGGGGGTCAGCTGGTTGATGTGGACAAGCAAAAAGCTCAGATTCTGAACGCATACTTTTCGTCTGTCTACACAAAGGAGGAACCAGCTAATGAAGGTTTCCTTATTAATAGTCCCAATTATAATAATACATGTAATGATGCATGGTTCACACATGCTGAAATTCAAAAGAGACTAGAACATGTTAAGATAAACAAAGGTCCAGGGCCAGATGGGATTCATCCCAGTATAATTAACGAGCTTAGCTCTGTGATTACCAAACCTCTCTAATTAATTTTTCAGGATTCATTGAGATCTGGCATGGTGCCGAGAGACTGGGGAATTGCTAATGTGGTGCCGCTATTCAAAAAGGGATCCCATTCTCTGCCCCAAAATTATAGGCCAGTCAGTCTGACATCGGTGGTAGGAAAGCTTTTCGAAGGATTAATAAAGGATAGAATACTGGATACTTCATACTTCATAGCAAATAACAATACTGTGAGTCTGTGCCAGCATGGTTTTATGCATAATAGATCTTGCCATAATAAGTTAATTTCATTTTATGAGAAGGTAAGCAGGGACCTCGATTCTGGGATGGCTGTGGATGTGATTTACTTAGACTTCGCTAAAGCATTTGATACAGTGCCACACAGAAGGTTACTGGTTGAATTAAGGAATGTTGGCCTGGGACATAGTATTTGTAACTGGAAAGAGAACTGGCTAAAAGATAGACTACAAAGAGTGGTGGTAAATGGAACATTTTCTAATTGGACCAGTGTTGTTAGTGGTGTACCACAGGGCTCTGTACTGGGTCCCTTGCTTTTCAACTTTTAATGACCTGGATGTGGGCATTGAAAGTACAGTTTCTATTTTTGCAGATGATACTAAATTGTGCAGAACTATAGGTTCCATGTAGGATGCTGCCACTTTGCAGAGTGATGTGTCTAAGTTGGGAAACTGGGCAGCAAACTGGAAAATGAGGTTCAATGTTGATAAATGCAAGGCTATGCACTTTGGCAAAAATAATATAAATGCAAGTTATACACTAAATGGCAGTGTGTTGGGAGTTTCCTTAAGTGAGAAGGATCTTGGGGTTTTTATAGATAACAAGTTGTCTAATTCTGGGCAGTGTCATTCTGTAGCTACTAAAGCAAATAAAGTTCTGTCCTGCCTAGTGATGGGCGAATTTATTTGCCAGGGGCGAATTCGCGGCAAAAAAATTCGCCGCGCAAAAACGAGTCGCGCGTCGTTTTTGACGCGACGCACCGAAAATGACGCGACGCGACACTCGTTTCTCGAATCGGCGAAAAATTCGCGAATTTCTCTGGAAATTCGCTAATTTTTTGGCGAAGCGAAACGCGGCCGTTTCGCCCATCACTAGTCCTGCCCAGTTTCACAACTTAGACAAATCACTCAAAGTGGCAGCATCCTGCATGGAACCTTTAATTCTGCACAAATATCAGGGGATCTTTTTACCCATAAAGAGGACCACCGCACCAGAGGCCACCCCTTCAGACTAGAAGAAAAGGATTTTCATTTGAAGCAGCATAGGTGGTTCTTCACAGTGAGGACAGTGAGGTTGAAGAAAGCACTGCTGGGTGATGTTGTGATGGCTCATTCTGTTGATGCTTTTAAAGGGGGCTTGAATGTTTTTTTGGACAGACATATTATCAAAGGCTATTTTGATACTAAACTCTACATTTAGTATAGCTATGGGCATATGGTTAGTGTGAAAAAGTGTAGGGGTGTGTGTGTGTGTGTGTGTGTATGCTGGGTTTTTAATTTGGAGGGGTTGAACTTGATGGACTTTGTCTTTTTTCAACCCAATGTAACCTCAGACCCAGAGTGTGCCCACATTGTTTACCTGTTCGAACTGCTGGAGGGGCACCAGCATTGTATTACTGTATGTAGCACAGTATGGACTGTTCAGCTTAGAGTAATCCTGGTAGGTTTCTCTGCCTACTGCTGTATTCTGCATGCCCTATGCTCCCTGTGTGTGCCATACTTTGCATGCCCTATGTTCCCTGTGTGTGCCATACTCTGCATACCCTTTGCTCCTTGTGTGTGCCATGCTCTGCTTGCTTTATGCTCCTTGTGTGTGCCATACTCTACTTGCCCTATGCTCCCTGTTTGTGCCATACTCTGCCTGCCCTATGCTCCTTGTGTGTGCCATACTCTGCTTACCTTATGCTCCTTGTGTGGGCCATACTCTACCTGGCCTATGCTCCCTGTGTGTGCCATACTCTGCCTGCCTTATACTCCCTGTGTGTCATAATTTTCCTGCCCTATGCTCCTTGTCTGTGCCATACTCTCTATGCCCTATGCTCCCTGTATGCCCTATGCACCCTGTGTGTACTCTACCTGTGGCACGTGAACTTGGTAGGGTTTGTTCTGGTTTTTTTTAGCATTTGAAAATTGTGGTTAGAAGCACTTAAGGTGTTTAATCATGTACTGGGGGGAGGGGGACTGTGAGATGCTTTATTGAGAAGTTATTTGAAAGTGCCAATGCCTTATCTAAATAATGGCATATACACATGTAGTCAGTACTTTATAAACATCTGCTAAATTCAATTTTTCCTTTCACCTTCCAATTTGTGTGTGTGTGTGTGTACGTGCTTGCATGTGTGTGTGTGTGTGTGTGTGCTCATTTCATGGATAAGTGTTCACAGCCTTGTGGACATGCCTTTCCTCCTGCTTTCACAGTAAAAAAAGGTTTGCCTTGGTGCAGTAACCCATAGCAGGAAGCATCTAATGGTCATCTATTGAGAAGCAATTAACTTATATGTTTATATGTTACCATAGGTTACTGCTCCTGGGCAAACATTGTGCCTTAATTACATGTGGGAGATTGTTTTTATAATATGTAAAAATGATTTTCTGGGCTAGGGAATAAGAAAAACTAGTGGCTAGGGAGGATAGAAGTAAAATTTTTATGAGGCGCATGGAAACAACAAAATAGAGAAAAAAGGAAGTTCAGTGGTAAATAAATAAAAACGAGAGCCAGAGTAATTCAAGTGCATTTTAAGTATATACAGTAATCAAAACTGCAACAAAATTATACACAAAAAATATAGTAGAAGTTATAGTCAAATCTTGAGTGTATATAGTATATATTTTTTATATATATATATATATATATATATATAC
>CM044431.1:161979611-162044240 GCA_024363595.1 Xenopus borealis | reverse complement strand
TTGATGTAATGCAACAATTAGACCTTAAAGACACTGTCTAATATGGTAATTTTGAACACCCACTCCCTGTTATTAAGTGACTGATAATTATTTAATTATCTATATGCCAGAATGATTTACTTCATTTATTCAGTAGTAGATCTGGGCCAAAAGTGGGAAAGTTTAAGGTCAGAATGAATTGTTAATTAGATGGGTAATGTTTGTTTGTGTGCTCTAACTAGCATTCCAGTTCAACTCAAAAGCAGGGCATTGTGTTCTTATAACTTTATAAATATTCTGATGAATATAACTGAATGACTGCAACATAGTATTAGAATATAAATGCTAGTATTATCCAATAAAGGTTACTTGTACAAACGTGTATTTAAAGCTGTATATTTACCTAGTAATACTCCCCATGGGTCAGATTTACTAAAGGGCGCAGTGTCAGGAACGCCTGATGGCACTCCCATCTCCAGCAGCGATGCAGGCAAGATGGTGGCACCCATGACCCACATGGCCCGACGCCGGTGTCATGACGCTGGCGCAATGACATCACAGCCCAGCGTGAAATTGGAATACTTAAGGACTTCCAGGTCTCAGGTTTGATGCCTGAGTTTAGGCTTTGTTTGGAACATTCCTAGGTTCTTGATAATTCCTGTTTTATTGATTCCTGGATTTTTGCCCTGCCTGAACCTAGACTTTGATATTATTCTGCCTGCCTTTGGACTTTTGCCTGGACTTTGATTATGATTTTGCCTGATCCTTTTTTGTACTGCGAATTTGGACTTTAAACCCTAAGTTTCCTTCTTTGGTCCTGACTACTCCTGTGGGAAGCTGATAGGGTCCCCTGACACGAAGTGACTAACCCTGGTGATGATTCGGCGCATTACCACCCACAGGGACTTCAACAATTTACTAAAGGGCGCAGGCGTCATTTCGCTAGCAAAAGAGATAGACCTAGTGGTGATTCACACTCTATCGCAGGCGACTTTTCTCTCTGGTGAATGGACGTTACTCCACAAATTCATTAAGATGTGGATTAAAGTTACCTCATTCCCAGACTTGCCTTCGCCAGCTCAGACCAGGTGAAGTACAATGGAGTACATAGAACATCCTCAATCTTCAGTTACCTACATCATATTCATTAGTTGAAAGTGGAAAATTCAGTTCAGAAAATGCTGGTTGACGTTTAATTTTGTTTAGGGTGATAGGCTGTAAAGTCAAATATTTTTTTTTTTTGTGTACAGCTGTAACTGGTTTCCCCCATACATTTTCTAACAGTGGGCTTATGTGTAGGGAATTATAACAAATCTATTGACAGTTATCAGTTAATTTCCTGCTGTATTCAAATTAGCCTGAGCACTAGGCAGAATTGAACACTAGCCCATCTTCGCTTTGATTTGCTCGCATTGCCTAAGTAATGCTAGAGAAAATTCGCCAGCGTCAACTTTGCATTTTTTTAAATCAGCATCGTCCCACTGAATTTTCACCTGGTGAAGTGTTGCGATGGGTGAATTTTCACCACTTAGTAACTTTACACCCATGTATTTTCCATACTTAGAATGTGCTCAAAACTAAGGAAAGGGACATAAAATAGTGTCAGACAAGAACACTAAATTAAATTGCTGCTCTCAGAGTATGGTAACCTGCCAGATTATCCCTGGAGCAATTAGTTCGAAAAGTAGGCATGTAGCTACACAAAATAGCTACTAACTAATTAATAATGTCAAAAGAAGTGTATTGAGGAATGTTAAGATACTTTGTCGGTGCAGTGTGACAACTTATTTTGAAAAACTTCTTTCAACTTGTGTACTGAAATAGTAAAATTCTTCTGTGCTGTACGGCTGAGATCTATCTGTTCATGTAACAGATAGGTGCTCCAAAATCATATCTAAAACCTATTGCATCACTGCAAGGGTGTCCATCATGGAATTGGATTTATATAGTATGCTGCATATGAAAATGTATATAGACATTTTTAGGCTCTAATTTGTAAGAAATCGAGTTAGCATGTTTTTTTATAAACTAGAGAAACAAACATTGAAAAAAATCTAATACCTGGACAGGTTTTTCCTAAAACCCTGAATAATCTGGAAAAATCTGCAAAAAGATGCCAGAAAAAACTTGGCAAGCAAAATCTGGCTAGGTTGTAAAGAAGTCAATGGGAATATACAGTACTCTTACAGCATTCTTTTTTGTATAGAAAAATAGTATTTTTCCACACAATTACAGCATAATTGTGGCTGTAAGGGGGATTTATGTCTGACACAATTGCACCTGATGCATCAAAATGTGCACACTTACCTTTGTGGTAAGATGTGATTCTGATGAGAATTTGAGTTGAAAATTTACATACTGTAATGTTGAGCACTTAACATCAACATAAAATTTGCACCTCATTTTGTGTGTATAAAGACACAGCCCATAGTGGAAACTGTAGAATTAGTACCACCTTAAAAGCAATGGCAGTGGCTTAGC
The DNA here is from genome assembly GCA_024363595.1 of Xenopus borealis. Classification (NCBI taxonomy): domain Eukaryota; kingdom Metazoa; phylum Chordata; class Amphibia; order Anura; family Pipidae; genus Xenopus; species Xenopus borealis. The sequence continues at coordinate 162,041,780 of CM044431.1, read as the reverse complement.
CAATAGCGTTACTAGAGTGCACTGAGCCCCCTGCAAAAAACCTTCAGTGGGGCCCGGCGCACTCCAATCCCCAGACATCCACCCACCCTGACTATGCCCATACCACACCTTAACTCTGCCCACTGCCCACCCTGACTCCACCAAAGGACCTCCCTGACTCTGCCCATGGTCTGCCCCAATTTGCATCCCCGTCCTCACCAGTAAGAGAACAGCTGTTGAGCAGGGGGTTTTCTTATTAGACATAGAAGAAGCAAACCTCACTGTCTGGGCCCCCTGTTCCCCAGAGCCCCCTTTTGACTGCTGGGTCTGCTTCCTCTATAGCAATGTCACTGGGCTAAACTATTGGGTGCTGGGGCCCCCAAACATTTTTTTAAGATCCCACACACACAGCCAACATGACACAACCCAATCCCCCACCCCTGCCCTACAGCCTGATCATGTCCCATGCTCCCTACTCAATCTCAGGTAGCAGAGTGGCTGGGGTGGGGAAGATACTATAAGAAGAAGCAGACTCCATGGTCCAAGCCCCCCTTGCCCCAGGTTCTCTAAAATTATACCACTGAGTGCTTGGATCATATTTAGGCACAACTGAAAGTAACTTCTATAGGGCAGATTTACTAAAGGATGAAGTGGCTAACTCTAGCTTCAATTCACTAGCATTATCGGCCAGAGGGACATCACCAATTTACTAACGGGTGATTGTGGCAATTCACTAGTGGAAGAGACAGATGCTAGTGGTCATTCTCACTCTATCATCAGGCAACTTTTTACTCAAGTGAATGGACTCTACTCCACAAATTCACGAAAATGCAGATTTTACTAAGCGTTACCTCTTTTGCCAGACTTTCCTTCGCCAGCTTAGACCTGGCAAAGTGCAATGGAGTGCATAGATCTTCCTCAATATTTCTTGCTGCCTCAATGGCATCTTTTTTTTTTTCAGAGTGATAGCCTTCAAAATTCACAAAAAATGTTTTTGTGTAACTGTTCCCCCATACCTTTTCTAACATATGGAGCATTTAATATAAATTGGGCTCATGTGTAGGGCATTATAACAACTCTATTTTCTTTATTAAGGTTCCCTTGACATATTTAATTAACAGTGGAAATGTAATGCATTTGCTGCAACATATAACATAAAGATGTCCACTCAACTCAATTTCCTACCATATGTAAATTAACATCTAGCAAATTTGCACTAGAAAGTAATGAACACTAGCGCACTTTCACTTTGAATTGCTTGCATTGCTGTAGTAACACTAGCGTAAATTTGCCAGCATTCGGTACCCAGGACAAAACTCGCTGGTGAATTTTCGCTGGTTAGTAAATCTGCCCCTATGTCGGCTAAACTATGAGTCATGTGCTCCTCTTTTCTACTGCTATACAGAAAATAAAAGACATGGGGAAAATTCACTAAGTGCAGAAAATGCGCTAGCATTGGCTTCGCTGACGTTCGCCACACTTCGCCAGGCGTAGTTTCACCAGTGCTATGTAAATTCACTAAAATGCGAGGTCTAACATGGCGAAGTAAAGTCTAGCGCAAGAGGTAACGTTCAGTAAAACAGGCTTCTTAGTGAATCCCTTCATCGGTGTGCAACTTCAACTGGTGTAAGGGTGCGAAGTTGCGCTAGTCTATCTACTTCGCTAGCGAATTTTCACCAGGGACACTGTTAGTAAAATGGCAAAGTTGCAAAATGATGTCACGCTGGCAAATTAGCGCTAGCGTTAGACGCTTCGCACTTTAGTGAATTTGCCCCTTAGAGGCCATGGAGCCTAATCTCTACAGGAGTCTAGGTCTCAGCAACACACCTTTTTTGAAGGTGGAGACCAAAGAGGCCTACTTCCCCAGCACTCTATCAAACTGTGACTGGAAGTAGTTTCTATGCCCAGGGACTATTAACATCCATAGGCAAATGAACTAACTTAGACACAGGCCCTTCTGCTCTATAATGTGCTCTAATGTATTTGTAAAGAGCATTTTTTTTCCAGAGAGAACAATCCCAACCTTGACAGGCTACCCTGATTGATGGATCCTCCATCCCTTTCCCCAGTTTAGTTGCACATCTCTGCACTCTCTGCAGTAATAGTTATATTTTGCAGCTGTGCTGATGATACATTTAATGAATCACAATTATTACTATTACAAGTAATTAAGGAAGGAGAGCATGGGTTAATATACTTTAACATGCAAGCTTAAGTAAATATCAATAATCTTCAAGCTTCTGTTCAGTTTTAAAAATGCAATGTATAAATAAAGCGGACTCGGGATTCTTTTTAATAACTTCTTGACTGTGTAGACACATTGCATTATCATAGTGGCTCAACAGGCACAACAGATCACAACTAGCAACAACTATCACTTATAAAATCTGTTGTAGACAGTGCTGGCCAGCATCAGATTAGGGTTCAGGACCCACCAGGGCTGCCACCTCAGAGGGCTCCATAACCCCACATACCCCTAAGGGCCCCCTGAAACAGTTGTAGATTTAGCAGCTTGCTGATGCCATCCCCACCCCACGCATCTCCTTATGCTTTACTACTAGGGAAGTTGTCTGGGACGACTGGGGGGCATCAGCATCAGTTTTTCCAAACTGTTTTTTTTTCTCAATGTCTTTTGTCATTTAGTTTACAAGTTTACTCTCTACTTTTTTTTAAATAAAAACTATTTTGTCAAGAGCTGTGATTTTTCACAGTAACACAGTAGTATTTAGCATAAGGGATTAAATTTTATCTATTTGCATATACAATCCAGTTGATTTGTTTCTTAAGCATGTTTTTCTTCTCTGCTAAACCCTGAAGTTATGAACTCTGTTACCAATGTACATTTACCATAGTTCTATATTCAGTTCCCATGGGAACTGCAAGCCTGAGAAGAATAATATATGCAGTTTTTATAAAATAATTTCAGGGGACAACTTTCTTTAATTAATATACAATTGCAGTGGACAGAAAGGTAAATCCAAAAACTCACTTAACTATGTTTACAACAAAGGTATCTAAGTAACTGTGTGTTAGTTGGTATTTGAAGATGTCATTATGGGCTCAAAATCTTTCTAAACTGTTTTATGTTGCTATGCTTGTTTCCATGGTGGAAAAAAGAAGAAACAGGATTAACCATTTCACTGCCAGCCAATTTGGTACTTATTGCCAGACCATTTTGGAACATTTTGTGCTCTTTCAGTTTTATGGTCCTTTCCTGGAGGAGTCTTGTAGTTTACACAGAAAAACAATGTACATAGTTTTTTCAGGACAACCTAAGCTTTTAAAATATTCTAGAATGTTGATGTTATTCTACTTCTGTAAGAAGATTTGGGGGGATATAATATTGGTTTCTAACACAAAAAGCATTTGCACTTTTTTCGCAATGTGAATAAATGTTCACAAAGCGAACATGCCCCCTCACAAGAATAGTGATAGTTTATGATAGTGTGCAGTGAATGTAATAATATTTCTTATTTAAAAAGTTACATTTACTCCAAAAGCTTATGCCACCTTCAACGAGGTGTAAAAGGTTTCCCATAATATAAACACATATAATATAATTCATTTTATAAATGAGAACACAGCATATTTGGAAAGTTCCATGTCTCCTGAACATTCCAATACCAAATATATATAATGTTATGGAAATTTTCAACTTGTATAGGTCAAAAATTCCAAGCAGTACACTACTAAATTTCCATTGAAGCATTGATTTGATTTGATTTGATATTTTTCTTCACTTCCAATATAATATACAGTATATAAAAGTTAGGGTTACTTGAGAAGTAACTTCAGTTTTGAGCAAACAATACAAGGTATACTTGTTACTGCTGACAATGTAATTTCATTGTTCAACCAAAATTTGCATAACATCTTGCAGTAATAATTGTGTAGACTGCCAAAATGTGATATGTGTTTACAAGCGTGTGTAGTTCTGTAATTATTTTAAAATGGTTTATAGTCTATAATAGTTTTGAAGATTTTTCATTGCAACATAGTTGCTTATTGATGAAGTAAAAGAAAAGTTTGACAAAAGGCAGTGTTGAAGTGATTTTCTTTCTTTTTCCCTTTACTTTCCTTTTTTTTTTCTCTCTAAATATTTTTCCTCCCATTTTCTTACCAGAAATACATGATGGGTTAAATATCAAGCATAATATGTAGAATGCATTCTGAAGTAATAGATTTTCCATCCATATAAAATGCTTGCAAAGTGATTATAATTAATACCTGGACAGTTGGAATACTTTTACCTAGAATGTAATGGTGCGTGTGAACATGGTGGGAAAAATTGCTAATAATTTATGAAAGCTTTTCAGGATAAAGGTAGCAACTTTTCAGAAGTCAGGAATGGATTTGAAAGGTAAACACTTTAAAAAGCAGCCTGCATATCTTCTGTGTCAATTTAAAATTTACTACATACCATTAACCAAACTAAAATAACTTCTATGGTAATAACCCTTCAGATACAAATGCCTCAGTGAGCACAAGAAGGTATTATTAAGTTAAATTACCCTAAAAGTGTTGGATTGACACAGAAAGGTTCACTCAGTGATTTGGAAAACAATGGGTCTTGGTAACAAAAGTAAACAGTTACAGATGTATGTTTAATAGCCAGGTTTACAAGCTGTTCTTTAACAGATTTCAATAGCATCCTTAAAATATGTCATGCCACATCACCTGTACAATAGTGGTGTCCTTGAGGGACTTGGTATTTTTTCTAGAGAGTTAAATATCAAGTTTGTATAACCAAAAAAAGCAGTTAGACTTACATTCATATTTCATATACAGATGAAGCCACTTGGATTTGTGTGTTAAATGCGTCATGACTCAGGACTAATTGAAGAAACTGTTATCCAAAGTTATCTTAACTCATTTAATGCATTTAACCTTTTCATTAGCATACCAAAGCACCATTGTTTTCAATGGTTAACTCTTTAATTGGATGGGATGCTGTGACACAATATTCTGTGCTAAGTGGGATAGATGGGATAGATGAGTTAAGTCACGACGCATTTAACACACAAATCCAAGTGACTGCATCTGTAGTTAAATTGGGCAGAAAAAAAGTCCATCAAGTTCAAGCCCTCCAAATTAAAACCCAGCATACACACAAACAGCCCTCCACTCTTTCACACACACCATATATGCCCATAGCTATACTAACTGTAGAGTTTAGTACCAAAATAGCATTTGATAATATGTCTGTCCAAAAAAATCATCCAAGCCCCTTTTAAAAGCATCAACAGAATCAGCCATCACAGCATCACACGACAGTGCATTCCACAGCCTCACTGTCCTCACTGTGAAGAACCACCTAAGCTTTACAACATACTATAGTATGCTAAACAGAGGGCATTGCTCAATAGGTACAAGCAATTTAAGATTTGCTCTCCTAAGCTTCCATTGTACAGAAGCTGCCCATCAACATCAGAGAATTTAGTTAAATGGATGAAATTAACCAATTCTCTGCCTTGCTTAATTTCTTTCTAATTGCTAAAAAGTTTTATGGGAATTATTTTGGTATGATGGAAAATGGAAGTTGGAAAATTGATCCATGAGGAATAATGGGTGCTATGTAATAAAAATAGATAACAGAAGGAAAATTCACAATATGAATAATAATTGCATGTTGTAATTTTGTCATAATATTTGTATGTATATACAGGTATAGGATATATTTTTCAGAATGCTCGCGACCTCAGGGTTTCCAGATAAGAGATCTTTCAGTAAGTTTGGATGACCTTTTCTTTAGTCTGCTAATAATCATTTAAACATTTAAAATTCCCAATAGGATTGTTTTGCCAACAATATGGATTCATGCAGCTTAGTACAAGATACTGTTTTATTATTACAGACAAACAGAGGATCAATTTTAGTTTTAGTCAGCGCTGGGATTCTCCTCCAGAGTGGTAAAGTTCTTTTTGGAAATCCAGAGACAGATACCAGAAAGTATCAAAATGTTGACCTATAAATGCATTTTGTAACACATGACCCTTTAATTGCTCTAGTCTTCTGTTTTGTAGCACCAAAAAGTACTGCTATGTGAGCCAAACTTATATATACTTTCTCATTATATGCACATTGAGCTTGAACAGAAGAGCACATCGCAATGTAAGCTTAAGTTTAAACAAATTTTTTTTAAACGTCACAGTAAGTGATGTCATTTTTTACCTAGAGCTTCACATGAGCACAAAACACATTTATGAGCAGATTTATAACTTGCATGACTCTATGCCAATATAATGCCAGTAAAAGTTGAAAAGATACAGCTCCTGTGCTCTTGTCACTCTTACTTCTTGTCTCCAGTCCTGTTGGTCTTACTCATTTTTTTCCATTCTTGTCTGGTCTTACTCTTTGTTTCCAGTCCTTTCTGGTCTTACTCTTTGTTTCCAGTCCTGTTTGGTCCTGCTCCTTGCTTCCCCCTGCTTCAGTCCTCCTGGCCACTCCCATCCTGACTTGGTTCTATACCCGCACCACCCTTTTCTGTCCGAGAGTCTTTATCCTGTGCACATTCAATAGTATAGAAAATTAAATAAAATCAAACTATAATTATTTTCAGTTTGTAGAATAGGCCATTTTAATTCTTAGTAAATTAAAAAGCTTTAACTGCCTAAATCTTGCAGATGCCATAGTATATTAACATCAAAAAAGTTTACTTCCTTTATATATGTACCACATTGTGAAAAGTGCACATATTTAGATGCAACACACCATGCTTTTTCCAACAATGCATCATTATTTTAATTGTTTTTCTCAGGCGTTTTCTTCAACACCTAAGGGCTAGGGCAGACGGGGAGATTCGGGGGCATTTTGTCGCCTGGCGACTTATCGCCGCGACTTGTAGCCCCCGAACCTCCCCGAATAGCTAAGTCCTGAGGCGCACCGGCGTTACTTGAAAACGCCGGCGCCTATTCACACGCAGCGGCGCGATTTTTGAAATCGCTCCAAATTGCCTCGCGAGTCAATTTGGAGCGATTTCAAAAATCGCGCCGCTGCGTGTGAATAGGCGGCGGCATTTTCAAGTAACGCCGGTGCGCCTCAGGACTTGGCTATTCGGGGAGGTTCGGGGGCTACAAGTCGCGGCGATAAGTCGCCAGGCGACAAAATGCCCCCGAATCTCCCCGTCTGGCCTTAGCCTAAAAGCTGCCTCTCTGTTCCCTTCATTCCAAAAGCCTTTTCAGGTAAAATTACAGAAAGGGGGTTTTCAACCTGAAACCCAGTGTGAGTTAGGAAACTCACATGGGGTTTCCTTCGACATCTGTGACAATTTTTATACCTGTGTCTATTTTGTCCAACTGTATTAAAGTCAATTGGCGTTGGAATAATTTTGATGTGTGACAATTTTTATGTGTGCGACTATTCTGACGTGCGCCCAACTTGGTTTACACAATTATATTTTTTGGGTAGGTGGTGATGGACTTGATGCATTTGAAATTGAATAACATAGAAGGAAATACATCAGTTTTCACATTTTGGGTGGAAAACTAAAGGAGATCTTCCCAAAGCCTTAGAAAAATAATGTTTAGCATTTACTGATACAAGCATGTCTGAAAACATTTATTCATAAGAGGTTGACAACAGTAAAAATTATAATCAGATGCATTTTTCTTTACAAACTTTTTTTGTACCACATGAACTCTTCCAGTAGGTTTCTATTTTCACAGCAAAAATTATTTTTATTTGTAAGTGTAAATAAAATGCCTTCCCCCTCCCACTTAAGTTTTAATTTGAGGTAAGTGCACTAACAACTCCCACTATTGCATATCAATAAATATCAGCCAGAAATAGCACTTCTGCATATAAATTAAAAATGTCACACATTCCCAGACTGCCTATTACTGTTTATAATTTTGATTGTTGATTTGCATATGAAAATTAGTCCTCTGACATGCTTGCATTTTATTTTATTCTTCAACTAATTATAAACAAGAATGCCACATTATTTACATAACTAATTATTGTTCCGTCTGCTCTCCCCTCTTTTTAGCTTAGTTCCCTTTCATACTAGTTAAATATGCAAATGAAAAATCACAGCACACTTCAAAATTTGCAGAATTTGTACCGTTCACATCAACTGCTTTTGAATGTGAGATAATGTGCTTTCCATTTTAATAGACTGAAATTAGGTTGATCTTAATTTATAGTTAATTTAAATGACTAATTTCCCTCTACCTGAGCATAATTTTTTTCAGGAAATAATTGCAGCTGTTTATTAACCAAAGTGTTGCCTTTTCTATCCTTACTTTTCATTTGCAAACATCATTTAGAGGGCCATGTACAAGAGGATTTGTTAAATTTAATTTACATCAGAATAAAGGAAAATATCATTGAGAAGTGTGCAAAAATACTAGGGGGCCGATGTACTAAATTCATGTGAACAGATCGAAGTTCGATCGAATTTAGATCGTAGGATCTATTCGATTGGTCAAATATGCAAATTTTGGCATATTCATCATCGAATAGCGAATGGTCGATTGATCGAATACATTCGGATAGATTCGAATGAACAAATATTCGATCATTCGATCATCCGATCAGCGAAGGATTTAAATTTTTTCCGATTGCCTACTTTGCCAAATTGGATCTACCGAATTGCAATAGAAACAGGTCTGAGATACCAGATTTTCAGATTCTGACTTTTTCCATCCTTGGGGTATAATAAAGCTCCAAATATTGGAGTTTTTTTTCCACAAAAAATTTGTATTCTATAGTAAAAAAAATGCTATTTTTTTTTTTGTTTTAGACATTCTGACTTTAATAACTACCCCCCCATTCAGCATCAGTTCTCTAGCACAGCCAAAATAGGGTACATACAGTAGAACCCCCATTTTACATTTTTCAAGGGACCAGAAAAAAATGGTGTAAAATGAGGGGAAACTTAAAATCAGGGAAATGTATTATGCATAATATATAGGTGGGACCACAAAACAACAATGTAAAATTAGGGAAAACTTAAAATCAGGGGATGTAAAATGGGGGTTCTACTGTATTTCTAAGACAAGACAGAACAATCAACTGTAAGTATCTATTTTAATGTTATATTTTGTAAATGGACCATTTACATAATTTAGCTTTTACAGTTATTGCAATATCACGCTTTAAAAAAAAAAAAAAAAATATCCAGCATTATGTTTTCTTTCTTGGTTCTGGTCCAAATTTTCTAGAGGTGTTTCTCTCCATAACATTTTAAAATATTGCAGTATTTCTTGCTTTGTTATTTAAATAATGACCTATTTTGATGCCTGTTCTGCATAGTTTCTATTGTATGGACAAGGCTTTCACAGGCTAACACAATATTCTAATGTCTAATCATAATGATTCAGCTGTTAATTGTGCCTATAGCAACCTATAGACATTTTGTGAGGCCACAAAATGCATAAACCAAATCAGTGTTGATTTTCATATAAATGATTATATTAATTGCAATATGTGATTTGTTTCTTATATAGACACACATAGGGCAAATTTACTATTATTCCCCAAAATTAGTTCGATCAAATTCGAAATTCGATAAGCATTCGAACATGAAATGCTTATCGAATTGTTTTAGGCAAAAATTTTGCTCGATATTCGATTTCTCAATGAATTCGTATGATCGAATACCGATTGTTCGATTTCACAAAAAAATCGTGAGATTTCATTCGAGCATCCGATAAATTTGTACGATCGAATGGTTCAATCGTATCAATGGTATTCGAGCAGGACTTCCCATAGGCTTCTATTGCAATTCGGTAGGTTCAATCTGGCGAAGTAGGCAGTCGAATAACTTTAAAATTTTGATCGAATGATCGAATTACCGAATATCCGATCATTCGAACATTCGATCTATTCGATCTATGCGATCATTCGGCATTCGATGATCGAAGATGCTAAATTTTTTTCTATAATTTTCTGAGGGAGATTCAAGTTTTTTCTGTGGATTTATACGGTTTTATAATATATGTTTACAAGGGGTCTTTACTGTTTAAGAGAAGCCTAATGGATTTTCTTTTTGTTACTATGAAGTATTAACAAAGTGGTTTGCATCTAGACTTTAATATCAGTTTTATACATGTTTTGTTTTCTTTCATTCTTCATTTCATTATTGTTATCATTATGTCAGTTTATCTATGTTAGAAAAAAATTAGTTTTTATAACCATTTCAGCCAACTAGTACATCAGCTTGTGTTTCATTTCCAGGGTTGCATGTCTAGCCAGTGGTCTTTAATGTGGCTGTGTGTTTTCCTGCTTACTATTTCCACCTATCTGTAGTATTATATTTGTTTTTAACTACATTTTACTGTAAATCAGTTATTATACCTCATGGTAACATACAATAGTATATGTATAATTGCTCCTCTTTTAATTGTAAGGCAGCACACAAAAACTTACAGTGATAAAACTTGGGGGCAGATTTACTAAATTCACATGAAGAATTCAAAGTTCGATCAAATTTGCATTAAATTCGAATCTTCGAATATGCAAATCAGGCAAATTCGACCATCGAATATTCGAATTAGAATAATTTGAATATTCGAATAAAATTTTATTCAAATATTCGATGGTCGAATAACTTCCCCTTTAAAATTTTATTCGACCACCTACTTCGCCAGAATCAAGTTACTTAATTGGGAAGCATTACTTTTGATCGAATAAAAATAATTTGATTGATCGATGAAATTGTTCGAAATGATCGATCAAATTATTTTCATTTGATCGATCAAATTACAGTAAAATCCTTTGAATTCGATAGTCTTGCATGACATGTTCCCTGTTTACTCCAGACAGTATTTCACTATATGTATGTTGAAATGTGTTTGTTGTTTGTTACCAAAATGTCTATTTCTAACAAAATCATATATAAAAGGTTTTAAGTTCCATAGAACATTTAAGGAATATCAGCATTGACTAGAGAATTTGTGATAAATCAAAAATGCATTACAGATGAAGGATTGTGTAATTAGTTTCAGGTCATCTTATTTGCACTTAACTTTAGAAGTTGATTCAAAGGTCATGGATTGTAATTGATTGAAGATACATTTAAATATAAATCAAGCAAATTGTTTTTACAATGTGTTGCTGAAATAGGTTGTTGGTGAGACTTTATCAATACACAGGCTTATAAATAGGATGCAATGTTCTTAGGATGGTAAGACGTCAATAGTTATAGCTGTTGGAACATGGAACTGTAATTAGAATATTCAGAAACTACTAGTACACTCAACAAGATTAAAAACTGTGCTTAATTTCACCTCAATGTACAGATAATCTCTAAGAGGCAGATTTATTGAGGGTCAAATTTTTAATTCAGGTGAGTTTTTCTTTTTTTTACTGTATTAGAAATTCAATAGGGGGATATTTATTATAAAAATCAACTTGAGTTTCTTCTTTGAAAGGAAGGCTACAAACCTCTCTAAAATTATCACTGGAACTCTCCCATTGAATTATACATGATTTTGGTTTTAGGTGGCAAATAGTTGAATTCAAATTCTTAATGAGCATGATACATCTCGAAAATCGAATTCTAATTTTAAAAAAAAAAACTCGAATTGAGTTTGGATAATTCCCTAGTTGAATTTCACAGTTTTGCCCATAAAAAAAATTGAAAATTCTAATTTGCAATTTGAGCGTTAATAAATCTGCCTCTAAATGTACAGGGCAATGGAAGCAATAGGTGCCATGGGACATTTACTGGAAATACTGCAATAACAATAGAAGTATATAAGTAAATATTTTGTACAGAATTGATTAAACCTCTTTAAACAGGTTTATATTTCCTGATTACTTTGGCTGTACTCACATATAAGGTACTGATATGTTGCATTAACATTTCCCAACTTAATTGGTGAGATGGAGCGATCTTCAGATTGTTTGAAATTTAATTTTTGTAGATTAGTGATAGAGGTCTTTGGGCGGGGAGGGGGGTTGTTAGTGTAGTCAGCATTTTTTCACACCATGAAGTTGTTTTAATTTCCAATAATTTAGCCCTGTCAATATAATGGCTGAGTTGGTTATATTTCCAGTGGTCTCTTGGGTGCATACCCCATCTTTTTTTTTTGTATACTAGATAAGGGAATTACCCTGTTATTATTAATTACATCCTTAATCAGACTATGTCTATTATGATGTGAGTTCCACCTTTCCAACGCTCTTTTGTTTAGGCTGGTTGGGAAATCTGCATTTTCTATTAGAGGTTGGAGAGCGAATGGTTGTTGAGCAAGGTTGTGCTTTTCAAAATAATTTTGCCATATCTTTGGATCTTGTTGAATGCTTTGTTATATAGGGTGGTTTTTATTGTTATTTAGTGCCCAGATGAGATTTATTTGTGGCATTTGAGATTCATTTTGTTGTATTTCAATCCTTTTTTTGTTTTGTCTTGTAGGTTCCATTGCAGGGTGTGGCTTAGATGTATCGCTTTATAGTAGAGGTAAGTATCAGGAAGGGAGAGTCTCCCTTTATTCTTTGGTTGTGTGAGTAATGCGTAGGATATTCTAGCATTTTTGCTTTACCATACAGTATAAAGTTAAGGAATATGGTTTTTAATCTTCAAAATAAATTATAGGTATTATAATAGGTCATGTCTGAAGAAAGTATATTACTACTGTATGTTTCACTATTATCTTATCCTTCTTGGTGTCAGTTGTTTAGATAAGAGAAGGGATATTCCCTTATTTGACGCAGTGGATCAGGGACAGAAGTTTTGTTGTATTACCTTTAACCTCTCTTTTAGGTATGAATCCACACTGCTCAATCAATTTTGGTATTATTTTTCATAATCTGTTAGCCAACAATTTAGTGTAAATCTACATTTATTAAAGAGATTTGTCTATAATTCCCATAGTTTCAAAGTATTAGGAAGTAGGGGACTATTATTGGAGCCATTTTTATTGTATTACCACACCAAGTCATCACCAGGTAATTAATTTACCTGGGTAGTATGGGTTCCATGGCAGTTTTTGGTTTTCTTTTGGAGGGGGTGAGTGATTGCTGCTTCATGCTAGTATTTTGTAAAATATTAGCATTAGTCTGCTGGTCCGGACCTCTTAGATATTTTGTAAAATTATTTGAGATGGGTCTTTGGTTATTTTTCTAGAGTGATTAGATAATTGTCAAAACAGTATAGCAACTTTAAAAGCAACATTCAACTAGTCAACAGACATATTGTCACAACAGTGTGACCTTATACATGTCTGTAATTATAGCAGACAAAATGCAACAAATTCTCCATCTGTTTTATTCTTGATCATCCTCTGGGTGACCTTCTTGCTCCACTGTCCACACACTCCTATTTTTGGAGGTTTGAGGGACACACCTAGGTGTTTGGGGTTTCCATTTGCCCATCAGGTTGAAGCCCAGCTCCTTAGTTTGCTCATTGGGGATATCCTATCCTGGTAAAGTCACTTTATTCAGTAGTTTCTGCAGAAAAGTATCAGCGTGGTGAACTGAGTATGTGTTGTAGTCAATCTCTCATTGCTATTAGGCTAAATGGGTATCCCAACTTGTATGTGATGCGTTTTTCCCTCCGTTAAAGGTTTGAGTCATTTCCTTTGAGTTAGAATAAGTCTTGATATGTCCTGAAAGAGAGATATTCTACAATCTTCATATGGAATATTACTGACTTCTCTGACCTTTTGTAGTATATCTTTTTTCTCTTTAAAATAACGAATGCAGCATAAATGTCTCAGGATGCGTTCAATTGAGCTCCTTTCAGCGCTGTGAGCTCTTATGTTATTCATCCTTAATTTATCTTCCAGATTATCTATATGGTGTTTTAGCTCATCTACACATTAATTTTGTACATGTATTTTGTTCTGAAGGGATTTCTGATTGTGTAGGTTCTGGAAGCCAGTGACATCATATCTTTTTTAATCTCTTGTAGATCCTCTTTAATGCAGGAGGTGACCTCTTGCAGCATGTCCTTGATGTCCAATTTGGATGGCAGTTGTTTAAAGTGGACCCCAAAAAAATATTCAAAATCCTATTTAATCACATTAGTCAAGCAAAATGTACATTAATTACACTATATAAATTATATATATATATATATATTTTTTTTTTTTTTTTTTTTTTTTTTTTTTTTTTTTTTTTAATTTTGTTTTCTTCAGTCTGGAAATTCATAATTATAGCAAGCAGGCAGGAGCCATTTTGTTATTAAGACAAGACAAGCCTTGCATCATCTCAGAATCTTGTTTGTGCACCAGAATGGGGGACCGGATGTCTATCTCCATGTCTTGGCTACACAATTAAATGGTTAAGAGAACTGGGGGAATGTGTTGGGAGCAGTGGCATCTAGAAAGTGCTGAATGGAAAGTGAAAGTAATTATCTGCCCCGCCTCTAAGGCATAGAGGAGTAGCAGACAATATTTGATTGACAGTTGAGATTTTTAAATGAGCTTAAAACAGCTATGTATGCTTTAATAAAAAATTGAAATTGGATTTCATGTTTAATTTAAAAAGGACTTTTATTATACAGATTTGTGTTTGGGTGACAGGTCCACTTTAAGGTAAGTATGCATTTCCACAGCTTCTCCTTCATTGCTGACTGCGTCAGAAGTATCAGGCTGCATCAAGTCCCTCTCCTCCTCTTCCTGCTCATGAACTGCCCCATTTTGGATAAGATGCAGTCTGTCTTTTTCTTTAAAATAGCAGCGCTGTGTGTGATTTGGAATATGTTTTTTTCTTATGTGGGATAATTTTGGTATCCCATTTGTTTTTTGCTGATTTGCCCATCTTTTTGTTTCCACAGGTTATTCAGACCAGATCTTAGCAGTCAGGAGCCCATGAGTCAGGCAGCCATCCAGCAGCAAGGCAAGCCATTCACCCAAATATAAGCTACTTTTTTCAATATGAGTTTTTCTAATTTTGGGGGGAGTTTGTAGACCCATTAAATATGATGTATAGGGTCCAGGGTCAGGGTATAATAAATCTCGAACATTCAAGTTTTTCAACTTTTGACCAAAAAATACAACTTAAAAGCTAGAATTTTCATGGAAAAAAACCAATTTGAACCTGCTCCTAAATGTAAATTTAATAAAAAAAAGCTTACCATACTTCACTCTCACTGCTCTCTCAGACATACTGTATAG
Source organism: Xenopus borealis (assembly GCA_024363595.1). Taxonomy (NCBI): domain Eukaryota; kingdom Metazoa; phylum Chordata; class Amphibia; order Anura; family Pipidae; genus Xenopus; species Xenopus borealis. Next base: position 162,026,736 of record CM044431.1, on the reverse strand, counting down.
GATTTTTAAGAGCATGTTTATTAAAAGGCAAAAGTAGGTCAAGGTTTCTATAAACTATGGTGGTGTTTCTGTAGCACAAACACAACTTTCATCAATGTAGGGAAACAGTACATTATATTTATAATTTATTTAAGAAATTTTCATTTTTCTTGGTGTTACTGTTCAACAAATTGGCTCAGTTTAAAAATAAAGTAAAAGATGCTGATCATATCTGTTCTATAGGCTGGGAGTATAAAATCACAGGCTCGTCATAGGAGACAAGAGTGCTCAAGAGACTTAAAAGGGCTGACCTGTAAAAACCCCAGGTCCCACACTAACAGACCAGTCTCTATTATTATTATTATTATTATTATTAACATGTATTTCTATAGTGCCAACTTATTTCGTAGCGCTGTATAAAAGAACCTGAAACACTGAATGAAGACAGAGCAGTCACCAGTTTGAGTGGCCCAGGCACATAGCCCTGAACCTGCAGATGGATAATTTGTTATCTTGTGGCTTTACCATTTTATATTTGTGGATTATACTGCATCCTGTGAAATCCTGTTCTGCCAAGTTGTACAAATGATCCAGTGTAGATTTTCTCTTATTCCAAACTATTAATTATTGTTTGCTGTCCTTATAATATACAAGTAATACAGGTGTTTATACATGTATAACTTTATTTATACACTGCTATATGGACACAAAGCACTGTACAATATTACAATGTACAAAATACACCCAGGGAGGAAAAGAAAAAATAAATACGTATATATGTACAGAGTGCCATGTGTTAGGACACAGCGGCCATGTGAAGTTTACAATCTAACTTATTGGTAAGATAGAATTCAATTGTATTGATTATTGCCTTTCATTCTCCTTTAATTGTGCCCATCTCTGTTTGCCATGACTGCTATAGAAATATCAACCTTCTGTTAAAGCATTGATATAAACAGTATTTATGGTGGAACAGGTTGAGCATATGCACACCCTCAACAACCCCTAAGGATTGCAGCCTGCAATCACCAGATTGCATACTGGTGCTCAATAGTGGAGGATTCAGCAACCTCCTGAATATCGAATAGAAGAAAGATACCAGCACTTAAGGCATTTGCTTGCAGGGAAACCCTTGATTTTATCAATTTTTATCAATTGTGTGGAATTGCAATGTTTCAGGGCCACACCCCTTTATCAAGCATACGGAATCCATGATACAGAAAATATATATAGGGTAATCAATTGAAGGATTTACATACACAATTGAATAGTGCAAAATTTCAGCATATAATAATTATGGCAGTATACACAACACACCTCCACAGTAGAATAATCCAAAACCAAAAATATTTATAATGTTGAATATAGTGCATGGGAACAATAAATATGTTCCAATTCAAAGGAACATAGCTGAAAAAAAGTCCATGAGAAAAATAAAAAAATTATAATTACAGTCCTTGCACAAGTCTGTGAGCTAAAACTTACATATGTAAGCAGCAAAAGCCACTAATGATGAGCACATAGATGGCAACTAATGATGAGCACATAGATAAGCAATAGTTACAAAGTATATATAACTCACCTTGCATGTATAGAAAAGGGAGTAAAGAGTTTTACCTATACTGTATCTACAGGCCATTGGGACTTTTACATCAATATTACAACTGCCATGACAAAAAAGTGTTTGGAGGCATCACAGCATTGTATATGCAGGTGGATGAAGAAACATTGATTTGCCTAATTATTGGTGGTGAATATTAAGGGGCCGATTTACGAAATTCACATGAAATGATCGAAGTTCGATCGAATTCGATCGAATACCGATTGTACGAATTTTTCGTGAAATCGTAAAGTAAAATTTGGCCTCTTCGATCATCGAATATCGAATAGATCAAATGATTGGATTTTCGATAATTCAATCATTCGATGATCGTAGGAATCAAAAGTTTAAATTTATTCGACTGCCTACTTCACCAGATTGAACTGGGAAGCTCCCCATAGGCTTCTGAGGCTAAGTCCTGCTCGAATACCACTTGTACGATTGGAGGGTTCGATCGTTCGAATCGTACAAATTTTTTGGACGCTCAAATTAAATTTCATGATTTTTTTGTGAAATTGAACGATCGGTATCCGATCGTTCGAATTAATTGAGAAATCGTACATCTAGCAAAATTTTAGCTTAAAACAATTCGATAAGCATTCGATGGTCGAATACTTATCGAATTTCGAATTTGGTCGAATTTATTTTGGGGAATAATAGTAAATTTGCCCCAAGCATGTCTTTTTGCAGAAGTGTTACCAACTACAATTGTGCGTTATTGAAAACTATGGGTTAAATATTGCATTAAAAGTGGTTTTATTTATATAAAAAAAAAAGCTATAGCACAGTTTTTTATATAATATGTTGTACTACATAGTGTGAAATGGCAACTTAGTGTTTCATGAATCTTTTAGTTTAAAAAATACTCTCCACTGTAACCTTGGCCTTTCTGTAACATAACTGGTATTTGGTAATTCATTTTGCAAAACCTCAGCAGGCATAGAAACAAAAAAGGTTCCAAATAAAATAAATAAGGTTCCATCTCAGTGATGACAAGTGACTTTTAAATTATAAATACAAGCTGCTTGGCTTTTTAACTTTCGGGAGCCCTTTTTTTAATACAAAGAAAACAAAGTATGTTTGCAATCTCCTGAACATGTTCCAGCTGAATGCTTGCCCAAGTCAGATGACAGTTTTTACTTTAAATATTGCCGCTATGTCACTATCAGAAATTAAAGATAAAATAGAAATATTTGAGAAAAATGGGAATGATTGTTGATAAAATAATAGAAAAGTTAACATTTTGTTATGTATGCTTTGTGTATGCACCTACATAGTGCTATCTATATGTGTGCAAATTCTGTATAAATGACAAAAAATGTCATAAATGTATAATTAAATAAATGTTCATAACATATATCATTTTAAGAGTTTAGGTATATTACTTACCACAAATAAAGTAAGATGGACCTTTTCTACTGCTATGGAAATACAGTTTTAGAGGTGCTGTAAGAAGGGAGATGGATCCACTGAAGTTTGTACCTTATGCAAATGACAGCAGTGTAGCAGGGCTGTCCAGCTGGCAACCCATGGGACTCTCTAAATGATTTTTATGGCCCCCAGTCTGCTCAAAGGCTCCAGAGACTTCAGCACATCATAATTTTAATTTTATCCAGCCATCAAGCATGCTATAAGAGAAATAACTGCCCCACTACATATAATAAGTTAGATAGCACGGACAGTTTTCAACATCTTTATATGCCCTGAATTCTCCAGAATATAGTATTGATAATTCTTCCCCTTAAACCTCCCTGACAAACTCTGTCTGCAGTGGGCAACTGACACGTTTAAAACCTGTTGATTTCAATGAGTGCTGACCTATAGTTTGATTGAAGAGTGTGTAGTAGAGGTAGATCTCTCCTACAGGTGTAAACAGGACAAACCCCTAGTGAATGAGTGGCAGGATTGCTTGGAATCTAGCAACAAAACAGAACCATTAGGCAGAGGCAGGTCAGACATGAGGTCAGTTCAGGCTGCAAAAGTTCCATGGACAGGTTGATATCAAACACAGTAACATAAAATCAGAACTCAGCATGCAGTGTCTTACCAAGGCAACAATTGCATCACAATGTGCTGGGCCTGAGCATTCTTTTCAGCACATTATGCATGCCCCAGGCATCAAAATTGATGATGGTTGGCATTGTTGTGCCGTGAGTGGTAATACAACTGTGCTCTGTTGTGATGCAGAGAAGCACACTTGGAGGTTTGATTGCAAGTACTGATTTCCAAGAAATTCCCTACTGATTATACTTGACTGCCCAAAATGGAACCGGGTGTATTTATTTAATTAATACACAAACTGTTTCTCACAGAGAATACAAAACAGGAACACAAATGATATACAGTACCTGTCATTTTTTTTTCATCTATCTATATGTGTAGCATGAAATGTTGATCGATGTATGTGATGTTTCTATAAGTCAGTAAGTGTAACCTAAAATACTGTATATTCACAGAATATACTGTTTATATTGGGCAAGATTTACTAAAGTGTGAATTTTCTACTTATTTAAGTTCACCTCAACTGGCCAGATGTACTATATTTTAAACTAGAAACAGGTTGGAATGGTACTTATGAATACCATCCTTTGAATTCAAAACTTCACCACCTTAAAGCTTCCAAATTGACATTGTAGCCTATGGGGGACCTCCTAGAACCTGTCCTGAAGTCCTAGGAATTAGAAGGATTTTGTGCAAAATCCTTGAATCATTTGATTCAAACGATGTGATCGAACAATTCAAATGATTTTTATTCAATCGAAAACGGACCTATTTGATCGAAATAGGTCTATTTTTTTAAAAAATTTGATTGTCGAACATTGAAGTTTTTTCACTTCAAAATTCGACCATTAGTTAATCTTCCCCTAAGACAGTAATTTTTCATCTGATTCTTTGTGTAGTACCTCCTCCACAGGTACTGTATTCAAATTGGAACCACGATTAGTAGTATTGGAACCACAATAGCTGGGAGGCAGATTAACTGCTCAGTGTGATTTATTGTAAGCACAACATGTTTTGAGCCTTTTCGCTCTTTGTCAAGTGAACTGTATTTTCACAATACTCTTACTCAATAAATTTGAATTTACTAAATATGTATGCTTTATGAGAGAAGTTGCTGAATTTTTCTAAGAATTTCCGCGAAACTTGGAAATTTTACGTGAATTAGTGGCTGATTAATAAATGCACCCATCACTACTTGTCATATTTGTCTTTTATTACAATGCTTATGTCATGGAAACTTAGGGGCACATTTACTAAGGGTCGAAGTGAAAATTTCAATAAAATTAGAATTTTTAAAATTTGAATTTCGAAGTAACTTTGGGCTACTTTGACTATCAAATAGCCCAAAATTCAATTCGAATTGAATTTTTTTAAAAAAAATTTAATTTTCCAATTTCGAAGTACTGGCCCTTTAACAATCCTTCGACTTCAACTATTCAGCAGCCTAAAGCTGACGAATTGCCATTTTTGCCTATGGGGGACCTCACAAAACTTGTCCTGTAATTTTTTCTAAGTTCTGAGAAATTGAAGGATTTTGGTGAAATTGTTCAAATCATTCGACCAAATCAAACGATTTTTCAGTCGATTGAATAAGGCCGTTTTGGAACAAAAACGGTTATATTCAATTGAAAATTACACTAAAAAAAAAATCGATGGTCGATTCTCAAAGTTTCTTCACTTCGAAATTCTACTATTAGTAAATCTGCCCCTTAGCACTCCTGGTGAAAATACTCCAAGATTCTACATTTGTCCAATAGTAAACATGCCCCATTGTGATGCTGAGTATTACAGCAGGAGGTGAAAATAAAATGAATGTATTTTCAAAACATGCATTTTATAAAAATCTTATTTCACCCACTGGAAAATCCTCCCTATGCAGGTTAAATTAATTTCCTGACCTGCATATTCTGATTGTATTAACTTGTATGCTCATCCAGACAAATCAGAGTAGGGCCAGGCTTCCTATAATTATTTGCTTGGGTTTGAGACGTATTTGTTAAAGGTTGAATATTAGTGGTATTAGAGCTTTTTGAAACCATTATTAAACAATTTACACTAAAACCACAAATGGCATGAAAGTGTGAACAAAAAAAAAAACACCAAATGATGTGCTACAAAATACTTTACTAATATCAGTAAACTCTCTAAACATTTTAGTTTTCTTGGACAAGTACAAAAAAAAAACACACAGAAAACCTCTGAAAGTCTGAATGGTTAAAAAAAATAGGTCCATGGGATCAGTTCAATTCCTTTTGGCTTCTATGGGACCTTGACTGCTTTTACTTGGCGCAGTAAAAAAAAATTCATGAAGTTACAGAGGAAAAATACAATTTGAGCAAAAAGTAAGAATAGTAAGAATGCTAGTAAATCAGCCCCTGTGTGTGCATGCGTGCATGTGTGAAATGCTAGTTTAGCATATAGTATAACACTTACAACAAAGAAATGCTAGGAAAATATCTTATATTATAAAATTTATGGCATAGTGTCTAGTTCTTAAAATATTCCTCTGATAAATTAATGTATTACAATGTTTAAACAATTGTTCCAGTAATTAAGCAGTAAGACAGTAGAGGAAAAAAGGTGTTTAAGTTCTGCTATCTCAAATCTGTTCACCTTTAACCTATTCTTGCTGTTACCTAGACAGTATAAAAATGATTGGATAATTGGATGTTTCATGTCCTTGTGAAATCATCTAAGCAAGAGAAGGAACAAGTTGGACAAAAGTTACCAGTGAACCGTAATATATTGCTTTGCTAATTATGTCTTCTCTTTCCAGTTTTTTGTGTCTATTATTAAACTTCAGAAATTATTGTCTACAGAAATCTCTGGGGTCATTTTTTTTCAACCTTACAGGTTTTTAAACTGAATGACTATACCAGGAATAATTAGAAACATACATAATCTAAGTGAACTCTTGCTATTAGACTAGTCATGTATGGTTTTACATAATATCATAGCAAAACTACACTGACCCTTGAAGGCATGGGTTATTTTTTGACCATGAGCAGCCTAGGCATAATTTTTGTGAGCAACAATTTCAATATATGCTATATTTCTATGGCATTAATACAGTAGCAAATTAACAGGAACATTTGAAGTATCTGTATGATCCTCTTCCTCTACATGCTCCAGTATTTATTAGCACTATATTTTTTTTTTAATATGTACAAAATTAAAATTAAGTTTTAAAGCAGCAGTGGCTCATGCACAATTGAAGATAGACTGGCTTAAGCTGACTAAGGAAGATCTGAACATTTTTTATAACAGGCACAAAGATAAAAGGGGAGGCATGGAAATGTCCATGTTCACAATACATGAAGCTCACACCGGGTTGTACATGCAGGGTAGAGAACTGCCTCTATCCCAATTAAAACCCAATTTCACACTGAATGGTGGTCATCATTGTACAGCAGAGTTTCCTAATCAGTATATGCAAAACCAGGAAAATGGATCCATTAGAAAAGCACATTTGGAGTGAGGAGACACTCAACTTATTAAGCTGCAAAACTGCAGAAATCCTGAGAAGGAAAACAATACTTTCAGTACTGTGCATGTTGGCATTGTTGAGTGTGTTTATGAGTACAATTGTTGATGGCATCAATTGGGTGATATTTATTTAATATAATTTAGAATACATTTTGAATGTCATTTTGATTTAACTTTTTCCACTCAATGAGTTTTGTGTGTACAGTATGTACAGAATACAAATATATATAGAGAGACAAAAATTGAACCGTTTGCACATATGTAGAAGCACCCCCTTTAACTCTTGACATTATTTTTTTGTTTTATGTCTCTGTAGGTAAAAAAACATGGATTGCCCTAAATTTTGCATCGGCCCCCTGTTAGGAAAACAAACCCATAGGATCCCAAAAGAGAGAGGATGTAGGCAAAAAATTTCAGAACAAATATAATTTTGTTGTACTCAATTTTTGGTATGTGTACCCATGGTGTGGACACTCACCATGTGCTCCTTCTGAATGTGGCGCACATGCCGCTTCCTGGTTTCAAGCACCAATGCACATGACATCATTGTGCAAAGGCGCAAAATTAAAAAATATAAAGGGCTCACGTCCAATTGCTCATTGCTGAAGGTCTATTTTGGTAGTTCCTGGGTGTGATGAATAGTGTGTATCATTCATGATTGACCTTTCCTGTCCCTGTCTTCTCTGCTGCCTGTCCTGACCCTTGCTCGAACTTTGACCATTATCTCGGATCCTGTTTTGAACCCGCTACTTTGGTGTTTTGACCAGGCCTGTGACTTGCTTTGTGTTATGATTTGTACTGCGCTGTCTGATTTGGTACTGAGTTAGCCTGTTCTATGACCACGATTCTATCCACTGTTCCTGTTGTACGTACCATTCTTTTGCTTGCCAGAACTCTCTCCTTGGTCTTTTCATATTAAAACCTGGTGGCCACCCGAAGTTAAAGGCGGTTGTTATAGGCAGAACAGTGAGCTGGGACCTTGGGGTTTGTTCTGGGTTTAGAATACCTTAGACCAGGGATCCCCAACCTTTTGAACCAGTGAGCAACATTCCGGAGTAAAAGGAGTTGGAGAGCAACACTAGCATGAAAAATATTCTTGGGGTGCCAAATAAGTGCTGTGATTGACCATATGACAGCCCCTTTGTTGATTGTCACCCTATATTGAAGCTCTGTTTGGCAGTTTATCTGGTTTTTATACAAACAAAACTTGTCTCCAAGTCTGGAGTTCAAAAATAATCACCTGCTTTGAGGCCATTGGGAGCAACATCCAAGGATTTGGAGAGCAACATGTTGCTCCCGAGCTACTGGTTGGGATCACTGCCTTAGACATTAGGTCTGAAATAAATATGCTGCTGTTATCCAGCTGTTCTATGATATTTTTGTAATAGTATCATGCATTATAACTGCTTATTATAGCTAATAAGTATGTAGAGCCACCCTGTTTAAATACATCTCAGTGTTACAATAGACACCTATTTTGTGAAGTTACAATCATACTGAAGTTTGAAAAACAAATCTAAAAATATTGTAGAATATGCTCACTGAACCCAAAATGTATGCACTGGTAGGTTAGGAATCCTAAATCAAGCCTAAGGTCTACAGTAGGTTCCACTGGATTTTCAAAATAAAACTAGTTGCTTTAAAAAATGTGTCATAATGCTAACCTATGAATTTAGAATTATGTATATACTTCAGTTTGGAGCTTTAGACTACTGTATTATATGTTAAAAAGAGTTTCATATATTTTAATAAATGAAGATCAGCATGGTGGTGCCATTGTAAGCACTGCTGCCTTGCAGTGATAGGGTTTAATTCCAGCAAAGGCACCATTTGCAAAAGGTTTATATGTTCTCTCCATGCTTGCTTGGGGGTAATCTGGCTTCCCCTTTGCACTCCAAAAACATGTAGGCTAATTGGCTCTTGCTGAAGTTTACTATGTGAATGTGGGGACTTATGTGAATGATGCATAATCTTTGTAAATCACTCTGGAATATGCTGACGCTATATAAAGTATAATAATAATAATTAAGAAGCAAAAAGAGCTGTGCATGCTATTTATAAGAGACTGAATAAAGATACAGAAGGGATTGCTTTTTCTATTTTTTCCTGCTCTCTAACTCTCTTTCAAAACTTGTATTTTCTGCTTTGTGCTTGAGTTGATGTGCAGTGTGAGCCTTAATACCTTCTACACCATAATGGAAAATAAAGCTTTTAAAATGATCTATGGGAGAATGACCATATAGTTGTGCAACCAAGTGTGACAGCTTTGGTAAAGGTCAGAAAAAATTTACAGCATTTCCCAAATTAGCCTTTTGTGTGACAGGCATCTGAAAACTACTGTAAATGCACAGCAAGTATCATGAATAGTAATGCTCAGCTGTATAGTTATAGCTTAGCTGTGTATATCTAGGTATAGCTGCTGCGAAATTTCTATTTTGGTATCGCTCATATATGAACTCCCTTAGAATCTCATTTGTTTTGTTGTAGGCTTAAAGGGGCTGAGTGTTACTACCATGGGCTATGCTTACCACAGGCAAATAATCCACAGAAACCAATAGTCTATTTTATTATTTATACTAGACCAGTAAAAGGTAAATGTTTGGTTGTTATTGGTTATTCATATTTAGAATGAAGAAAAAGAAGATAATCAGAAACCTTTCACTGTTGTATAACTATACACGTTCACCTTTACATGATGTTGAACAATTCCTCCAGGGCCATATATTTGTGTGTCTTGAAACTATATGGAGAAAATGGTTAACTCCTCTACTAATAACTTCTCATGAAAAGGAATTATGAACTCTGTTCATTGACAGATTTAACTGTCTAACCTTAGGCTGAGGTAAGTGCTGTGCTTTTTTTTCCCAAACAGCTGAAATAATTTACTTTGCTGCTCATTGTCTTAATGTAAGAGTCGCTTACCCTGGTGGTATAGTGGCATGCGGGGACGCCTGCCAAGTCTCCGGCGGGGACGCCCACCACATGCGTCTGCTCCCTTCTAGCCCCGGTCACCCTTCCGGGTTTACGCACCAAATGTATTTAAGGGGATTTTAGTGTACAGAGCTTTGCCCATTGTTAGGTTCTATCTAGAAGTTCCTGGGTGTCCTTTCTGTGCAATTTTCTGGCTGTCCTACTGTGTATTGACCCTTGCCTTGCCTGACTACTCCGTTATTCTCCAATCCTGACCTTGGCCTGTCCACTGACTATTCTACGCTCTCTAATCCTGATCCTGGCCTGTCTGACTATTCTACTCCACTTGTGCTGTTCCGGCCCGCCTGTTCCACTTTGGTGGTATTCTTCAATCCAGTATCCTTGGTGAGATGATCGTGCCCCTGTGCTAGCCAGAATTCTTAGCTTTGCGCCTCTTGTTAAGTCCAGGTGGCATCTGAGTAAGCTGAGGGCTGCTCCCTAGGCCAAAGGCGGTCACTTAACTGGTGAAGCCGAGCTGAGACCAGGGTGCTTAGCAACCGTTCTGGTATTGGAAATTTTGAAGAAATTACCTGGTGGTCTAGTGGTGGCTCGGCGGGGACGCCCGCCATGCCGTCCTGCTTCCTCGCCGACTCTATAGTATGCGTGCGGCGTGCATTTCCGCATTTTATAGGCGCATGCGCGCTGGCGTCTTTACATCAGTGCGCAATGGCGCCAAATTCGAATATTTAAAGGGACTTTTCACCATTTTGCATTGCCCATGATAAGTTTATTCCTGGTGCCTGTAACCTTGCTATTTAGCTTCTGTTTGTTCCTGAATACCTGTTTTTGACCCTGCCTAGCTTTGACTACTCTCTTATCTGTATCCTGACCTGTGCCTGTTCCTGACTACTGATTTTGCCGCATCCTCATCTGATTGAATACCCGGTTTGACCCTTGCCTGCCTGACGATCCTTGCTATCCACCTGCCTCAACCCAGCCTGCCTGACTTCGTTGTTGCCTCATCCTATTGTATCGTGACCTTCGGCCTAACTGACTTAAACAACAGTCGTGCCCCTTTGCTTGCCAGAACTCCTCGCCTTGTTCCCCTCGTTAAGTCCAGGTGGCATCCGAGTAAGCTGAGGGCTCCTCCCGAAGCCAAAGGTACACTACTGGTGAAGCTGAGCCGAGACCAGGGAACTTGGCATCTGTTCTGGTTTAGGGTGCCGACCGTGGCAGAAATGCTTGAAATGAGCAGTACTATTCCCATCCACTACTAGTGAGCTTTTTTGGAGATAAATGTAAATTGCCAGTGTGCCCCAATGCCGTAGATTTGTTTCCCAGTTTCCTTTTGATCCATACTGGTTGGTTTTAGTCATGTATCTTGTATAAGCATGCTGGAGGAGCCAGGGGTAAATTGTCTAGGTAGGCCCTAATTTATAGCTGGTTGTTGATGCTCCCTCCAGCCCCTGACCTGATTTTGTCTGAGAGGGTGCTGGATGTTGTACTTTATTCACAAGCTCCAGTCGACACAAGGTCACCCATTCTGTTTAGAAGAAAAGAGGTTCAGCCTAAATATTCGGAACGGGTTTTTTACAGTGAGAGCTGTGAAGATGTGGAATTCTCTCCCTGAAACTGTTGTACAGGCTAATACATTAGATAGCTTTAAGAAGGGGTTGGATGGAGTTTAGCAAGTGAGGGAATACAGGGTTATGGAAGATAGCTCATAGTACAAGTTGATCCAGGGTTTAATCCGATTGCCTTTTTGAAGATCGGGAAGGAATTTTTTCCCCTTCTGAGGCATATTGGAGAGGCTTCGTATGGTTTTTTTTTGCCTTCCTCTGGATCAACTAGCAGGCAGTTAAAATAAAAAAAAATAAAAAGGTTGAACTTGATGGACGTGAATCTTTTTTCAACCTAACTTACTATGTTACTATGTTACTTGTGTCTTCATTTATTTCAGTTCAAGTCAATGGGAGCAATAGAATTTTGAATTCTTTTAAGCTGGCTAAAATTTGGCAGGTGTATTATCATGCTTAAACTACAAGATGAAAGCTTGAGAAAATGGGATGGTATTGGAGAACAGAGGTGATGTACAGAATGCAGTACAAATGATGCAGCTTGGGTGGGGAAGATGTGCCCAATGTACGGTACATACATAGGAGAGTGTACTAGTGATGGGCGAATCTCACCCGTTTCGCTTCGCCGAAAAATTAGCAAGGAATTCACTGGAAATTCGCGAATTGGCGAAAAAACCCGCAAAACAAGTCGTGCGTCGCGTCATTTTCCTCGCGCGTCGCGTCAAAAAATGACGCGCAACTCGTTTTTTTTGGCGAATTTTCACTGGCGAATTTTTGCTGGTGTTTCGCGAATCGCGGGAATTCGCCGCAAATTCACCCCTGGCGAATAAATTCGCCTATCACTAAAGTCTACAGAATTCAGTGCATAAATATAGAAGAGATACTTAATATCTTCAGCCATGGCATACTGTACAAGTGCACTTTCAGATGCCATTACTGTGTTTTATCACAAAATGCAGATTACTGAACAGTAAGTTTTAGAAGAGCGAGAAAGGAGGTTTTCTCCTTTGACTTCACGGTGGGTTAATTGATACAGACTCTACTACTGCTTGTGTTAGGTGACAGCCTGCTTGGATTACCTATCATCCAGACACTACAGATACAGGACCGGCAGCAGGTGGGAGATGCAGCTACTGCTGCTAGCACAGTTTGAGGTAATCCTTCCTGCAGGTAGAGGCAGCCTAATAGTCAGTTACTATGTCCTGTTATTAGCTGTTGTATATACACATTAACTCCTCAGTAAACTACCGGCTTTGGAGGGTAGAACTATTTGGGCAGCAATTTGTTAGCTTCTTGCTGTTTATTTGCTGTTTATCAGCAGTTAATCTCACTGTAGTCATTGAGGCGGTATGGATGTCAGCCTGGGCCCAACAGGCACCCTCTGTTATATACATATAGAAATCCAGCCTGTAACACTGAGCTGCTGCTACTGAAACTCATTAGAGTATACAGATAGCTGCAGTTGTAGTATACAGAGAGCTGTAGTTGTAGTAGACTCAGAGGGCAGTGGGTCTCAGTTGGGAGTAGAGCAGCCTGAATACAATCATGTTCTTGGCCTTTGCTTTATTAAGTGTGTATTGCACATAAGGGTTGAGTCTCCTAATTTTACAGGACTTACAGATGCTATCAATCTGTATATATATACATGACTGAGCCTGTAGGTTAGCAATATATTTATTTGGAGAACATTCCAGCTGTCCTGTCATTATATCCTATAGAGGCTGCAAGCTGTCATTCAGGTTTTGTGCATAGGGCAAAGTAGTTATAATGTGATAGGACAGTTCCCCCTGTGAGTTTATAACGGAACATATGGCAGAGTTCTCTCTCTTACATACGATTATTAGCTGAAGTATATGCACATTCACCCCTCACTATACTGCTAGCTTTGGGTGTATCAGTATCTTACTGTTTATTTGCTGTTTTACAGCAGTTAGTCATACCGTGGCAGCATGGAAGTCAACCTGGGGCACTCTCTATTATTTAGAAATCCTGGTTATACACTTAGCTGCTACTGCAACTAATTAGAGTATACAGAGAGCTGTAGTTATTGTATACAGAAATGGTGGTAGGGCTTAGTCAGGAATAAGACAAAGCCTGAATACAGTAATTTTTCTGGGCGTTGCTTTCAGAAATTAGCATATTGTGTGGCATTTAATTTATAGATATAGTTATTTGAGTCAGCAGCCTATTATCAGATTTAGACCACTGGTTTACTGGACTTTATCGATGATTTCATTGATTATGACTGATTTTAGCTTGTGCTTAGAGCACAATTTGTTGCTACTGCATGATGGAACCTACATATAGTAATCCTCTGTTAGAATGTCTAGCAGGTTTCCAAAGACCACGGGGTAAGTATAAAGCAACAACTGCTTATTGTGGCTTGGACCAGACGTAAATTACTGTATTTAAGGGTGTGTGCATATAAAGTATATATATATTTTTATAGCAGACAACTCCAACATACAATGGCTCTCACAGTGCCTGTGCCTTGCAACTAGAACAATGTTGTGATACTTGCCTTGGGGGCCATGGCCAGCGTTAATTAGGCTGAATCGCCAACTGGTAGTGAGACAGGCTTTTGATGGGGAGGGGTCCTGCAGGAGTAGTGACAAGTGGCTACCTGGTTACACTTGCCCATCTGACCCTTAGCAGTTGCGTGGCCAGCATGTCAGGTAGTCCAGGAAGGCAGATAATGTTGGATTATTGGCAAGCAATATCTCGGGGAAAGGCAATCATTTTACTCAATGCTCTAAGTATGCAAAAAATAATAGCAATACTAGTACCATACACTTAGCACAAAGTCGCTTGCAGTTTCACTCAGCTAGCATAAGAGTTGGTGGTTAGAGGCAATTTCACTTTATCTGGGCAACTATATAGAATCAACAGCCCCAATATTATATCATACAGGTCTGCTATTGCAGATTCCCTTTGTGAGCTGGGGATAGAAGTAGGTTTACTATACTTAAGCTGATCACTTAACTCCCCAGCACAAGCTAGGCTTTATTTTCAAATAGCCTTTATTTTCAAATAGCCTAGTTTTGATTGTCTGGGCAGAAAGCAACTGGAAACATGGGTTGCAACAATGTGGAAGGACTGCAGAGCACGGTGCTCCTCGGTGGGGAAAGGATGCTGGAGAGTGCCTCCACAGCCTAGAAGGGCTGCCAGAGTGAGGAGACTCCACAGCATGGAAGGGCTGCCAAAGATCGGGCTCCACAGCATGGAAGGGCTGTTGGAGAGCAAGGCTCCACAGTGGGGAAGGGCTGTTGGAGCTCTGGTCAGCGTGATTGGGCTGTGTTGAAGAACACAAGGGGCTGGTGGCTGGTACATGGATCCTGCAAGTGTTGCATGGATCATGCATGTGTTACATTGGCCCATGGTTGGATGTTTTCTCTCCAAGATGTGTTATATTACATCAAGATACGTGGGTCAAAGCATGCAATCTGTGTACCCACCGTGCTATTTGGCGTACCCACCATGCTAGAGAAAACAAGGGACTGGTGACTGGTACTGTGGATCATGCAGGTGTTGCATGGATCAGGAATGTGTTACAGTGACCCATGGTTGGATGTTTCCTCTCTAAGAGCGTTGGTCTCTTGGAGTACCAGAGTACCAGAAAAACTTGTGTATTTAGGGTTACTACAACTCTGATAGGGACTACCTATAAAGGTTTTAGTTTATTGGGTACTGGGAAAGCTCGGGTTATATTGGGGGGGGGGTGGGCAAATGAGAGGACACGCAAGAGTGAAATTATTAGCCACCATCCCAGTCCTGACAGGGTTATAAGTATTATTTATGATTAGTTGGCTATTAAGACTTTTAAACAATTTTATTCCATCCTGTGGTACAGTTTGTTTGATACATCAACATTGTTTGTATGGTTTATTGTTATTTGTGTTTTTAATTAATTTTCTATGTTATTATCTATTAAGAAATTAATATTAAGGTTTGGTGTGGTGAGTCCAACTGAAGGTTTTCAGTTGGGCTTGTTGTGGTGGTAGGACCTTGCCAGAGTACTGCACAGGTAAGTTTAGAAGAGGGAGAAAGGAGATTCTCTCCTGTAACTACATGGTGGATGGATTGGCACAGAATCTACTGCTGCATGTGCTAGGGGGCAGCCTGCTTGGATTTCCTATCATCGAGACACTGCAGATGCAGGTCCCATATTACACCCATCTCTGTCTCCTGGTTTCATTAAGGTATGTAATAATGGGGTTCAGTGGGATAGCTCAAGGAGAAGGGTCAAATTGAGGAGTCCACTTGACATGTATGCACCTAATTCTTTTGGTTCCGCTGCACTAGGCCCATCAGCTGTTGATTCAAAACAGGAGGAAAACAGCAGCACTAAGTGCAAGTATACAGAAGTAGAAGGAGTACATGTTGACATAAGTAGCTAGGGTTTTATGTGTAACTGACATGCATGAAAGGATTTTGTTCACCATATATTCAGCATTACAATCACATTTTATGAACCACCTACTGTTCAAATTATAGGCCTATAGAAATAAGGGGTCATTAACAAATCAGGACACAGTATGCAAAGGTAAAAAAAAAACTGTGTAAGCTGCAGGCCTCTGTGCTCTTGTTTAATAATTATATTTGCAATGTTTATGGGGGTCATACTACTAAATAATTTAATTAAACTTTTATTAAAGACAATAAGCAAAATTTAAAAATTGGTTGGTTTTAGCTTCTTTCCTCATAAGCTTTAAAGGAACAGTTCAGGGTAAAATAAAAAACTGGGTAAATAGATAGGCTGTGCAAAATAAAAAAAATGTTTCTAATATAGTTAGTTAGGAAAAAATGTAATGTATAAAGGCTGGAGTGACTGGATGTCTAACATAGCAGAATACAACACTACATTGGTCACCAGCTATGTGGTGGCTGGTGGCAGATGTGGCTACTGTTTTTTGCTGTGTCCCTTGGCGGGCAAGTCTGTTTGCCTTACAGCAATCCTTGGTGGGAGAACAGCCATTGGCTTTGTCTACAATCCTTGCATGCATGGTTCTGGTTACACCAGCAGTAGACCTGATTGGCTATTTAGTTGGATCTAACATAGGTCGTACCATCAGCTGGCTCTGAGTTTAACAGCCCATAGCTAATTCTGTTGCTGATTAGTATTCAGCAGCTGTGGTTGGTCACGTGTTGTCAGTTTTATAGCTGACCTTTTCTTCTGCTTTACATGCATTGTTTTTGGTCCTCTATGCCACTCTTTATTATCAATTGGGCTGGCTTCTGGACCATTGTTTTGCAAGTTCAATAACTGGCTTGTGCTCCGTTTTTGCATGTGTGGACTTTTGTGTCAGGTGCCAGTGCAGTTGGTGGCCTTGTCCACAAGGGTGGCATTCACAATAGCTGGTTTATGTACTATTGCTTGTGTAGTAGAGTTCCACTCTGGTGTTTTTCATACACTGCAGCTGACTGGCATCATGGCCTGCTAGTGTGACAATGGCCTTGCACATCTATGTCGGCGTACATAATAGCTGGCTTGTCCACCAGTGGTTTGTATGCATGGTGGCTGGCTCATTTGCCAGTAGATTGTGCAGCAATGCTGGTTGGAACCAGTGTTTGTAGGCTATAAGCTCCTTGCATACTGTACCTGATTTTGGATTGTGACCCCAGCTTTTTGCTGGTTCAGTAGCCTATTGGATTCAGTAGCTTCAATGTATGGTCACAGGTTTGGTTCAGTTTCTGCATAAACTGTAGCATTGTGCAGTTTGAGATTTAGTGGCCTCAGCTTTTGTGGGTGTTTTCTAGCACTGTGATTGGCTTGGGTCCCATTTTCTTGCTTGTGTAGCGGTTGGCTGGGGAAACAGCATATCTTAATGGTAGATGGCCTTAAGTCACATCTGGCTGGTCCAGCAACTGATCCGTGTGCTGTAGTATGCCCAGTTGAGATTTTGTGGTTGGTGGAGCTACTGGGCTGTACCAGAATTACTCTACAATGGTTACAATGGAATGCTGGATTAGCATAAACCAGAGTTGGTGCTCATCTAGTTAAGTCTTCAAGTTTATCAGCAAGTTGGTGAATCTTTGGCTGATTACTGTTGTGAGCTGCTTCCATTAAGCTGCAGGACAAAGCTAATGTGGGCCAAGTCTTTTTAGGGCCAACCGCTAGTGCTGAGGATCGTGGATTTCTCAAGCACTGGTGATACAGATGTAGTCACTTTGGATTGTGAGTTAAATGCGTCGTGACTTAGCTCATCTATCCCATTTATCCCACTTATCACAGAATATTGTGTCACAGCAACCCATCCAATTAAAGAGTTCACCATTGAAAACAATGGAGCTTTGGTATGCTAATTAAAAGGTTAAATGCATTAAATGAGTTAAGATAACTTTAGATAACACTGTTTCTTCAATTAGCCCTGAGTCACGACGCATTTAACTTACAAATCCAAGTGACTGTATCTGTAGTTGCATCTAAGTTGTGGTTAGTTTCTGAGCTGGATATATTGGTTTTCTGTTGGTTTCTAGTGTGTTTTAGTTCTGAGATGCTTGGTGTCATCATACTGGTTATGTCCTAGGGGGGCTTTTGTTTTAACAGTTGCAAGATTTTTGTTCTTACCTCAGGTGGGGTTTTATGTCTGATATATTGCAGAGGAAACCTTTTACACAGAATATGGCTATTCTTGATCTGCAATGATTGATCCTCAAGTGCCGGTCTCTGTAATTTAGAGGTTGGTTTTTGTATCTCTTGTTGTCAATTGCTTACCATGTCCTAGAACATGTCGTTCATGTTCCTGTGCCTTTTATTTACCTTTTCAGGGGCTATACATTGGCCTTATTATTCAGGGCCTCCTTAGAATCAGTTTGGTTATTGCTGATGTTGGTTATTCCCACCCCTTGTTTTTGGGGCATGACTTGGTAGATCCCATGTGTACTGGCATGGAGGGACATCGAAGACAATGAAAATTTGACTTACCAACTTAATGTAAATTCCTTTTCTTCTAGTCCTTACATATCCATACAGGGTTTCCCATCCCAAGTTATTTATTTTGGTTACTGTACTGCTATGGCAAATGTATAACAGTGGTGAGGAGGAAGTTATGTGGTCTTATAAGTCATAATTCATTTTGATTGGCTATGTTATAGGTCCTACCTCCATGTCTGGGAGGGGCAATACTGCCCATGTGTACTGACATGTCGGGAAGAAAAATAATTTCCATCAACTAGGCAAGTAAAATTCTCATTTTTCCTCTGTACATTTTCCATTATGTACAAGAATGTCTTACAGAAATACGCAATGTCTTACAGAAATACGCAATATCAAAGCAAATTAGGGACAGGGAATTGTTGCTTAGTTTTCCTGTGAAATGGTTAAGTCTGGTCCTGCAAGTAAGTATCTGTTTCAATTAAGCGCTGCTTCCCTTTCTCCCCTAACAGAGATTTCCCCAAGCAAAAAGATGCACACTTCACTGCCGAGTTACTGCCATTTTTTTAAATTCTGTTTTAGCATATTCAGCTTGTACGTACCGAAAGTCTTGAGCGAACAGTCCTGCGTACTCATTTGAATGCAAGTTAGGGAAGATATATAAAAATGAGGCAGTGATAGTTATTACAACCTATTATTAGTACACATAGACCCCTTTAGATCTGCATGGGAGCCTCAAATATATGATAACTTGATCTACGTAAAACCAAACTTATTACATAACTTTATATGAACAGTGAGAATTAACAAGCACACTGGAAGTGGTGGTTATGAAATATATGGGGTGAGATAGTGGAAACTGAAATAAACAGCATGATGACATCATAATAAGTACCACATATTAATTTAGTACTTATTTGAACACACATATCACCCATGTATGCTGGAGATAATGATAAATATAAACTCTTAAACCAAACAAAAATTGAGCAAACAATTTATCTTGCAATCTTTTATCTGCAAGTTTGTCAAAATAATCTACAATGCCAAAACCAAAACTGAAAACAAATTAGGTACAAATGTATATACTGTAACACACACTTACACTATGTTGCAAGCTAACCAGTTCAGATAACAATTGCAACAGTGTTGCTAAAACCTAACTTTTAATAACTGTGCCAGATAATTTATGCTGCCCATACCTATACAGATTCACTGCTTACTGCTTTTCAGACAGTGCAGGATATTATCCCTAAAATTATATGTAACTAGGCAGCACAAATTAGTTAAAGTGTCCAGCTAGAGTATGAGCATGGTTTACACTGTGACACTACTAGGTAGTAAACTACAAATACACAGGCACTGTACAAGAAAATTAGATAGATTGGATGCCAGGAGGTTCTTGGTGAAAACAGAACAGGTGTTTATAAGCACAATAACCACAGGTTTACTCACGTATGAGTTGTTGAAATGTAGCATATCACAGAGGAGGGAGGATAGCAGAAAATGACACAGCACATTGCAGACTGGCAATCCCATAAAGCAGAATAGTCACGGGTAAATCAATTTCTTGCAAAGCACCACCTGCCAGTGTGGCTGACTGGAACATCAGTGTAAGACCAGAAGCTGCTACTAGTCCTAATCCCTCTCACAATGAAGTCCCTGCACTAAAGGCATACGGGGAAGCCCGTGATGAATTTGCGGCGAACTTCCGCGATTCACGAAACGCCAGCGAAATTTTGTCGGCGTCTCGTTTTTGATGCAGGTGTCCGTTACACAGGACATACTGAAAGGTAGCCGTCTTATAGCTAATTAGTATAACTATGGTTGCCAAGTATTCCCTTCCCTTCCAACATTTCCCTCGTGCAGAACCTGCCTATCTACATTGGGAATCGGTGGGAGCTACTCACACCAGGCTCAGACTGGCAATCTGTGGGTTCTGGCAAATGACAGAGGGGCTGCAGTAAGATACAATAGAAAGTGGCTATTTAGCAGGCTGGTGGGGGAATGTTTGGGCCTCTGTGTATATGCAAATTTTCATCATCAGACAGAGCAATGGGAATTGGCACACAGGAAATTTTAATTTCTGAACCAATGTGGGTATGGTTGGGCAGCATGCCACCCCCTAAAATTCTGCCTAGGTGGCCTGTCCACAAATCCAGGCCTGCTCACACCCCCGTCCACCTATGCTACCCTATGCATTTGACTGATCTCTCAGCTTCGTCAAGGGCATAAGTGATCGGTGCGCTGTGAATAAAGACCGTTTCAGCCCACTGCGAGGTTCTGGGTCCTTTTTCCATGTCATATCCGGTTCAGTAACAGCGTACTGACTGGTTATAAATGAAAGTGCGGTACTTGCCAGTACTTGCCAGCACTTGCCAGCAGTCCTTGTGCGCATGCTTTGCCCTCACCTCATACTCTACAGGAGGTTTAATATATTTATTTAAGACAGATTGTATTTTTAACTATTTATGCACATGTGATGTACTTACTTGAGTAATATGCTAAATTAATTTGCCATTGTAAGCTTTTGCCATTACTATTATGTGGTAAAATAAACACTAGTGATAACTGTAATATGCATAAATTATGCCAACAAAAATTTATCAAAATTTTACAAAAAATCTCAATGTATTTATGCTCAAATTACATAATATAGTTCATTTTGTATTTAATGTTGTCATAGTTTTGCAGGTTTATTTCTTAATACCATAACTTGCCTATTGCAATCTCTTATTATTTATAATGAATTGAATTAAATAATCCAGATTTTGAGAAAAAAATATAATTTACAAAAAAAAGGAGTAAAGGTAAAACCCCCATTTAATCCATTAGGGGCTTTGCTATTCAACTAATATATCCATTGTACTTCGTGTTGCAGTAGTTTTTTGTCAGTATCACCTATTCTAGTAGTAGCTTTGATATTATCTACTGTCGTGAATTTCATCACTCCTATATTTCCATTATGGAATTTGTTTATGTGATTTGCTACTGATGTGTTTAATTTATTCTTCACATCACTGACATGTTCTAACACTCTCTGTCTGAATTCTCTTCTTGTTTTTCCTACATAGATTTTATCACATCCACATTTCATAATGTATATTATTCCTGTAGTTTTGCAATTAATAAAATGTTTGACTTTATAATCCTTGATCTCAGCTCTATTTTAGATTGTAATTTCTTTATTTATTAGTAGGCATGTTTGACAAGATCCACATCTGTAGCAGCCCTTTGTTTTATTTGTGAGTCAAGTGGGTTTTGGGATTTTACTATAATGACTCTGTGTTAATCTGTCCTTTAGATTTCTGCTGTGCCTGAAAGTAAAATGAGGTCTTAATCCAATAACTTTTTGTAAATCATCATCTTGCTCCAGAATATGCCAATACCTAAATGTCTTTCTAGGATTTGTACTGTCTCCTTGTGTTGGGAAATATAATCTCCAATTAATCTAATACATTTACTCTGTTCATTCTTCTTGTGTGGAAGCTGTCTTTTGGAAATAAAAAAACTATCCTATCTTCCTCTAATGCCCTCCTGTATCCTTTTTTTTTAAAGGAATTATGACTGTAACCTCTCTGTTTAAATCTCTTATATCATTTTTAAGCTTCTATTTTGAAGTCCTTTAGAGCACTGCACACCCTTCTCACCCTCAAATATTGACCTGTTGGTATACCCCTAATTGTGTTTCATGGATGTTGGGTATTTGCATTGGTGGCTATCTTTCTGTTATATACTGATGTTGACACATTGTTGTCACAGCCATATTAGTATGACTTTGTCAATGTAGGGCAACCACATTGGTATAAATTGTGTATAATATAAGATTGAGCCCAAATACAAAGTTGCTCTCCCACCATCCCAGATAAAAGTTGGCATATGTCAGGGCACATGTACTTCCCGTAGTGGCTCCTATAGCTTGGTGATAAAATTTTCCATTAAACGTGAAGTAGTTGTACTTCAGTATGAACTCCAAGAGTTCAACTATGAATTCATTATGTTATGAGTATTGCTGACACCTTTGTTTAAGGGTCTCATCTACTGCCCCCAGACCTACTTTGTGTAGGATGTTAGTATACAGGGATTCTACATCCAAACATGCTAAAACATCATCATTATTCAAAGTGATACATTCCAGATGTCTTAGTGCATCCATGGACTCTTGTACAAATGAGGGAATATTTGAGATGAAAGATTTTAAAATGTTGTCTAGATATGTTAGATGGTTCAGTTATACCTCCTATTCCCGATACTATGGGTCTCCCAGGAGGTGAGATTTTTGTGTCGGTATGACTGCAAATTTTATGATCACGAATTTAAATTTATCTTTATTGATCAATTGATTGTTCATACCTCTTTTCAATATTTAAGATAATGCTGATTGAAAGATTTTAGTGGGATCTTTTTCAAGTTGTGAATAGCAGCTTTTATCTTTAAGTTGACACATGCATTCCTGCACATCAGTCCTAATTTCCAGGATGACTATATTGCCCTCTTTATCACTGGGCTTTATTATAATTTAATTGTTTTCTAATTTTCTAAATGTTTCAACCCCTCTCTTTCCATGTGAGATTATGTTAATTTCTTTGTCTTGTGCTAATAGTACTGAAAAGTTGTTTGAGATCCCTGATACATCCCTGTATAAACACTTCTAGTCTTGGGCATATCGAATTAGGGGGAGTGAAGTTACTCTTAGGTTTTAATGTAGTAAACGGGCCCTTCACTTCATCTCTGTACTGTTCATTGTTGTCCAAAATATAGCAAAGGTCCTGTAGCGCTTGTTGTTCTTGTGCTGACCAAGTGTCTTGTTTTAATTCTTTACTAAAATGTTTATGTAATAACAGTTTTCTCCCAAAGATTTACGTCTTTAATCCAAATGATAACATTAACCATACTTGTGGGTGCAAAGAATAAGGCTTTTTGTAAAGTTTTGGAAAGATTGAAAATCTGAAGGGATTCTACATTCTGTTCTATCAGTAACCACATTTGTCTTTCCCTCAATCTTCCCCTTGTGGGGCCCTCTAACCATGGTGGTCCTAACAAAGTAGAAGGTGCAGTAGTATTGGATGTGGTTGGCAGAGCTATTTAAAGTTTTAGCAACATTGTTGGAATCATTATCTGAACTAGTTAGCTTAAAACAACATGGTGTAAGTGTGTGTTTTATACATTTTTACCTAGTTTGGTTTGGCATTGTAAAATATTGACTCTTACAACATAAGGCCCATTATGATGTTCAGGGATATAGTGAATCTGCATTACTATTATAAAGACGTAATTACTAATTTTCAAGGTTAAGGAAAAATATTTTTTTTGCAAATCTGACCAAATAACTTGAATGTTGATAATATACTTCCCAATGATTTCTATGGAACCTGCATTTTTAAAAATAAATAAATAAAAAAAAAAAAAGCTCTAAAATTTGAGTTAAACATTTTTGTATTTTAAAAACATTTTAGATAATGTTTTTATACCACAAAATAAAAGGGTTTTATTTTATTCATTTTAATGAATAGGCTCCATGGTAAATGTATTGTTATAGTGATTTTTGCTGCAAGGTCTTTCTTTTATTTCATACATAAAATGTTAATATTCATAATATAACAATATAATACTAACAAACACTATATCCTGCTCCAAAACTTGTTTGTTGAAGATAATTGTCTGAATTAAGACTTATGGTGCAGGGTGTTGGGGAGAAGCAGCTAAATAAATAGCTGTTACACTTTACTCAGTTACGTTTCTAGTGACCCTGTGCTCATTGCTTTAGTCTCTGCAGTTTTTTTTTTTTTGAGAGATTAAATAATGCAAATAAATTCACACTTTTCAAATGCACTTAAATAAAGTATTTCTTCACTGTGAATTAACTGTACTAATGATATGATGTCAGGCATAATTGCATATTTCTTAAGCATGCTTAAAATAGGTTAGCATAGCCAGAACATTTGATACAATGAAAGGCAATTCCCAAAGATACCAGAATAATGGAAGTGCTGTATTTAGCATTGCATTAATTTTGAACTCTTGAATGTTTGCTAGACATAAGGCCTTATGAAGCATACCTTATACAAAAAATGTTTAAAACAGACACAAACTCCAAGCATATATAACTCAGTATATGGTAGTTCCCTATAATGCATTCTATCATAAAGTGAAAACGCAAAAAATAAGGGCAGGCAAAAACTAAAAAGTTATATGATACTGATTTTTTTCCAGAGGACATTTTCTCAGTTGCCCTTTGAAGCCTCAATCATGGACATCCTATAAATCATTAACATATTGTCAGGCTCTGCTGAGATTCGAGCCAGGGACCTTGGGATTTCTTGTTCAATGCCTTATCCATTAGGCCAGGAGGGCAGCAAGTAGGACTGCTCACTATAGACTTGCTGGCCTCTGCAATCCCAGACCAGCAGCAGCCTGATTGGTTGCAGCCAGCCAATTAGGGCTGACTCTGCCCTATTTAAGGCCAGCCCTCCGAGCACTCCTTGCTTGAGCATTATATTGGCTTAGTACTGCAGCAGTGCTCCTGACTAAGTTGTTTCTGCTCTAGCCTTTTATTCTGCCTTGCCTTGCTCTGCCTTGCCTTGACTTGTCCTCCCCTGCCTTGATTTACCCTACTTTGTACCTTCCTAGTCTTGACCTTGATCTGACCCCTGCCTGGCCTGTTCTCATTTCCTAGTCTACCTTGTACCTCTCCCTGACTTCACCTTGTACTGGCCTTGCCTGTTCCTACTGTACCTCTTGCCCTGTTCTGCCTTGAGCCCTGTCTTATAGCTTCCCTTGTCTCATCTCCAGTCCTTTCACTCTCCTTCTATCCAGTACCCTCTTGCTCTCCAGTCCTCTCTTGCTCTCCAGTCCTCTCCTTATCCTTCTGTAGCCTGTCCTTTCACTGTCCTGTTCCCCCAGATCTACACCCACACCATCCTGTCTCAACCTCTTAGTTTGCCCCCGATCTGTGCCCTCATCGTCCTGTCCTGTCCAATCCAGTCTGTCCCTGTCCCTCTCCATCCTGCTCATCACCTGTTCATTCTCAGACTACACCCTCTTCACCCAGTTCCTGCATTTTCCCTTTTTGTACTGTGGGCACAAACAGTCCCTGCCTAAAGGACTCTCCTTCCTCCTGCTGTCTCTACAACACCCCCTATCCTTGACACATATGTATTCAGTGTCATAAATAGAATGGTCAATCCTAAAAACTGTTAAGACAACTTAGTTGTTTGGGGGAACTTGATGAAATGTCACAATGTATACATAGAAAGGAACAGCATTGGTCTCCTGTTAGAACATCTAGACCAGTTATCCAGAACCAGTGACTCATAAGCAACATGATGTCCGTAACGTTACTTCCATTTGCATCAAAGCAGGTGCTTATTTTTGAATCCCTGGCTTAGCGACCAGTTTTGGTTGCATAAAAACCATGTCTACTGCCAAACAGAGCCTTCTCTTTCTGATCAAATAGTCAAATATCAAATAGTCAATCACATGCCTTATTTTGCCTTATTTGGAACCCACAGGAACTTTTATCATGCTTGTGTTACTCTTGAACTCTATTTATATATATTTGAATGTAGCTCATAGACAAAAAACGATGGGGACACCTGCTCTAAACCAACATACTGCATTCAGTCCTGAAGAGTTGAAGGCAATCAGACTTGACTTAAACATACTTTTAATTACAGGAAGATATGGAGCTTTTCCACTGATTTGTATCATTTAAATATTTTAATATAATTTCAGTTAATTTATTCCTGATGTTAAGACAGGGAGCAGGGTTAAAACTTCTTTTTAGGTTAATTTTGGACTTGCCCCAACCCAATGTGTGCTCCTATTCATATACCCCCAACCCCCCTGCTGTGATTTCTGGAAGGGGGCAGGGCAAACCGGAGCAAGTATATAAAAAGGAGCATGCCTAGGTGGAAGTGTGACACTAGAAGGTCGCAAACTTTTTGAGGAAGTCAGCTCAAAGGCTGCCCAACTCTCAGGCTTTGGATCAACCCACACATCAACTGCATACCTAATATTATAAATTATGTTGATTTCATCATGGTAATAAAGTAAATCCACAGGAGTCATTAATTGTACTACAAAAAGAATTAAGGTTGAACACTGTCAATTGCCACTTGGAATAAATTATCTATAGACTAGTCCCCAACAATTTTTTGGTGCCATGGGTTTCACTGAAAGCTACAAAGTACAATCGTGAATTCTAAAAGTACTTAAATCATCTGTCAAAATTTAGCCATCATCAATGTTGCATCATGCAGTCATATTACTCTGTTTGCTGGAGAAGTGGGGCTTTGCCTCTTCCTTCAATCTATTATAACCAGTAATGCAAAAAGAGAAGAGCAGGTAGAGAAATTTGTAATGTATTAAAATACATTTAGGGCCAAATTTACTATTATTCCCCATAATTAGCTCGACCAAATTCGCAATTCGATAAGTATTCGACCATTGAATGCTTATCGAATTTTTTTTTTGGCTATCATTTTGCTCGATATCCGATTTCTCGATGAATTCGTACGATCGGATACCGATCGTTCAATTTCGCGAAAAAATTTGGAAATTTCCTTCAAGAGTCCGAAAAATTAGTACGATCCGAACAATCGAAAACTCTGATCGTACGAATGATATTCAAGCAGGACTTACCATAGGCTTCTATTACAATTCGGTAGGTTCAATCTGGCGAAGTAGGCAGTCGAATAACTTTAAAATTTTGATTCCTTCAATCATCGAATGATCTAATTATGGAATATATCATCATATTCGATATTCAATGATCGAAGAGGCCAAATTTCACGAAAAATTTGTACGATCGTTATTCAATCAAATTCTATTGAACTTAGATCATTTCACGTGAAATTCGTAAATTGGCCCCTTAGTTTCATTTCAATATTGGTTGAGGTTGAATTTGTATCTTCTTACATTTGAACATACTAAATATAATGTACCTGCAGAGGAATTGTACTTTTTAAAAATATTGAAAGCTTGCATTTTTTTTCATAAACACTGTAAGTTATGTCACACACAACACCCACCTTTTCTTTATTTTTCTAAATTTGGCTAACACGATATAATGCTGAATTACGCTCACACTTAGGAGCAAATTTACTATTATTCCCTAATTCCAGGGCTTAAAGCCCTTGAATTCGGCCGAAATCCGATAAGCATTCGACTATCGAATGCTCATCGAAGAGTTTTATGCTATTTTTACTTTGCTATTCGATTTCTCGAAAAATTTGTATGATTCGAACGAGCGACTCGTTCGATAGTACAAATGGTATTCGAGCAGGTGATAGAAAAATAAGCATATGGGGGCTTCCCATAGGCTTCTATTGCAATTCGGTAGGTTCAATCTGGCGAAGTAGGCAGTCGAATAAAATTTTAAAGTTAAAGTACTTCGATCGTCGAATGGTCATTCGATCTGTTCGATCTATTCGACACGCTCGAAATTTGCGCAATCAATGATCAAAGTGGCCAAATGTGCAAAAGACTAAATTTATGTGAGAATATTAGCAAAATTTTACCGCCACCTATGTAGTGGCGTAAATTTATTTTTTTCACCAGAAAATTCTCAAGGGGCAGGAAATATTCCATAATACATTTTTTTACCCATCATTCTTTGCTGTAGCCATTGCTAACAGGAGAGAGATCTGTAGCTATTGCTGGCAGGATGTTTTTGCATCTGCTTCTGATCTTCTGAGCTTAGTCGCTGCGAATATTATTGCAGAAAAATATTTGCAGTGATTAAATGCAGAAACTTATAGTCAAATTTACCTCGCTCTAGTAAACGGACCCCCATGTTCTTTGTAAGTTTACTCCATGTCCCACACTTTGCAGCACACAAGCAGATCTTTGCAAAACCCTTATCTCATAAATACAGTACTGCCAGCATGGGGAAGTGATGTATTTATGAGGGATGAATTGGGGTACCATATATAAAATTTTGCATCAGTTGCATCTGGACCTTAAATGTAATAAATGAACCCTAATGCTTAACAACCAGTTGTATTTAATGCCCCTGACAATCTCATGGCTCAAAGGTCTATTGAAATAGAAATTAGTGCCCACATTTCACCCATGGCACTTTACTAGTACTGAGACTTTGCATGTACCACATACTTTATAAAAGTGCTCCGGTTTGAATGAATAAATGAAAGCTAGATGTCAACAAATATTTTGAATTTGATAACATGACATTAGCACAAGTCAAATTTGCACTTGAGCAGTAACCAGTGGCAACCAGTAAAATGTATGCTTTCCTTGTTCTACCTGCAGCTGGATGAAAAAAACTAATCACTGATTGTTTGCTATGGGTTACTGCCCACGTACAAATTTGACCAGTGTTTATAAATGAGCCCCACTGTATATATTGCTCACCTATATCCACAAACATAAAATTTTGCCCCAGCTGAAATCTGAAGATGTAGTACAAAGGCTGCCTGTGAGGGGGAGCAATGCTTGGATTTTATTGTATAGCACATGTGCACATGTATGTATATACAGTATTTATATTTATGAATTGCTTGTCAGTTTATTTTAGAATTTTATTTTGTATTACGTTTTTAAGAGCATTGTGTTTGTTCAAGAAAAATATGGTTTTCTAAAAATTACCATGTTTCTTTTGTTCTGCCTCAGTAACTCAACGCACGTCTCAGTATTGCCGTTCATGGTTAGAATAGTAAACAGGGGGTGGAGAAGGGAAGATTCTAAACATTACAAACTGTTTATGCATATTTATGTGCTAGTGAGGAAGACATAGACACGCTTGCCCTTTACTCATGTGGAATATTAATCGTGATATTTATAATCTGAGCATGTGTGGAATAAATATGGAATGATGGTGGTGGTCCTCACCGGGCAGGAGTTTGGCAGTTCTTATGCTCTTTGAAAACAAGGCACCTTAGAAAATGAAGTGCTTGTCCTGCAGCTCATTTGGAATGCAGAACACATCCAAGTCACCGTACAGCACTGCAAGAAAACCCTGAGAAGACAAGAAAAATGAAGGCAGCCACAATCTCATTTTCTGAGGGCTGCAAGTCAGCCAGGAAATGGCTATTATTCCATCGACACTGTCGGTATTAAGTTATTTCCTTCACTAAATACGAGAATGTTCATGAATATCTATTGAGTCCCAGATATTGGTGTCTACTGGCAGTATGGCTCACTGATTGTAGCTTTATATTCCTTTGACTACACACCTCAATCTCACATTGAAGTGGAAGACAATAGTATTTTAAATTGGTTAATAAATCTCTAGATTGATGCTCTTGGAAGGTGCACAAACTTAGTCTCTATTACAAGAATAAAAGTGATAACATTTTAACCAGTGAAATGCTTTATTTGTGTAAATGGTATTATTTCATATTTATAAAAAAAAAAAAAACAGGTGAATCCTCACTCCCAATAAGAAACTTTCTTTCTGTTGTTTTCTTATAACGTATTGAAATGTTTTAGATCAAGGAGTTGATATCCCCAGTCATTCGTTAATGTCACAGTAACTTTTATCACTCAAAAAAAAAAATTAAGATTTTGAGTATATCTACAGTAATTTGCTTTATTGGTGTGCATACAATCTTTTTTCACGATAAAAACTTGACATATGAGAAACAAGGATGTTTCTGTTGTTTCTGGTCACAACCATATCAGTAGTGCAGAATGTGTTAACTTGGATATGGGAATGCATTCTTCCTATTGTTCCATTTAAATGGTCTATAGTTTCTGTTAGTTGTTGTACTAAACAGTTCGGAACAGTGGAGAGGATCACTCATTTACAGTTGACCCTACGTAGTTGATTCCTCAGAGCAATTGTGGAAGTGGGTTGAAGAAAATTATTTATATTGTATAATGAGCTCCTTGTTATACTGACACAATGAGCAATTAGGAGAAGGGATGAGCAAATTGTACACAGTTCTTTATATTTAAACTGGATTTCTAATTTCTAAGGGTGGGGGAAACTCTACAAGAAAACAATGCATCAGTTATTTCCAGTTCAACATTGCATATATTGCCTGCTTAACCATCTATCGAGCAGTCCATATCTGTTATCTGTTGCTGCCCTTTATAACACTATGCCCTTATTACAGTCATTAAGGGGCACATTTACTATTATTCACTAATTCGGGGGCTAAAAGCCCTCAAATTCGGCCGAAATGAGATAAGCATTCGACTATCGAATGCTTACGGAATAGTTTTTGCCTATTTTCACCTCGATAAAAATCATACGATTCGAAGGATCGAGGAGTTTGATCATACGAATGGTATTTGAGCAGGTGATAGAGAAAAAAGCCCATAGGCTTCTATTGCAATTCGGTAGGTTCAATCTGACGAAGTAGGCAGTCGAATAAAATTTTTACCAAAATATATATATATATATACAGTATATATATATATATATATATATATATATAAAATATCCGATTAAATCGTACGTTCGGAATTCGATCGAATTCGATCGAACTTTGATCTATTCACGTGAATTTAGTAAATCTGCCCCTTAAAGTATAAGCTAGAGAGATTGATTTCTGAAAAAGAGGTAAAAGCCAAGTAGAAATGTACAGCTTACCCAGGCTGCTCAACACCTATTCAGGATTCAAGTGCAGTAAGCAAATTGAAATTTTGAGCACATTTTTCATGGTTCGCCCATAATGTAGTTGTTTTTTTTTTTTTCATTTGTTTCCATTTCTCCAAAATTAATACAGGTACATTTGTGCTTTGACACAAATAGGCCATGGCGTCATTGCCTATGATGTGTGTGGCCTATTCTGAGGTGACCCCTCTAGGGGAACCCTGGACCTACCTCCTGGTCCAGAGGCAGCAGCAATTAATTCAGAATAAAAGGCCGCAGGAAGAACTGAGTGGTGTTGTACATCACTGACTGAGGGAAAAGGATGGGGACTGCAGCTGCACTTCTGGACTTACATGAGCCCTTTTGTTTAATATTTTGAGTGTTCAGCATCAGCTAAAAGGCTCATAGTTTATGTAAAACATATTCACAATGCAACCATTTCCATTTAGGAGAACATTTTTCTGGATGCCTGTTATGTAATTGATAAATTGCACCTTTTAAAAAATAAGTTTTATGTTTTTTTGTTTCTTTTGGTCACATACACTTGCCTCATAAACTTTCTCCTGTATAAAAGTAAAAGTAGGCAAATGGTTACCTAACTGCGCAGAATAAATAGGGCCAAACTAAATGGGGTGTCCTTAAGAAACTGGATATTACCATTACTGAACAATTCTTCACAAATATTGTGACTGGGAGTATAAAGACACATTCAGAATATGAGCAATAACTGAACTAATTAATACTAAATCCTAAATTACCATTTATGCCCAAAAAGGCTAACTTACTGCACTGTTCACTGCTAGTGATGGGCGAATTTATTCGCAGGGGCGAATTCGCGGCGAATTCCCGCGATTCGCCGCTGGCGAATAAATTCGCGAAACTGGCAAAAAAATTCTCAAAAAAAAAATTTCGCCGCGCAAAAACGAGTCGCCGAAAATGACGCGACGCGTCTGGAAATTCACGAATTTTTCGGCGAAGCGAAACACGGCCGTTTCGCCCATCACTATTCACTGCATATACCTGAGAGTGATGTAGTGGTTGATTTACAGATAGGGATGCACCGAATCCACTATTTTGGATTCGGCCGAACCCCCAAATCCTTCCCGAAAGATTTGGCCGAATACCAAACCGAATCCGAACCCTAATTTGCATATGCAAATTATGGGTGGGAAGGGGAAAACATTTTTTACTTCCTTGTTTTGTGCCAAAAAGTCACGTGATTTAGCTCCCTGGCCCTAATTTGCACATGCAAATTAGGATTCGGATTCGGTTTGGCCAGGCAGAAGGATTCGGCCGAATCCGTATCCTGCTGATAAAGGCCGAATCCCGAACCGAATCCTGGATTCGGTGCATCCCTATTTACAGAAGATCCCTAGAAGTTCACAATTTCATAACATTTCACAGGTTTCTGACAGGGAGTTGTATTGCATGCACATTAGATAAATAACTGCTGTTTCGATCAACTTTCTGTTATATGGGGTATTAGAGCCCAGTGGAAACAATGCACTTTAACACATCACTGGATCCTTAATTAAAACAAATAGGGGATTTGGGATTCAAAAAAGCTGTTTGCTATAGTGCTCTAAACCTGAAAGGGGTCAGTACTTTTTTTATCAAGTACTGTAGTAACCCCAATAACTGTTAAGTCATAAACACCAGTCTATAATAAACTAGCATTTTAGGGGATGATATACCAAAAGCAAAAATGTATTTTCTCCTGTAGACATTTGTGCCTGCTCACTGGCATTTTTTTTTTTTTTATGAGTGCTCATAACTGCTAAGATCTATTTAAACCAATGGGCAGTGTTTCTATACATATACATTTTTCTGTCATCTGACATCTGAGAATTCTCAGTGGTTCTCAATAAGGATGTGTGAACACGTTTGCATGGTAGAGTTTAATGACAAAATCTGTGAATTTTCTCAAATCCATGCTAGAATTTTGGCATGTGTTTTGTCAGAATAAAAAGCAAAAAAATAACATAATTATTATGCTCTCCTTCACAGTTCACATCAACTATCACTAGCCCTCCCCCTCTCTGTTTAATAAGCTGTCCAGGTGCTGTATTTGTAAGAAATTGGCAAAATGGGAGCTTCTTTAACAAGGTAAAGGGCAATGTATATGCTATTGCAAAGATTTATAGCCTTAATTGCAGTGCAATTTAGCATTCCCTTTGACGCCAATGCAATTGTCAAAATTGTAGTTCTATGTTCACTAAATTCTGCTGTTTTGCATTTTTTTCAAAAAAGGGAAATGGACTGGGTTTGCTCATCACTAGTCCTCAAGAATTCTTGATTTTGGGCGTCTAATGGGAACTTTGCTCAGTGTGGGAAAAAAGTTTTCCATCATTTTCATATTTAAGATAATCCAACTGTGGAATGATATATACCCCAAACAAGAAAAAAGTTGAGAAATATTGAGAAGAATCTTTTACATTTTGGCAATTCTACCCTTTAATAAGAGATGTGAAACAAAGCAGCACTATTATAGTTTGTGTAACATTTAATTATAACATAAAACTGGAAAATTTTGACCCCATTCATTATTTGTTCTTGTTTGAAAATAAATACAAGTACAGTTTTATAATTGCCCTCTTTTTTCGGTAGCTTTGATCTGGCGAACTGACCTATCAAATTTTTTTTAAAGGGGAAGTACTTCGACCATCGAATGGTCGAATTATCAAATAGATTTTTATTCAAATCATTCAATTTGATCGAATTTTCTAAAATTTGATGGTCGAAGTACTCCAAAAAGTTATTCAAAATTTGAATTTGAATCTTTTTGAAAATGCAATCGAATTTCGAATGCTTCATATGAATTAGTAAATCTGCCCCTAAGTGTTGAGGATTTTACTATGTTTTGATTTTTGCTAATGTTTGGAATTGTGATTTTGCTGTAGGACTGATGAATATTGATGACAGCAGTAGCTTCTAAGCAATCTTGCAATACATATCTAAATTAATTGTTAATCATCCCTGCAGCACATGGAATGTATAGATGTACCAAAGGGACAACATTTAAAATTTTTCTGGGTAATGTTTTTGAACAATTTGACAGAAAAAAAAAGGAGTTGCAAAATCTTAAGCAGGAATCAAGGCTAGTGATTAGTAAATTTGTTTTTGCCACACATGGATTAGTGATTAAATTCTGAATATCGCCATCCCTGAATTTTTGCTAAACTGTAGCAACAATTTGCTGTGAAAAAATGTAGCTAGAAAAACAAGAAAAAACAACCATTCACTTCAATGCATAAAGAGGGAGAAAAAATGACCACTGAAAATGCATTTGGAGTGGGAAACAACACCCACTGTAATTGGAGTGAGACGAAAAGTTGTGTGGTATAGGTTTACATGTTTACTCCACTTTAATGTAAATTTCTGGTTAGCTGCCCTTTTGTGAATCATTCCTCCCCCCTTCCTAATGTTGCATGGCTGCTCTCATATGCAAAAACACCATAGGACAACTTATGATCATACTAAACTGAAACACAGCATGTGCATTTTATAGATAACAGGGCAAATCTCCTTTTAAACCAGAGTGAAGTGCAGTTAATCCCACATGAGGAATTTTTGCACCCCGGACTCTTGCACCAGTATGATTAGCCCTTATATCTTGTTGAACAGTCACAATACATTGAAAAAAAAACATGCTTTCACACTTGTAAATTAATAAAAGGATAAAACTGTATACCACTAAGACAAGTATACAATAGCCATTCACCCCAATTTTTACCCTAAATGGTATTTACTAAGCCCCACTCCCCGCAGCAGCCCCAAGCCCCACCAAAGAGGCCAGATGCCATCGCCATAGAGTCTCTAAGTGTTCATCTTACCTTATCATTTATAACCTGATTATACAGTAACGTTCAGCTGTTCATTATCTAAAGGAGAAAAATATATATATTTCTGTCATCAACTAAATGAATGGCAGATCACTGAATAGTATTACATACTATTTTGGCACTTTGAGGTTTAAAAGATCCGACACAGAGTTGCTGTAATTTGGGATATTAAGAATACTATTCTTTTCTCAGATACATTACATGTTTCTAAAATCAGAATAATTTAATACAAATTACAAGATTTCAAGCACAAGAGGAGATTCTGACAAGACTGTGAAGGGGTTGCATTGATGTTTAATATGTGTATGATACATCTGGGAATTTGCAAGTGGAATATTTTTGAATTAGGTGCCGGTGGTATGGCTGGATTCTCAACAGATGGATTCTAAGTTCTGAAGTATCTTAAAATAAGAAGCTAGTACAAAAGGAATTGATTCAAAAGAAATACATTATATGCAGAATAAAGTATTCACAATAATTCCCCAAACACGAAAATTAGAAAAACAGAATTTTAATTTTAGATTTCCATCTAATGAATATTTCCCCTTTATATATCTATCTACAATATCCTTTATGTTTGCTTGTATATATAATGTGTGTTAAAGAAAAAAATATCCTCATGAGGCTTTATATATAATGCAAAAATACTCTCAATATAAGAGCTATACTGTCCTTGTTAAAATGCACGCGAGGGCAGTGAAGACACCACTTTTAAGTTCACTTATATATAGTATATTATAGTTCTGGGCAACTTTTCAAATGGTATTTTTTTTTTTGAGTATTTGAATTTCTTCTGACTCTTTTTAGCTTTCACTATTGTTCTGTAAGGCTACAATTATACTGTTCTTGTTACTTTTTATTACTGGACTGCCCTGATGGAGTGGTGTCAGTAGATACAGTATGTATATTTGGAGTGAGGTATGTTTAGTTAGTGACCTGAGTCTTATGGCCTCCTTTCTTTTTCCTCTATACTGGAGTATATTTTTTTCTTTTAAGGGGGGAATTTAGGTTTCAGGGGTAACTGCCTCCCTCACAAGTATTTCCCAAGGTTGAGATAAGTTAAAATTAAAAAAAAAAAACAAAACTAAGAGATGGAAATGTCTTTATTTTAAAATGCTGAGACTTAAATAACAGTGTTAATGTACATTCTTATTTTATTTTCACTATATTTTCATTTTATTTTCTTTTTAGTTCACTTACATCTGTTTACTGATTTTGTACTTGCAAAAGGAAAAACAATAAAAAAATAAATAAATAAAAAAAAAAATTAAAAAAAAAAAACCACATGCCTTGAGTGCTATCCACTCAGAGACTTCCAGAGTCTCTTAATGCTTAGAGTGGGTTGTTCAGTTTGGCTATGAAGTGCAAATGCAATGCTTTTCTGTATATTCTGTGAGCAGTGCAAGTCCAATGTTGGTCTGTGAAGACACCAGGTCTGGAGGCTAGTGTTTAGGTGCAGGCAATAGATAAAAAAATAGGTTCCCTCCCTTAGCAACTCATGGGTAGTGATGGGCGAATCTCCCGAAATTCGCTTCGCCGAAAAATTCGCGAATTTCGAGCGAAATTTGTGAATCGGCGAAAAATTCGCGAAACGAGTCGCGGGACGATTTTGACGCGCGTCACGTCAAATCGCGTCGCGTCAAATCGCGTCGCGTCAAAAACGAGGCGTCGCGTCAAAAAACGTTGCGCTGGTGATTCGCGAATTTATTCGCCAGCGGTGAATCGCGGGAATTCGCCGCGAATTCGGCCCTGGCGAATAAATTCGCCCATCACTACTCATGGGGCAGATTTACTAAGGGTCAAATTCGAGGGTCAAAAAACCTCTAATTCAACCATCTAATTTAAAGGGAAGTAAAAAGAATATCGAATTCAAAGGATTTTACCGCATTTGAACGAAGATCAAATAGAAATAATTCGATCGAACGATTAAATTGTTTGGATCGAACGATTTTTTTATTCGATCAAAAGTAGTTAAAACCAATATTGTAGGTTTAATCTGGTGAACTAGGCAGTCGAATAAAAATTTAAAGGTCAAGTTATTCGACTGTCGAATATTCGAATAGAATTTAATTTGAATCATTCGAAAAATTGAATCATTCGAAAAATTTCAAAATTCGATGGTCGAAGTGGTCTTCAAAAATATTTGAAAATTTGAATTCAAATCTTTTTGAAAATTCGATCGAAGTTTGAATCATTCATGTGAATTTGATAAATCTGCCCCATAATGTAGGATTTTCTGTATTATAATTTTGTGCTGTCGGTTAGTGTACAGGATTGTTAGTTTAAAACTAAGATTTTCTTAATTTACTCTTTTACTCATCCAGAGTCCAACTTGCTTAGAAGCTAGGAAAATGCTGGCTTAACAGATGTTAACATAACTCTGTCCAGTGTGTAAATGTGTAATTTAGGATATTGGCTAGCAGGGAATTGCAGCCAGAGAGATTGTGCTCTGGACTCTTTAGTGGAGTGGTCTCTGGCGTAACAGATTTGCATAATATAACAACACAACTGAATGTGTATGTTTAAACATTTCAGTGGTTCTGAGCCTGGCTAATGTAATAACCAAATACAAATGTACATGCAATACATTGCTCTGGTTTTGGGTACTGCTTAATATAACAACTACACTGAATGTGTATGTTAAAAAATTTCAGTGGTCTGGCTAATGTAATAACCAAATACAAATGTACATGCAATACATTGCTCTGGTTTTGGGTACTGCTTCATATAACAACTACACTGAATGTGTATGTTAAAACATTTCAGTGGTCTGGCTAATGTAATAGCCAAATATTGGTGAATAGGTCACTAGTGATGAACACAATTTTTCACCAAGCTTCACCACAAAAAAAAAATGATCACATGTAGACTTAAATGTATTTTGGAAAGAAATGGGTCACATTAGCTTATCTCTATAGGTCATACATTTTTCTGGTTTTGGTGCTAATTGATGCAGCAACCAAACTGAAGGTATATGCTAAAGCAGCTCAATGACTTGGTGTCTTGGAGGCTTAAAACTATATCCAGACAAGGTTTATGGTTATTTTGTTTAGGTTATACTGTATTTGCTTATACAACTTCCAGGTGATTTGTAAGCATACATACATCCCTACTTTTGAGAACATGCTGTTTGTGTACACCTGCTTAATGCTGCAGCTTATACTTGCTTAAAGGCAAGAGCCAAGTCAGATACTGTATATTCATATGTTTAAATGCAGTAGCTATGCAGGGTGTAAGTCTTGTACTTATTTTAATGAAGCAGTCAACACTGGCTTTAAGGTCCAACCACGTAGCTACAGATTGGTCTATATGGTATATATTTCTCACAGATCTATAGGCTTACTTACTTTGGTTTTCCTTTCCTGGAAGTTTTCAGGTTTATGACTCAGGGTTAATTGAAGAAACTGTGTTATCCAAAGTTATCTTAATTCATTTAATGCATTTAACCTTTTCATTAGCATACCAAAGCACCATTGTTTTCAATGGTGAACTCTTTAATTGGATGGGATGCTGTGACACAATATTCTGTGCTAAGTGGGATAAATGGGATAGATGAGTTAAGTTTTTCTGTGTCAAATGCACAATGCAAAGTGGCTTCATCTGTATATCACAAAAAAAAGTGTCTTGGTGTCAAGGCAAAAATGGCCCATATTCTCATACTGTCTCAGCCATAGACCCAACAGCATTGAACATACAAGCAACAAAAAAAGTGTCCCTTTACACCCCAGGAATGTGTGTGTTCACACTATATTGTGCTATGTTTATCTAAAAGTGAAGGTCACATATAGACACGTTTTTTCAACTGTCAGCTACCACTGAACTTTAATATAGAGAGTAATGCTCTATTGCTTAACTGACATATTCATCTGTTTTTTGTTTTTTTTTGCTTTTAAAGCATCTTTTGCTTTAATATTTCCTGGCAGTTAGGTGTTTTTGAGATTATTTGAAAATTGATATTGCCCATCATAATAATTCTGATATTTTTTAAAACTAAAAGCAGCAAAATTGCAGGCAAAAGAGTACATATAAGTCAAATAACATTTGTGCAGTGTTTGGTTCTTGTACATTATAGAAAAATGAGACATGGAAATGTTTGCTATTTATTTTCACAATGTCAGAAGTTTAAATGTACTTTTCATTTTAGCTTAATGGTATAAATTGTTTTGACCCTAGATTCTAATTAAGTCTTCATTAACTGACCAATTTTGCTATAGATCAGCAGTAGATTTGGCAGAGTACTTTAACAAAATGATTTCTTACATACTTTCTTAATCGCCTTTAGTCTGATTAGATTTATGCTAGCGTGACTATCCTAATTCATAATTAAATGATTGATAGGCATAACACAATTACGGCACATGCATTTTAATCAAGCAGTATATATGTCTTTGTCCACTGACTGTAATAGTTTGGAGATTAAAGGGTTTAAAGCTATATTGCTAGCCAGATTTGGAACTGTGATTGAAATTGACACAGTATTAATGTTTGATATAACCAGCAAGACAGTACTGTATTATCATTTTATAAAAACATTCAGTTCTATGTAATAAATCATGTAAATGGAATTTTTAAAAATTCTATTTACAAATATTTACATTCCGCAGTGCAATAATGCACACAGTTTATTACATTGCACCAGCTTGAAGTGGTGTAATTTTTTTCAGTCAAAGAAACAGTCACAAATCTCAACTGAGGTCTTTTTCTGGTTGTGTGTTGAGTCACGAGGTGGTCACAAAGTATATTTTAATTGCAGCCAAAGGAGAGAGAAATGTTAGATATATGTTATATATGTTAGAATTATATGCATAATAAAATTAGAAAGTTTTCTCTGATTTTCCACTATGCTGTTTATCTTTTATCTTAGTATAACTGAGATATACAAACAGCAAAATGATGTCCATCCAGTGTATGCACTCTTACCAGATTTTATAAAATAAGATGATCAAAGGACTCGCACTCCAATTCTTTCTTGTGAAAAAATGTGTTATTTTATTCTTAGATGCATTTTTCCAACGTTTCGGACAACATTAGGGCCTTTATCAAGGACCCTTGATAAAGGCCCTAATATGGGCCGAAACGTTGGAAAAATGCATCTAAGAATAAAATAACACATTTATTCATGAGAAAGAATTGGAGTGCGAGTCCTTTGATCGTCTTATATATATATATATATATATATATATATATATATACAGATACAAGAGGTCCTCTGCACTCAACCCATTATCAATATATTTAAGACATTTTATGCATACAGCTACTAAAAAAATGCCTTACCCTTTAAACAAAACAGGGATTGTTTGTCCATATATTGCATTATATTTAAGCTGGCCAACTACGTCAAAGTCATCCCATATCTGGCCAGTCCTTCTCTCTCTTTCTCTCTCTCTCTCTCTATGGGGCAAATTCACTAACGATCGAAGTGGTGAACGTTGGCGAACCTTCATCAGCTGTTCATCAATTCGATACTTCGCTGATTTACTAAAGCACACTGGAAAATTTTTGCCAAAAAAGGAGATAGGATGTAGCGCAACTTCGCACTCTAACACTAGCTAAATTGCCAGAGTTGACTTTGCCAGGTTAGAACAGGGGAAGTACAATAGAGTAGTAGGTTTTGAAATTTTTTTTGAAATTTAGAAAAATTTTCAAAGTCCCAAAAAAACACTTTTGGTTGATAGACTGAAAACAAATGAAAAAATATTTTTGGGGTGCCCTGTTCCCCCCCTTCATTTCCTAACTTATGGCACATAAACTAGACTAGGAGCACATGTGTAGGGCATTAAAACAACACTAGTAGCCTTTATTAGGGTTCCATGGGCTTGTGTAGTATTGTGTATTCAGTGTAACACATACATCCATTCAAACTTCCCGCTGCATGCTAATTAGGCTTCGCTAGCACAACTTAATCAAACCTGATGAACTAACACTAGCGCAACTGGACACAAATGGTATAAGAAATAAAGATCTTTTTATTTTTTGAATACACAAGAGTGCTGGTATCTGTTGCCAGATTATCCAAGCAATTCCAGTTGAGGACTCTGGCATAAAAGATCAGATGTAGCTCTTGACAGGTGCAGCATTGAGACAGCACCCCTCCCTTGTTGACCTTAGCTCCCTAGATGTATCTCCTATTCACAGTGAAACCCAGACACCGAGGTTTGGAAAGAGATGACCACAGTTGTTTATTTATAACAAATCAGTAACCATAAATTAGCATGTATAACATTAGCAGCTTGTATCCAAAACATTTTGTATAACAAACATTTTAACCTACAACCTTGTGTTATTCATCCTAAGAGGACTGACTCTGCTCCCAACTGCAAAGCCAGGTTCCTGCCTCCTTTTCTACCCAGCCCTAAATGGGGCTGCCTACCTTCCCATCAGGACCCCAAGCCTGCCAGGCTTTTTCCACTCCTTGTCAAATACCCCATTTTAACTTCTCCTGGGGCTCTGTGCAAAGGTACCTTCCACCAACTGTGACAACAAACACACCCCTTCTCATAGGAAGGGGGGTTGGATACTATGAGCTTCTGCTCCTTCCTATGTGCTGTGCTGAAAGGTAACACATTACCCTGCATGGCTCTGACCATCCCTGCAAAGCCCTGAAATACTGATCGGCCAATCACAGCCCTAGCAAGTAAGGAGGATGGAGGGGATACCCATCTTAGCCCAGTAAAGCCCCTGCTTCACTACACTACCCTACAAGTCATTGGGGCCCAGGACTTCATGTGCTCTTTGTAGATCTTATGTGGCAGGTTTCAGGCAGAGTAGATCTTCTTTGGCTGCAGTGTCTGTTTCAAGATCATGGAAATTTTGGTTAAATGCCTAAGAAGAAGACATAGATTTACATACAGCAAGAGATGACCTTTTGGATATGTTATATCCTATTAACCTGGTAGCTAACTATCTCTGTGAAGTGTCTGTAGAAACCTTTTTAACATCTGTTATGACATTATCTTTGCATGCTATTATAATTTGCCTTAAAGTATTTTTTGCATTACCTATCTGATCCCCCATATTTCCCTATGAGGGGTTGCCATATTTGTGCATCCAAAGCACAAACGTTTGAGCCAAGTAGGCTTTTTGGTTCATCTCTTGATAGTCTCATTGAAAGTCTGGCTTCTGAAAAAGGGAAGACACACAAAATAAGCCTAATAAGCCTAATAAGTCCTTTATTTGTACACCATACAAATGTTCTTCCCCTCACTTATTCTTTAGGAGAAACTTCAGGGTTAAAGACAGTTGAAACAGATCCATCATATCTAGATTTCCTTAAAGTGATTCAGAGCAAAAGAAGGTCTACAGTCTTCAGATTTCAGGTAGAGGTTGGAGGAAGACTAGCCTTCTTTTTCCAACATATCACCCTTGATGCCCAGATGTTAAATATAATAAGAGGAGGCTTGTATCACCCTTGATGCCCAGATGTTAAATATAATAAGAGAAGGCTTGTACACCAATTTTCACAGAGCACCAGTTCAGAGGTATCATCTGACCTCCATAATTTCATATTCAAAAAAGCAAGAGACTTTCAAAAAAGCAAATAAAAACTGTGTGCAAATAAAGATCCTGGGGCCAGTTCCCCTCATAGAAGAAATGTTTAATCAACAATGCCCAAACCAACAGCAAATTCAGGTTAATAATAAACTGGAAGTGTCGGAAATAGTTCATAAAGAGATATAAATTCCTTATGGAATCAATCAAATTGGCTATGAACATTTTACAGCTAGGAAACTTTGATTACCATGGATTTAAAAGATGCTTATTTTTTTTTGTATTGATCCTCTCTCTAAGAAATACCTTTGTATTGTAGTCCAGCTGGGATACATGGTTCATTGTTATCAGTTGAAAGTTCTCCCATTTGGTATAAGCTCAGTTGCCAGGGGTGCTACAAAAGTCATTGTGGTTCTGGCTGCCACATTAAGAAATCAAGGTGTGTTTGCTGTACTTTATCTCAGTGACTGACTCCTGAAAGCACAGTTCTATCATCAACTTCTCAAACACAATGGATTGAGAATGGATGCAATGACAATCTTTGGATTTTCAAAATAGCCTGTGTCTTACCCATGCTGATGGTCTTGAGAAGAATCAGACAGGAAATCAAGCATTTTGCCAAGTGTCTTGTTTTAAGGAGCTAATCAATCTACCCCATAGGTTAGACTTGCGTCTTCAGGGTCAAATCTTTCACCCCAAGGCCTGGAATTTGACAAAACACCCTACCAAATAAAGGTCTTTCACATAAAGTCATAGAAACACTAGAGCAATATTGAAGATGCGTAAAACATGTTACGTGGAACAATCTGTCATTGGGTATTTTTTCTAATGCTAAATGTATTGGTCAATGGGCCATTTTTCTGAAGTTTTCTCAAATGCCATGCTGCTTGTGAAAATGCAAATTTCACAGCTGATCTGTATCAGAATTGCTCATCCCTAGTTGTGATTGACTGTATTTGATGTTTAGTGATGCGCTGATTTGGGGTGTTTTGCTTTTACAAAACAATGGAAAACTCTTCAAAAGCAAATACATTGACCTACATCAATACTACACTGTCTATATAGCATATACATTGCCCTACATTAGTGATGGGCGAATTTATTCACCAGGGGCGAATTCAATGCAACGCATCAAAAACGTGCCGCGACTCGTTTAGCGAATTTTTTCGCCAATTTGAAATTCGTTTTCGGCTAATCGAAACTGGGTAGATTCTCCCATCACTACCCTACATCAATATTGTACTGTCTATAGACAGTATCCTTAAGTCCCAGTAAGGATCAAACTCAAATTGGACAACATCTGCTTTTAATTTTCTATTAATTATTCACTGTATTGAGTGGCTTAATTTATATCTGTTGGGAATTTTTAGAGCATGGAGAAATTCTAGTGCATGGTTATGAAATTCGCTGTTGCAGAAATTCTGCATTCTGGGTAATAGGTCTGTTATATTCGACCCTTCCTAATCTGCCCCTTAATCTTCCAAGATAACAAAGTGGAATATTCATTATTCTGGAAAACCAGAATGTTGCTATCTGTGCACCACTAGCTTTCATGCACCAACATTGAAGCACTCCCTACCCATGTCACAATTTTGTCGAGTTTTGAGAAATAATTCAAATTTAAATACATATGAAATTATCACAAATAAGGGAGTGTTTTATACAGCATGGTTATTACAATAAATTGCTGGAAGATGCTAGACTTAAAATGTCAAAACAACAATTAGATAGAAGAAAAAAAGCCCAGTGATATTATTAACATGTTTTAATAATTTGTCATCTCTCAAGCAAGCACTTAGGGTTAATTGGAAAATCATAAAAGCCTATTATACACTGGGTCGCCTTTGCTGGATCTTTTGATACATAAGTGATCCAGTGCATTGTTA
This sequence comes from Xenopus borealis, assembly GCA_024363595.1. Taxonomy (NCBI): domain Eukaryota; kingdom Metazoa; phylum Chordata; class Amphibia; order Anura; family Pipidae; genus Xenopus; species Xenopus borealis. Next base: position 161,982,528 of record CM044431.1, on the reverse strand, counting down.
TAAACAGTTACTACTTGGTTACCCTCTAATAAATTGGGGTGCTTTAAGTGTCCATTGTGCATGTTTTGTAGATCTATGACAGATCTCTCATAACATAATGAACTGGCCTTGAAAATCAAACTATAAAAACTTGAATACAAATATTCTGCTTTCAAGAAAAGGTACAAGATTTTCAAAGAGCAGACTAAGGGGCAAATTCACTAAAGCGTGAAGTGTCTAACACAAGAGCTAATTTGACAGTGTGATGTAATTTCGCAACTTCGACGATTTACTAACAGTGTCCCTGGTGAAAATTTGCTAGCGAAGTAGATAGACTAGTGCACCCTTATGCCAGACGAAGTTGCACACTGACGAAGGGACCTAACTACACTAATTCACTAAGATGCCCATTTTACTGAACGTTACCTCTTGCACTAGACTTTATTTTGCCTGGTCAGACCTGGCAAAATTCAATACAATAGATAGGAGTTTGAAAAAAAACTTGAAAGTCCCAAAAAAACCGCTGGTGTCTTAATTTTTTAGGGTGATAGCCTTAAAAATAGCGTAATTTTTTTTGGGGGGTTACCCTCCTTGCCCCCTACATTTCCTAACATATGGCAACTCGGGGGCACATGTTTAGGGCAATAGGACAACTTTCCTGGGCTTGTGTATTGTAATGTAGTGGCTGTAACTTCTATTATACTTTTAACTTCACGCTGTATGCAAATTAGGCATTGCTTGAGTATAGGCGCCTTTCCTGATGAAGTAACTTCACTACTTTTCACCTCCCTGAGCGCAAATTCACATCTTAGTGAATTAGCGGCAGACTGGCAAAAATTCGCTAGTGGATTCCTGCACTTTAGTGAATTTGCCCTTATGTGATAATTGTATGTAAATGCTTTTAGGGTACAATGATTTCCTGAGGTTACTAGTCCTTTAACATCCTTAAATGTAAGCTGCAACAAATAGGAATCTTTATATTTATGCATCTAATAACCCCCCTTTTTCCTATAACAGAGGAGATCTTTAGGAAGCCATGTACATATGTATATATGTAATATTTTCATCTGGGAGCTAGAAAAGCAGCATACAGTTATATATTTTACTAATCCATCTCTTAGTTAAGAAAAGTTCATAAACAAGTAAACTTTATGCCTAGGTATAGAGGATTCTGATGGTTATGTTTAGTGCTTAGTAGTTGCATAAATGGGTATTATATACACTACCACTTCAAGATAGATAGATAGCAGTATCAGTGAAATGCACATTGTCATTAGTTTTGTACTTCCCTTGGACACTCTGTAACTAATTTTAGTTGTCCATACCAGGCTACAGCCTCAGGCTAACCCCAAAGCCACATAGATATGTAATTCAAAGTATACCATTTGTCCTTTAAAGCTGTGAGTACTATTGCAATTTAGTACAGTTGCTTGAAATAAAAATAGACACCTCAAAATATTGTTTTTTATACTTTTATAATAAAAATGATTGTAATAATTAGTATATAGCATCTAAGGGCAGCCTGTAAATCCTTATAGCTTACTGAGAATGTTTTAATTACAATAATTTTAATCAAATGAAGATCCACCTCTTAATTAAAATATACCTTCAAATGTGAAATGTGTATAGACATTTTGAATTTCTTTTGGTAATGCTAATTGTGCAAAGGTAGAGCTGTAATGTACTGGGCTAAATTAAATGTCTCCAGCCTCTGGCATTACCTAGGGCTACCTGAACTGATATGAATTATAATCACTAATAGGGTCCAGAGCAGCTCAGTATAAGGAATTAAAGACTCATTTGATTCATAAGTTTGAGTTCTTTATTTCTAGAACATGTACGTAGATGGGATAGGTAGCAAAAAGAAAATCAAAATTGTACACATAATAAAGACGTAATATGTGTATTTGTTCAAATTATTTTGCCAAGTAACATTTATATTATAAGGTTCAAAAAAAGAGCATGGTATAAAACAATTAAAATAGAAGAAGAGGAAGGAAGAGGAAGTTTGCCTTCAGGCTGAATAAAATTATTATACAAAAAAACTGCAATAGGTAAAAAAAACTCCACATGGAGATATCTTTTATTCCAAGGAAGCAAAAATACATGATATCTAGGATTATCTAGAGACCAAGGGGGAAAGTGGTTGAAGAAATTCATTTTCAGGTGATTTACCTGTTATCTTGAACCACTCCACATGGAAGCCTTGGGCACACACCTTGGGCTTTGGCTACCTTTTGAGGCAGAACTAGACTGACACAATTGAGAAGGTCTTCATCTGCTAATTAACCTCTGCAAGTGTTAAGCAAGATAGAATGCTCTAGGATCCTTATGAAAGAGATTTAAGAGTATTTCTACCTCTGGTGAAGGAAAACCTTTGTTTTTGTTTTATAAAAAGTTTACCCTTCTATTCAACGTTCATTGATTAAAGTCTCATTTGCAATATACGTGTACAAATACTGTAATAACATTCCAGATATTGCTTATATACGTGAACATATCACACAGACAACTGGATTATCTACTACCCTTTTAAGGGTTACATTTAGACAGCTGTTGGACAGCTATTGCATAAAATCAATGAATGTCCAGACCTTAATTAAAGGTCAAGTTCAAGAGCAGGACTTTCCTGTGTTATCACAGGGACCTGCACTTTTTTGTCAATCCTACTCTGTTTAGATTGTAGCCTATTTATGATTTACAACAGGTCACATGTAGATGTAAAGCTGTCAATGCATATGAAACCTTAGTTAAAATGTAAGCTAATTGGTCAATTTTATGAGGATCAAGTATCAAGAATGCAATGCTGTTTTAATTTGTGTATTTATTTTATTTTATTAGATGTATGTCTATATAATGATAACATGCCTAAATACCATTGTGAATAGGGATGGCGCGAACTGTTCGCCGGCGAACTAGTTCGCGCGAACATCCGGTG
>CM044431.1:161945967-161974499 GCA_024363595.1 Xenopus borealis | reverse complement strand
CCGGAAGTTCGCGAACATGTTCGCGAATTTTTTTTCGGCGGTTCGCGCCATCCCTAATTGTGAATTATAACTTACACCCCCCACAGTTACATACATATTCATATTACAAGACCTTCAGCATGCGTTATACAAATTTAAGAGACTAACGGAAGACAAAAATGTCTGTCAGTTTGTATGGGGTGTTTGAATTATTAACTCAAATTTAAACTAACACCTGTTATATTAGGTGCTAGATCATATTGAACCATCTACTGATTTATCTCCATTTTGTTTTCTCCATTATTATCAAAATCTCATATTTTGATAAATCTGCTCCTAAATATTTTTACCACCTGTGTAGAAACACAGGCATAGAAAATGCCAATTTACTAGCATCCATGGAAATGCACAAGTATACATTTTGGCATAAAAATCCACTCTATATTTGTGCTCAAAAGCTGATGTTGTGGCTTTCAGTGCACTGATAACACAAATCTCATGTGAGTAGCTCATATTGGACTGTTTTAAATCAATTCAGACATTTAGACGTTTTTTGCATTTTTTTTAGCTAGGAATAAGCTAGGAACTTGAATTTCTAGAGGTTTTAGAGATATTTGTATTTTTTTCATATTGTAATTATCTGTTCGTACTTTTTTGTCTCTTTTAATAAATTCCATGGCATATATGGTATTAGAAAAAGTGAGTTTAGTTGTGGTTTCAAAAACCTCTAAAACCATTAAAATCATACATAGGCCTCCATGGTTATTTTTATCAAGAACCCTTTAACCTGCATATTTTGTGTATTTTTGGAATGGGGGAAGACATGATGAAGCAACCCACAACTGCATAAGAAATTCCTTGGAAATTTTGCCCTGGCTGTAATTTAACCTTGGACCCCAGTGATGCAATGCAGCAGTGCCACCATGCTGTTTCTAACTGAACATTTGTTTTGTTGTTCAAAGGTAAGTATAATTCATAAGTATAATTTTAGATTTTGAGTTCAGGAGAAAAACACACGAAACTGAAGGTGGGGAGCATCAGGCTAGTCTAAGAAAGGCTTTTTTATCTGGTTTGCAATATTTGTTGACTAGAACAGGAAATGGAAAGCCACATTAGAATAGGATTGTATTGCTGTTGTAAGTGTCAAGGTCATTATCCACCACAGTGTGGTCCTGGAGATATCTCAGTATTATATGATCTTTACACCATAGAAATCTAGGACCCCTTTTCTGCACTATTTCTTTCTTTCTTTCTCATACCATGCTGAATCAGAGTTATTTTCCTTTGGTCTTATATCTCTGTGAGCTCAGGCTTATAGATTATTATAGAAGTTTATAGATTCTTATATAATCTATAAAATTTGTGTTTTTTTAAAGCTCTAAAAATTCAAGACTATTAAGTGTAAAAACATGAAAACCATAATCCGATTGGACCGTTTAAATCAATTTAGACATTTAGAGGTTTTCTGATTTGTTTTTCGGTAGGAAAAAGTTTCATTTTTAGAGGTTTTCAAGGTATTCCTATTCTTTAGCGCATCATTCAGTGTGTTTTTTAATTTGTCCCTTTTTTTTAATCTGATCTTTTAATACTACATTTGTTCTTTTAGAGAAAGTAGGCTTTGTCATGATTTCAAAAACCTCTAAAATCAGACCTTTGAAAAATAGGCCTCAAAGAGTAATTACTTTAATACTTTATAACTTTTTTACCTTTAACATTATTTATCTGAATTAAGCTGATTGCTGTCCCATTAGTGATGATATTTGGATACCATCTTCATTGGCATAATTGAATCTCACTTGCCTCCTTACATAGTGGGATAAATTAATGTTATCAAGATTTAGGTGTATTTAATAAAAAGGCATGTTTTAGTATTGCACCAACACTGAAATGTATAGTGCCTTATAAACAATTTTATAAACACTGTCAATTCTGGCATGTAGGTTACATTCTCATATACAATTTGTGAACTTCTGCTGCATTCACTATATCAATTTCAACATATCCTGCCCTGCTGATGCCCAATGACCCATAGTTCAGTGTAAGAAAGCAGGGCTGGACTAGGATAGGAGGGCACCCACATTCTGTTCATGGGGGCTGGGGTTTAAATTATCTTGGCATTGTCTGGGGGGGGGGGTTACTCAAGGTGATGTGGAGCTTGCTGCTTTAGTTGGAGATGGACAGCAAGAAGAACATTAGCTCACAACCTCCCACCCTCTCTCCCCATAAGGCAGGGTGTGCTTGCTGTCACAGTTGGTGGAGGGTGCCTTTACTTTAGGCCTACCAGGTTTTACATTTAGGAACAGGGTCAGTCCTCTTGGGGCAAGTAAGTCAAGATTCTTAAATGGATACTGTCATGGGAAAACAGTTTTTTTCAAAATGCATCAGTTAATAGTGCTGCTCTAACCGAATGCTGCACTGAAATCCATTTCTCAAAAGAGCAAACAGATATTTTACATCACAATTTGTCAATGTTATACATGTTAATTCATGTTAGTGTTATGGTCTATACATTAACAACTGCAGCCTTCTCTTTCCAACCAAGGTTTCTGGGAGTTTTTAAGGGGTAAATGGGGTTTGGGGAAATGGGGAGGAAGAGGGGTGCAGTCTCAACTGCACATGAGGGCATTACTACAGCAAATAAAATACTAAAGTGGATATACAGTAATCAAAAATAGTTTGCACTGATCCTTTATCCCACAGCCATCAATTATAGCTAATAGTTTTATTTCTGTATCAGTGACTATAATAAAAAAATAGTAAATATGTTTACTTATCTCAACAATAATTTTCCATTAATGCAAAACTTACTGGCGTGAAGTTACAGCTCACTCATTGCTTCAGTAAAATCTACTACATGCTTATAATATATTTTCTTTTTAACATGACAGTGTTCAAAGTAACAGTGTAGAGTCTCAGTACACTTTATGGAAAAATCCTAAAAATATCCAATATTTTTTCAAAATATACAGTATATATAGATATGTCAAGTAAGTATATTTACCTACATTTTGAAAATGTGTTTATTTAGCATGTGATTAAAAAAAAGAAAAGAAATACTCTTCTGTTGAAATCATTTAATTATACGAACACTTTTCTCAACATTTACCAGTTGAGGTTGAAAACATTGCTCAATATTTAATGACTTGCAAGCTGTTTGTCAAAGAATATACAAATTCCAGACAGGGAACGTTTGTTTGATGATTGCCCATCTGGGATATATGACTGCTGAAAACTCATGCAATTCATTGCTTTCACTTGTTTCTGACTTTTTGTGAAGGGCACACCAAAAGTTTTCTTGCTCTACAGTTCCATAGTCAAAAGCATGTAAAAATTTTTGATGTATTACAGTATAAAATTCTAGCAAAAAGACACAGCATATTTGATATGAGTACAGTTCCTGTCATGCAGCAACAAAGTCAAGAAAGGTGAGAATAATAAGTAGGAGAATGTGAGCTGTTTATTTAGTAAATAGACCTTGATAAGATAGAGATTAATTAACAGCATTATTTGTAGTGATGGGCGAATTTATTCGGCAGGGGCGAATTTGCGGCGAATTCCCGCAATTCGCGAAACGCCAGCAAAAATTTGCTGCCGAAAAATTTGCCCAAAAAACGAGTCGCGCATCGTTTTTGACGCGCTGCGTGTCGGAAACAACGCGATGCGCTTGACGCGGCGCGCGTCAAAAACTACGCGCGACTCATTTTGCATATTTTTTTGCCAATTCGCGAATTTCTCTGGAAATTCGCGAATTTTCCGTCGAAGCGAAACGCTGGAGATTCGCCCATCACTAATTATTTGCATTTGGTTGAGCCAGTATGGTCTGGAATATATAAAAAAATGCATTGAAAAGCGTTTGAGAGTTGTAAGAGAATATTATTGTCATAATATAGCAGTAAACAAAAGAAAAACTGTTCCATATTATGGTTTATAGGTGTTTCTTTTAGAATAATATATACCTCACACTGAGACACAAACATAAATATGGAGACTCTACCCCAAGTCACAGGGAGATAAAGTGACTGCTTCATTGCTCCATGGCATATGCATGTACTAAAGATGGAGCAAACTTTGTTTCAACATCACAAAGTACATCACAGCAAATAATGGAACTACTTGTCAAAGAATGTATTTCAAAAAGATAATGATCTCTTTAATAGGGTGGCATGGCAGGATATGGAGATCCACCTTAGCTAAGGATACTTGGTGATCAAGTTGCCAGATGTGCATTGGCCACCCAAATGATGATCAGATTTAAGAAAGTCTTTCACCTGTCTGTGCTTATGCCTTGTATTCTTTTGTGATGGTTCCCTGGGTGCTCCGTCTCTGACACCCAATAAATATCCAATTAATGCTGAGGTATGGGAATCATACACATTCGCAGGTTTCCTGCAACTTTAGCTTTATTTTGTCACCACACTACATGTTTCGGACCCATGGTCCTTGAAAAAGGACCATGGGTCCGAAACATGTCGTGTGGTGACAAAATAAAGCTAAAGTTGCAGGAAACCTGCGAATGTGTATGATTCCCATACCTCAGCATTAATTGGATGATCAGATTTAGCTAATATGAGCATCTGGGCATTGGGTTAACAGGCAGATTACGCAGAGGTCCAAATTTAGAGATTAACTGCAGAATGCACCAATGGTTTGATGCATTGCTTGTTACACAGGGTATTCCAACCAACCTGATTATATCAAGATTAACCACATCAGTAGTGATGGGCGAATTTATTCGCCAGGGGCAAATTCGCGGTGAATTCCCGTGATTCGCTGCTGGCGAATAAATTAGCGAAACGCCAGCGAAAAAACGGCAGCGAAAAAAAACGAGTCACGTGTCGTTTTTGACGCGACGCTACGAAAACAAAGTGACGCGCGCCGAAAATGACGCAACGAGTCGAAGTTGACGCAACGCGCGTCAAAAGCGTGCCGCGAATGTTTCGCCAATTCGCGAATTTCTCTGGAAATTCTCAAATTTTTCGGCGAAGCGAAACTGGGGAGATTCGCCCATCACTACACATCAGATGTAATTTGTATAATTAGTATTTGTGGTTTCAGACAATATCCTTACTTATTACATGGGGGAAAATACTTTTTTAATATTCAAATACTGGAAGGTATGAACATGTCCACAAAAACACATACACACATACATTTATATAAATTCCAGACACATACAAATACACATCGAAATATAGACATGCAAATAAACTTGTAAAAACATAAGCTAACAAACAAAAATATGCAGGAACTAGTGATGGACAAATCCATCCTGTTTCGTTTTGCTGAAAAATGTATGAATTTCCAGTGAACTTCGCGAATTGGCGAAACATTCGCGAAGCATAATTTTCGGCATGCATCTTTTTTTTTTTTTATGCCAGCAAATTTTCATCAGGCAAATTTTTGCTGGCGTTTCACAAATTTATTCGCCAACGGCAAATCGTGGGAATTTGCCCAAAAATTTGTGCCTGGTGAATAAATTTGCCCATCACTAGCAGCAACCAATACATATATAGACAAAAAAGTTAGTCTTGCCACATAGGGCTGATAAGGAAAGGCATTAGCTATTTTTAAACTTCAAATTCCAGCATCCCCAACAGTTTTTATGAATTTTACTTTTTACAGTTCCCTCGAGATTTTGGAGGCAGAAAAATAATATACACTCATCATGTACTGACATAAGATCTACAAGTAACTATATACATTTCTTACCCACATATCATGCCATATGTTCCAAAATATTAATGAAAATGTTTTCATATATAGTTAGAATATTATGATTTTATATCTTTCAGTTAGAAAAGAAGATGTTTTTTTATTGTGAGTTTAGGCACAACCAGTCCCTAGTATCCTAATGACCCACAATTAAGACAAAACCATATTATGGCACACAACACCATACCTTGAATTCAGAAATTTTAACATTTTTACTGCAATGGCAGGGAGCTGTAAAAACCGCAGAAACCAAACATGAAACAAAAAAAGAAACTTCACAATTCCCAGTAAAGAATAGTATTGTTATTTTTGAAAGTATAAGACTAAGGGGCAAATTTATCATTGTTTATGAATTTGAGGGCTTTTAGCCCTCGAATTCGGCAGAAATTAGTCAGAAATTCGACTGTCGAATGGAAATCAAATAATTAAAGGCCAATTTTTAACGCTAATCGATTTCTCGAAAAATTCATACGATCGAACAGCATCTTTTGATTTCATGAAAAAATCGTTCAAAAAATTCCTACAATTCGAATGATTGAAGCGTTCGATCATACGAATGCTATTTGAGCAGGTAATAAAAAAAAACTATTGGGGGATTCCTATAGGCTTCTATTGCTATTCGGTAGGTTCAATCTGGCAAAGTAGGCAGTCGAATAAAATTTTAAAGTTGAAGTACTTCGATCATCGAATGGTCGAATATTCGATCATTCGATCTATTCAATCTATTCAATACGATCGAAATTTGCACATTCGAATATTTGATAGAATCATACGATCGGAATTCGATCGAATTCGATCAAACTTCGAATTATTCACATGAATTTTGTAAATCTGCCCCTAAGAATTTGAGTAACAACATGCTTTATTTAAAAATGTAAGAATGTTATACTAGTTACCTTTAAAATAAAAATAAAAATGTTTTATAGGTTAATACTTCATATTTGTACAAGTATACCATACATCTAAGTTCATCTTTACCTCTTTCACACAAAATCAGGTTTTGACATTTCTGTATTGCAAGGCTGTGCTAAATTCTGTGAAGGGCTTTCAAATTCACCTAAAAGGATATGTGCTGTTTCATTTTCATCATTTGCTATTAGATGGTGCTATGGTAGGTCAAAAAGGACACAAGTGGTCGATGCTCCTTTTAAATTGCTCAAGTCTCTGTGATTGATTTTATTCTGTACATACTTCTTCTTTCTTGTACACTTGGTGTCATCTCAAGCATTTCAGATGATTATGGGGGGCAACACAGGTCTTAAATCAAAGTTAAAGTGGTCAGTTTTATTTGTTTGAGCATTGGGATTAAATGTTTTTGGAGCTAACACATGATCATGTCTACTTTTAAAGGTACAGACAAATACTAATAATGCAAATGACACAGTAAACACATTTTTATAAATATTAATAAGGCCATAATCTTAACTCAGGGATGAATGAAACAGTACAAAACCACTGATGGGACTACTAATGACAACTGATATTTTTGACTGTAAACAGAGTTGCAAAATCTGAAGCACACATGTAGCTCTTACTTGTAGATGCTACCAATATTATTATTATTATATAATAATAATAATAACATTTATTTATATATTTTATATCTTTTAGGCTCCTTGGCCATAGTTGGTAGATCATCATAATAATTTATTTATATTGCGCCAAGTTACACAGTGCTTTACATTAGTTTATAATGAACAGGGAAAAAACTGCAAATAAACAAGGGTTTACATGGCAATTCACTATAAATACAAGCTGAACCTTAATGTCATTAAAAATGCTATTAGTGTAACATGTGGAACTGTTGTGGCTCAGGATATATTTACAGCCAATTTAATTACATACCAGCTTTTTTACAGTTTATTGTTTACAATTACTTCATTCCATGTGTCCTAAAGTTTCACTCTGTTCTGGACATTTTCTTTAATGTTTTTATTAAAAAAAAAATCTAATTTTAGCAAAAATTGGTGCAGGTATGGGATCCAGAAGACCATTATCCAGAAACACTTTTTACATCTACTGGGCCTAGGCCAGTAGGCTCATCAGCACACCATCTACTATATATAGGAGATGGCGGTGTCCGCACTCATGTAGAAGACAAAGTCAGAGGTGCACGGTCAAAGCTTAATTTACATGTCAAAGTAGGACTCGCACTCTCTGTAAATTGTGATGACGTGGTTTATTTACAAAATAACCATCTTAATCCAACGTTTCAGTCTCACATGGAGACATTTCTCAAGGATATCATGCATTAAAAGTGTGAGTACTTAAATACCCTCCCCCATATGTGCATTATGGCCGCAGTGTGACATTATCAGTCCAGTATACAGTTCATTGGTTGAAAGAAAATAAAAAAAAGTGTAAAAAAGTTATTTTGTGTTCATTAAAAGCAAGTTTGCTACGTCATTTAAATCCATCAGGTGTCAGCGTGTGACTAGTGTTTGGTGTCCATTAACAATGTAACAATATAAGCACAATGCCTTTATGTGTGCCTTTGAGGACAAGCACATCTATGGCCACAAGACATTCAAGAGGTATGGCAGTTTCTATAGGCGCTACATTGACAACCTCTTTTTTGTATGGTCAGCTACAGCCCATGAGCTATGAGTTATATGTCAATAGTCTCAATGACCTTGATTCACCTGTAAAATTGACATTGAACTATAACTCACAAGAGATCAATTTCTTAGATGTACAAATTTATAAGTGGAACGGGGCATTGCAAATTCGTATCTTCACAAAAGATACAGACAGAAACACTTTACTGCATTACACAAGTCACCACCACTCACACAAGTCAGCACTTGCTCAACTCACTCCCCAAATCACAAATGACGAGGGTGGTTCGCATAGATAGTATCTGTACAGGCTATGAGCAAACTTAGGGGCTATTCCTGTTGAATTGTGCTTAGTACAGGGGAATACCTATGCTCCCATAATTTTATGGGATCTCTCTGTAAAGGCTATGAGCAAACGTAGGGGCTGTTACAGCAGCTGTTAGACCATGCCCACTTTGAATATATAGATAGCTAAGCACCTATTTTAGCTTTTCCTAAAGTATATATTGTCTTCTGAAAAAGATCACCAATGCAATTTAATTTATAATGCCCATAAACCACTTAGCAGAATGAATGCAGTGGCAATGGTATATAAAATACCCCCAGAATTCATGGCATTCAAGATGGCATGATGATAATTCCATGTATAAGTACCCCCCAGAACTCATAGCAAGATTAAACTGTGGCACATTCATAGATAACCTCAACACATATAAAATAAATATCACATTTCTAGAGGTTAACAATTAAAATGGCTGACATTAATGAAATTGTTGATAGTGTCAATGTGGGAGAACAGAGTGGAACAATCCAGATCCCTGCAACATAAGTCTTGATCAGGAAAGTGGGAATGCTTTGTAAATAAACAGTGTCAGCTGGTTAAAAAAAAAAAACTGTCCCAAATACTTACCAGTAATCTCCCTGTGCCAAGAGGGATGGACGGATGGACAGATAGACAGATGGGGGGGGGTTGGATGGGGGTCACAGAGCCAAAAACTTGCCTTTTAGCCTCTTTCTCGTCCCTCATGAAAAGGACCCAGTGTGGGCGGGAAACTCAAATCAGTCAGCTGCCCCTACTTGTGCTCTCCGACACAGCCTGGACACAGGAAATTCAAAAGCAGATTTTCTTCATCAGGACTGGAGCAATGGGGATTGGCGCATGGGCAATTAAAAAAATTATCATATCTCCTGCATATCCCGAGTGTTTCTGAACCAATGTGGGTGTGGCTTGCCAGCATGCCTCCTCCTAAAATCCTGCCACCCTAGGCCCGGGCCTAGGTAGCCTTTCCACAAATCCGGGCCTGGCAATATGTCACATGCTGTCCCATACTTTTCTGCAGCACTTATGATCTGTGCAAGTGTGCATGCGCCAAATTTATACTTCTCCACATCTTCCACTTAAGGGGGGCTGCTAAGGAATCACTTGGTGAAAAGCCCCAGGCAGCCCAGGTAATTTTTTTTTTATTACAAAAAAACTTGGGGACATGTCAGTGGGCCCCCAAAATAGATGGGCCCTGGGCAGATGCCCTTTTTGCCTGCTTCTTAAAGTGGCCCTGATTGTCCCTGCTAACAAAGCATGTGGCCTGCTCAATTGTCGCATACAATATTACCTTTGCTTGGAGCTGGTGGGGAGTGAACTATCTCTGTACCTGAGTCTGGACGGCAACCATGAGCACAGGTGCAGTATGATTTCTCTTCCCCAGGCAGGCTTTGAGCCTCTGTAATTGGGGAGAGAGAGGTGCCTTGCGGCTGAGGAACTTGTGGGACAGGGGCTGCACAGAAGATGGCAGTGAGGAAGAGGAGGAGGCAGAGGGGGCTGCAGAAGAGGCAGGGATACACAGGTTATCCTGTGATGATATTACATATGGGAACTTAAAGCTGACTTTCTCATATGTGATCCTGTCTGCCCCTTACAAACTTTAAGCTGGGACACTGCTAATGACTGGTCCTCAGTCTGGCACATTAAAAATGCCCTGCCGAACACTGTTGAAGTGCGGGCCACCACATTGCCTGCTGTGGAGGGCTGGGGATGGTCCCAACTCTGGGAACCAGAGGCTCAGGACCCAGGCATAGTGCTGCCCTGTTGCCCTTTCACCCTAGCAGTGGTTGGTGTTGTTTTCTGCCTCTGTGGGGTTGCCTCTGCATCATTATCATCAACAACAACACACAGTTCCCCCTCAACTGCTGCTGTTACTCTCCTGAGCCAGCACCTAGGGTCTGTCCCTGTCATCCTCAAAGTCCTCCCCCAGACCAGACCCTGCATTGTTTGTGGCATAGACACCCACATCCAGCATGCTGGTGTCTGACTCCACACCAGCAGCCTGCTGCCTTGCCATTAGGGAACCCTGCCTAAGATCCCCTAATGATGTGATGGGCTGTGCCACACCCTCCTCCTCATCATCAGACATGAATACACCCCCACACCTGTCTGCGCCTCAAAAAGATACTGGGTGTCTGGGCCCAAGTCCACCTCAGGGGTGGGTAAATGGATAAAGGGAAAAGCTTTAGCTAACCACATTTTGAGGACACACTTTCCATAATTCAATGCAATTTACCAGAACATTCTACAGGAGAACAGTATGTTGCTACTGTGTGCTAGAATACACTTTTGTTCAACATGTCAGGGAAAAGTAGTTGCTGAACATATAAAGACACATATATGAATGTAGAGCATGATGCCAAATCTACTTTTCAGAGGCAAATTGTCTTGTTTTTTACCAAACAATACAGCATTTTCCCCCAGAAATCCAGTGTCATTGCAGTTACACTCTGGGATGCATCTGTTGCAACTGAGCACAATGTGCCAAAATGTGTGCTAAATTCTTTGCATACTGTATTTGTATATTGTATTGGCCACAAATTTTTCATAAGGATGGGAATGTTTTATAAAAGTAGCACTAAAAGATGTTTATAATGGTGGATGAATTTGCTGTATTTCACCTCAGCTTGAGCTCCACAAAACTTGGTAATTTAAAAGTAATTTTTAGAAATGTTAGGCATAGTATTTAATAGGACGGCCAACCAGTACTATCCAGCTGTCATTGTACTGCAACTCCCACATCCCATGACGCCTATTTTCCACATTCAATACTCTTCTCCATCCCTCATCGACAGTATCGACCAACCTGACGCACTCCCCCCAGGAATTTGCCAATTTTTTTAAAGACAAAATAGAGTCCATCCGCAATCAGATCTCTACCTCTACTAGTGCAAACCAGCTCCTCCTTCCTATGCCCCCATCTGCATGTCTCAATTCCTTCCCTCCAGTAACAATGTCTGAAGTCTCCAAGCTTCTTTTGTCCTCCCCACTCACATCTTGCCCTCTTGACCCTATGCCTTCTTCTCTGCTCAAACACTGTGTGGCAGAGCTAACACCACCACTTGCTCACATCTTCAATTTTTATCTAGCTTCTGGAACCTTCCCTTCTCCTTTCAAACAGGCCTGTGTAAAGCCTATTCTTAAAAAGGCCACACTTGACCCATCCTGTATGTCAAATTACCGCCATGTCCCTTCTACCGCTTGCCTCTAAACTCCTAGAATGTATTGTGTTCTCCCGTATTACTAACTTTCTACACACCCATGATATGTTGGACCCTCTGCAATCTGGTTTCTGGCCTGCTCACTCTACCGAGACTACTTTGTGCAGAGTTACAAATGATCTCCAGGTTGCCAAAGCCAAAGGTCACTCCTCCATCGCTTGGCATCTGGAACCAGGCTGCATCGTGGCTTTCTTCATACCTTTCTAACCGAACATTCACTGTCTCTTGCGCTAACAAAACCTCATCTCCGACTCCTCTTAATGTAGGGGTGCCGCAAGGCTCTGTACTTGGTCCGTAGTTGTTCTCTCTGTACACTCTGTCTTTGGGAGATCTCATTCGCTCATTTGGCTTTAATTATCATCTGTATGCTGATGATACCCAAATATATTTATCCACCCCTTCATTTTATATGTGTTGAGCTTATCTATCCAGCTGAAACAGAGGCTCAAATCTCTAACTGCCTCCTAGCAATCTCCAACTGGATGAACCAGCGCCACCTCAAACTCAACCTAACAAAAACTGAACTAATTATCTTTCCACCTAAGCCTGGCCCTACTCCCTGTTTTACTATCTCTATTGATGGCATGCTCATTGACCCGGTCAACTCAGCACGCTGTCTAGGGGTGATATTTGACTCCTCTCTCTCCTTCTCTGATCATATTAACGCCACTGTCAAAACCTGTCACTTTTTCTTACGTAATATTGCAAAAATACGTCCCTTCCTTTCACCTGCTACAGCCAAGACACTCATGCATGCTCTCATCCTATCCCGCCTAGATTACTGTAACCTTCTACTAACGGGCCTGCCTAACTCCCATCTCTCCCCTCTACAGTCTGTATTAAATTCTGCTGCCAGAATTATCCTCCTCTCATCCAAAAGGGTACAGGCCCCTACCCTGTTGAAGTCATTATCATGGCTTCCTATAAAACAAAGAATAACTTATAAACTTCTCCTCGTAGCCTTCAAAGCCCTTCATTCCTTTACACCTAAATACATCTCATCTCTTGTTTCTCTATATGTTCCTGGCCGAAACCTCCGTTCCTCTCAGACTAACTGCTTGGTTGTACCCCCACTACTGCTGTTTCCTGTGTCAAACCCTTCTCTCTTGGCATTTGAAATGCCAATGACAGTTTCACCCACTGTAAAAAGCACTTTATTACCCCTCCAAATTGTGTCCGTAAATTACCCTCCCATTTAGACTGTAAGCCCCAAGGGGTAGGGTCCTCCATCATCTTGTCTCCTCAACACTGTGTAATTATATTTTATATTTATGCAAACTGTATTTATAATAATGCACTTATTGTTACTTATTAATGCAGTGATCCCTTGTTTGTTACTACTAAATTATTGTTGCTGTACAGTGCTTTGCCCTCAAGGAGCGTTATACAAATAAAAATATACACACAAAATATACATGAGCAGTCAAAGGCTTTTACTGCTCATGGGATCTTGATGTTTACAAAGTGGACATGCCTGAATGGTTATTTACACAGTTTTTTCACACTGTGCCACTGCTTCATATAAGATCCTAGACATCTTCACCTCTGCCTCTGATCTTATTCTGGAATAGTGTGTATCAGTCTAGGTACAATACTAAACTTGGAGCTGTATTTCCTGTCTTTCTCTATGTATATGCACAGAAGCTCTGGTAGGATTTATAAGCTGTTGACATTAGTTACTGCTGTGTTAAGCAATTGAGCAGTAACAAGTGGGATCTTGTTTGGGGAGTTTAGTAGTGCAAAAACGTCCTAATAATTTAAAATAATTTTTAAACAACACACTCATTTACATTTAACACTGAAATAGTTAAGGGGGATTTTTTTTCTGAATGTTTTTAGCATTTAGTGTTATTGATGATAATGACAAATGGACAATGAAAATAATGATTTCATAGAGCACCATTTGTGAGAATAATCTATAACTTCCAGGAGATTGAGGCTGAATGAATATCAGTTGAGAGCTCTAAAATAATGTAAAATGAGATATGGACCTGGTGTCACTTAAAAGGTAAATGGGAGCTGCAGCACACCCAAGGACAACATCCAAAGAAACAGTCTATACATCTGGTAGAATTGGCAAACATCATGCAATACATTTGATGCACAAGTACAACAGTCAACTGATTTTTGAACATTGTGAAAATACTGTACTCCAATAAAAAAAACTCATATTAATTACTTTTTATTTTTCTCATGGCTACACTTGCCAATAAATATAAGTGCTACATATTTTCATAACATTTTCAAAGATTGCCATTTTATAATGGCATAAATAAAAGAAAACCCAGAACAGAACATAAGGGTCATTTACAAAAAATAGTTCAATTTCAAGGGCAATCACCATGTTGCTTTATTATAATTCTGGGTCTTTTCCCAGAATTATTGCTCAGGAACATAGCTGCAAATTTGAAGCAACTGTGCTCTATTCCAAATACAGTAATTCCCACTGCATGTTGTACAAGTGACACGTGCTTTCTATTCTTTAGGTGCAAGTGCGATGTGCTCATTGAAACAGGGTATTCAGCAAACCTTGAAGCTACCACCTAATCCAAAGGTGCCAGTAGTTTCATGGTTCATCTTTGTTAATAGGTGCTACTGTGCTTGAATCAGAAAGCAAAGAAAGAAGGAATAAGCAGTGCTAAGAATAACTATACAAAAGTGCAAAGAGTGCATTTTTAAGTACCTTTACATGCCATTGAAATTTGAGGGACCACAACTGCGCTTGCAGTTGTAAATGACCTTTATAGTCTCATGATAAAAGCATTAAAATAATTAATTAATTAATTAATGAATTAATTAATACAAGTATTTCAAATAACTGATTCCAAATGGCGTAAGTAAGATTAAGGAGGGTATTTACTAAAACTTGAGTTTATCTAATTTTTTATTTAAAACAGTCAACCTAACTCCACCACTCCATCCACGAATTGACCTCATTTGCGAGTCTTACAATCAATGCTCTGAAAACTCAACTTTATCTAATTGTCACCATGACTTCTACATGACCTAAGCAGATTTGAGATGGAGTATTTTTACCAGTTTTGGATTATAATAAAGCCTCTAAAATTTTTAGTTTTTTTTCCTTTAAAAGTCCTGGTTTCCCCTTTAAAAACTCAACCGGTAAAAATTAAAGGTTTAATAAATTGGCTCCTAAATGTTTGAACTAGAGCACCGCATTCCATCGGCTGGCTGATTTGTGGCAGGTGAAATCAATAGGCATGCACACAATGTTGTTTTCCATAGCAGTTATGTACAAACAGAGCATGAGAAGGACCGCAGAGAGGGAGGTTATTAAGATAGAACAGCTTATAGTCATAGTTATTACCATGTATTATTCAAGATTAAAGAATAAAGAATTTGAGAGAAAAAGCTTGCAGATCTCTGCAGACTAAGCCACAATATTTAAAACATTGTTTCTATAAAAACATAGCCAAACTACTGTGTTCTCATAAACTTTAATCAAACCTTAAGGCAAATAATCTCTAGCAAAATGTAGTTTACAATGTCAAATATATAAAAATTTGCCAAAATGTTTGTCCCTTCTCATGTAACACTTTCTTTTTTCATACACATAGTCTGTGGATGGGTAAATGTGCAAATGCATACAGAAAATATCTCAGGCAAATTGATGTGATGCTAAGAATATTGATTTTGCCAACAGGTTCTTCTTTGATAAATGTCCCTTTTCATCCTACCTTATTTTCTGTAAGAATATATGCTTGAAATAGGAAATATAGGTGACATGTTGTTCTTTTTTTTTCCCCCTCTGCCTTCGAACAGTTCTTTAAGAAAAGCAATTTCACTGAACCAACATTTTTTTCTGGCAAAGCTGACAGAATGTCTGTGTTATGGACTTTCATTTACAGTGCTTTAAAACCTGAACCTTTTAACTGTGCCTTTTAAACGCATTGTAATAACAAAGGGAAAAGGCTAGCTTACAACATATGTCTGCTTGTTGTAAGCTTTTGGAAAGAGATGTGTGAGAGTAAATATTTGTATCCTTGCTAGATTACATTATAAATGCATAATTATAACCACTGCTTTTGCCATGCATCAGTCAATTATAATGATTGCTCCAACCTTGCCAAACAATTCCCCTTTTGACCCTCAAAATTCTTTCATGTAATTCTTAACAAGATTTGACAAGATATTTAATTTTTTTGCTTTGCTTTTGGATTACATTTCAACATCTATTCTGTATTGTATATGTTTTAAGGAAGAACTTTGATATGAAGCATAACAAAAGTGGTGATACCTTTATTGGCTAACTAAGATGATAATCACAGCAAGCTTTCAGAACATTGCAGTTCCTTCTTCAGAACTTCAGAGGGTAATCAGCATACAACGTATGTTGCATTTAGGAAACATTTTTACAGTAGTGTAATACATTAACTTTTTGCTTTAGGTGTGTGCCTGTTTCTTACTCTAAAATGTAAATGCAAGGTGGGGACCAAGGGCATCTGAATACGCACTTACTGCTGCTACAGCAAGGGGACCATTTATTGGACAGATTTTTAATCCTAGGAAAATCTAAATTTATCTCCAACACCCCAGGAATAGCTCCCAGAGCATCTAAAAGGATGTCTGTGTTTCATTTGTGGGAAAACTCATCTCTTTTGAAATATATCAGATTCTGGGAAAATGTACAGTATTTGGAAAAGACTCCCAATGCACAAAATATGTTCATTTAAGATTAACTATATTTTTTTCCAAATGCTTCATCCCCTGTATCTTTATTAAAAAAAAAACAACTATAACAACCACTTCAATTTAGAAATATAATTTTTTATTTAAATATCATACTTATTTTTTCTTTATGATAAATATTTCTTGACATGGCAATAAAATCCCAGGATTAACTAATAAGCAATCTAATATTTTACTACAATTATATTACATATTACATTTTGAACAAAAATAAAAACCTACTTATATTTACAAATAACAATTTGTTTCTTTCATGCATTTAATTTTATTTCTGAGTTTCTATTTTTTGGAAATGAATGAAAAATAAGCTTGAGCTTAAAATTGACTATCATGTTTAAAACACAGAAACATTGTTTATACATGCTTTTCAAATGGATTTTAATTATTTTTCTGTTTATCGTTTTATTTAGGCAATCTTGAAAATTCAGTGACCCACATTCTTGAGTCTATGCCACACCAACAATCAAAAATAGACAGAAGAGAAAACTGATTTATCCCATCCCCAACAACTTCCACTCCCTCCACAGCTACAGAAGGCAACACCAATGCAACAGATTCTCATCTTTTCATCATCTTGCGCCTATCAACATAGACTGCAGAAACAACAATCATTGTTTATATAACATGGGGATTTACACAAATACATGGACATTTTCTCATCCTCTCAATCATCTTCAAATGATTCAAAGGACCTCTGCCATTGACTCTTACATGACCTTGACAAGTTTTAGATGTGTATTTCTGGATTCAAGACATTTCCAGGGTCAGGTTATAATAAATCTTAAAAAAAAAAAAATAAAATAAAGATAACTCGAACAATTTGAGTTTAATTTTAATCCAAAGATATGACTAAAACAATCAACTTGAAAACTCAAACCTTAATAAATAACCCCCTAAGATTAAAAACCGTGACAAAAACCTTGAAAAATTTAAAATAAAATATATTTAGTTCCTATAGATATCAATGGACCTGCGCTGATCCTATTGGACCATTTTTCTTTTATCATAGTAACTTTTTATTGAGTTTTCATTAACAAGGAAGGAAGGAAGTAAAGAGAGAAGGAAGAGAATAGACATTGGAAAAATGTAAAGCACATTTCTCAATAGACTTATTTAGTCGTTGTTGCGGGTGAGTCCAGCCAATCATATGTTTTTGAATTTCTGTGGACAGCCTCTGGCAATATATATGTTAACTTATAAAATTCCAGTTGAGAGTTAATGAGGTTGATCCATTTTTTAAGCTTGGGTGGTTTTGGTCCCATCCAATGTAGGGCTACTGTTTTCCTTGCAAAGAACAAAAAAGCTCTCATCAATAATCTTGAGTGGATTCTGGGTACCAGAGCATCTGTTATAGGTGGCTGGGTTCAATACTTGTGGTAAAGTAAGTTTATCAGCTAAAAACGGCATCACTTTTCCCCCAAATTTCTGTATAACTGGACAATACCATATGAGGTGTATGAAATCTGCATCTGAAGAATTGCAGCCGGAACATCTGGAGTAATTTTTTTGGTGTCAAATATGTTTGGTGTGTAATTTTAAATTGAATGAGCCTGTCTCTGATTAAAGGAAGATAGAGACTGTCTTCTAATTCTTCCCAGTCATTGGAATCTAAGTGTTCTCCGCTACTTTCCCATTTAAGTTTGACCCTGGGTCTAGGGTCAAATTTTTGGGATGCAATGTGCGTATATATGTTTTGGATACTAGTTTCTGTTTCCCTGGTGGGCTTATTATAGTCTCTACGGTAGTTTGTTGTATTTTGGCTGTGGTGGTATGAAATTGTGAGTGTTGCAGTTGCAGGAAGCTGTACACCAACAGATCCAACAATTCTGGATTTTGTTGAAATTGCTCTAGAATTTTAAAATTGCCCACTTGTGTTATATGTTGCAGTTGCTTGACTCCCGCTCTTGCCCAGAAGCCCCTCCTGTAAATTTGTCAAAGTTGCTTTGTATGGCGTTGTGCCACAAGGACATGTCTGGTGAAAGGGCATTGTCTTTATTGGTTGATTTGTATAACGTGTCCCATGATTTCTTAGTGACCTCTAACAATGGAATCAGTATTGGTAAGGATTGTTTAGGCCTGTATAGAGCATGGTGAAGTGATTCAATGGAGCGGAAGTATAAAGCCTCCAACAGAGAAGCTGGGTTTTCTGTGTCAAATGTTTTCAAATTGGAGGCATGTATTGCTTGTGTTATGATTCAGTAGTATGATTCATAGTTAGGCATTGCTAAACCTAATTGCATCGCAGGGGCATGAAGTGTTGTTCTTGCTACTGTGGGATTTTTTTGGGCCCACACAAAGTCAGCTTGTGTACGGTCTATTGTGCGCAGAGTTGATTTGGGTATGTAGCAGGGTGAATTAGTGAAGAGGTATAAAAATTTGGGGGGAAATACCTTCTTGCATATGTTAATCCTGCCAATTTGGGTAAAGGGTAAAGTAGACAATTTCTTAAGTGTAATTTTCATACATTGTATAAGAGGAGGTAGATTGAGGGAAATAAATTTGGTTTGATCTTTATGTATAAAGACACCTAAGTATTTAAATGTATCCACTGTTTTGAGGTTACTTCTAGGGTCTAATGACTGTAGTGCTCGAGTGGTAAGTGGCAATATTTGAGATTTATCCCAGTTGATTGCAGGCCAGAAAATTTCCCAAAAGTAGATATTGTGTCTAAGGTGATTTCCAATTAGTTTGCTGAGTTGGCTAAGTATAAATGGGTCATCTGCATAGAGAGATATTTTTTCTTCTAATCCTTTATACATTAGGCCTTTAATCTGTGGATTTTGTCTAATTGTAATGGCCATGGGTTCTATTGCCAGCGCGAATAGCAAGGGGGAAAGAGGGCATCCCTGTCTGGTTCCTCTAGATAGGACTCCCCAGGGAAGGGAGTATGAGGGAAGTAAGTCCAGGAAAATTGTATATTTGGAAACCCCTTCACCATTGATGTCAGTGGTCGCTCTTGAATAAATTCTTGGAGGGATCAGTCTGTTTTGGTGGTAAACCTGACATTGTAAAGACAAAGTATTGAGTTCAGATTAAATACTTGATATAAGTCTTCTTGTCTGTTCTGTTTACATCCAACAGTACTTGTTTACAGGGAAGGTCTTAGTACCTAGAATATGAAAGCATTCTGAGCGTGCATATATTGGAAGGGTTACCACATTCCTTTATATGCCCCTGATTTAGTACAACAGTACTTAAAGATGGGGGTGATATGTATACCATCACAGGATTCTGCCCCTTTTAGAGTAGAGTTGTCAGCTCAAACATGTGGACCTTATCTGGGTCTGGATTCAATCTATTCCATTGCTTCGTCAGGTGACATGAAAAAGTGTGATCTGTTGGTATCCATTATTTTGAGTAGTGATGGGCGAATTTATTCGCCCGGGGGCGAATTCGCTGCGTATTCCCACAACACGACGAAAACAACGTGACGCCCGTCGGAAACGACGCAACGCACCGCGATTGACGCAACGCGCGACTCGTTTCGCAAATTTTTTCGCCAGTTCGCGAATTTCGCCGGAAATTCGCGTTTTTTTCCGCGAAGCGAAACGGGTGAGATTCGCCCATCACTAATTTTGAGTTTTGCTGGGTAGAGCACTGTATATGACAGGTTAAATTCTCTCAGTTTCCGCTTGACTGCGGTGAAGGAGTTACGTTGCTTTTGTAGTTGTGTGGAGTAATCAGGGTATAATGAGATTACTGCTCCGTTGTGCTCCAGTCAGCCTTGTTTCTGCCTCTGTCGTGCATTCACGTATTGTTTGCAGGTCTACCTTTATTAAAGACAGATCTGTTTTGATTTTGCCTATGCGAGACGTAAGTGTAACTTGGCAGTTTGCTATGGCCGCGAGTACCTGTGCCACCATGTCTTCTTGGTGTTCTGTAGGAGATGGTGGTGGAGAAGATGGGCCTGCGTCTT
This sequence comes from Xenopus borealis, assembly GCA_024363595.1. NCBI lineage: Eukaryota > Metazoa > Chordata > Amphibia > Anura > Pipidae > Xenopus > Xenopus borealis. Next base: position 161,954,087 of record CM044431.1, on the reverse strand, counting down.
CCTGAGCTGGTCTGCGGACAAATTGGTCCATTTTTTTGTGAAGTTGAAGGTTGCTTTTTGGGAGGGTTGTATTTCCCCATGAGTGTGCCATTCACCTGATAGTTAGTCCCAGGGGAGTTAATGGTATCCAGCCACGGAGGTTGCAAAAAAGTGTTAAAATTGCATTAATTCGCTGAAAGCACCATAAGCAGGAATCTTTTCCCAACAGTGTATATATTGTGTTCACGCCAAAATGTCAAAAAAAGCCAGGAGCACTAAGACTTATGTAGGTTTATTTTAATAAACACTCTGGGGGTATAGCTGCATTTTGGCACAAAACTGCTTGCAGGGGAGTGCCCCCGGGGTCTACTTGCCTTTATTCTTGTTGGTTGGTAATTGTTTGTGGAGTACTGGGACTCTGTCTGCATTGACGACACATGCGGCCACTCCAGCTCTAGGGCTCGATTTCAGTGCACCTCTAGGCCCCACTCTGATCTCTGCTGCCACTGCAGCTTCCTGAAAAGACACTGGAGGGTCCACTATGGGTGTCGGATGTTGTCCCGGGCTGTGACAGCCTCCCTACCCCCCTCTGGGAGCCGCAGTAGGGCAAAATCACCTGCAGACCAAGGGAGAGCTGAAAAGTTTGTCCTCCCTGCTGCGTGGCTGGACACGACCCCCCTATTGGACCATTTTTAATGAATTCTGGCTTTTAGAGGTTTTCTCATTTTGTTTTTTACTGGGAATTGTCAGAAAAATTTACAATTTTTTCATAGATTTCAGAGGTATTCATATGTAGCGCTATAGTAAACTGCTGTGACAGGAATCAGTTTTAGCTACTTTCAAATGGTATTACACCACAAATGAAACTCTCTTTCTCAGGGATGAGCCCTCGCAGGGGGGTGGAGGAAGGATATAGTTGAACTGTAACCAGGTGCAAGTGCACAATAAGATGAGCACCAGTGATTCTTTATGCTTAACCAAAAACTGTATTTATTGAACAGCAGAGCAATAGATCAATCACCACATTGGAGTAAAGAGTATCAGTACAGTTGTATGGTATAAGTATAGAGCACACAGCATAAAGGAGCATTTACTCACAGCACCACACATGGGCTTGATACCTTCAGGCAAGGTCATGTCAGCAGATGTTGAGCTTTGAATGTGGAAAGATACGCACCAGGTTTCAGCCTTTGCCCTAAGTGGAACCTGAGGGGAAACCCTATCCCTAGGTCTGTACACTTAGGGGTATGTTTATCAAAGAGTGAAATTAAGAGTGAAGTTCCACCACTAGAGGGAAATTCCGACGCTCTCCATTCATTTCTATGGGATTTTTAAAGGCGTATTTATCAAAGGGTGAACTTTCACTTCACCCATTGATAAATAGGCCTTTCAAAATCCTTTAGAAATGAATGGAGAGCGGCCAAATTTCCCTCTAGTGGCGGAACGTCACTCTTTGATAAATTTACCCCTTAGTCCCTACTTCTGGGTTATTTGTACCCGGGATCTTAATCTCTCTATTTCACCTGTTGGAGCGTGAGATGCTCAACTAGCTACCTTTCTATCACTCCTAGAGTGATCTATGACAGAGTATAGCTGTACTTTACTAGGGCCTTTGCGCCTAGGGATCATGCCCATTCCCTTCCAGCCTGCAAGGTTGGGCTAAAGAAATGAACACTGACCGCATGGTTCCCATTACCTTTATACTTTTACACAGTCATCTAGTGTACACTGTGAGAACTACAGGTGATTACATAAGCAAAAGGTCCCCATTAGGACCCATTAGGCGTCCATACTATTAGGAATGTGCCTGTCAGAAATATGCGAGGGTGTCTAATTTTCACATTCCTACACATATTTTTTTTATCATTCGGATCTTCTAATAAATTTTGTGGCATTTGTGGTTTTAGAGAAAGTGAGTTTAGTTGTTGTTTCAAAAACATTCCTCAATTAGTACTGGAACATGTTAGTTTGGACTTCAGAATTCAGTATTTATAATCTGAAATGCAGCACTGTTTCACCATTCAGTGTGAGAGTAGCTCTAGCATAGGTGAAATGTTGACAATATTTTGGTGTCAAAAAATGTGCTTTAATTTGATGTTACCAAAATTAAAATCTACTGAAAATATGAATATAGTAAAATTTCTTTCAGTTTAAAATTAATAGACTCCCATCCCTTGTTGTCACTTGTCCTGTAGTCAACAACTCTGTATCTGACAAGGTGCCAGGATTTTGAGGCTTCTGCTTATGAACTGGTCAGCATCTTTATCAGTCATATTTATCTGTCTGGGTAACAATGGAAAGGCTGCAAAAAGCCTGTGTAGAACATTTGGGACAAATTAGGGCTCTTCATCCTTCAAAGGATGTGGAATAATATAAATAGTTAATGCAGGTGCAGTATAACCTGGAAATTAAGTTAACATGTTTAAGCATAATGGATAGACTGAATTAATTATTTGATAATCAGATAAATCATTTATAATATTGTTTGGGGAAATATCAATATCTGAGTTAATTATACTGTGTTTGAAATACACAACAAAATTTAGCAATATCTGCAAACACAGCATTATTTATAAAGGCCCTCAGATTGTGGGATAGGAAGGGTTAATAGTGGGAGGAGGGGCTACATCATACAGCAGATACAAGGACTAAGGTATGTGTTGATATAGTCATAGTTAAAAAAAAGTGTTGAAAAAACATTTAGCAATTGTACTCATAATGATATAAAAATGGCTCATGAAATTCGCTAAATAAACTATCAGCAATTGGTGAGTGCTTGTGCTTCACCACAGTAATTACACTCCTAATACAATTTGACCCCAGGATATGAAGTTTATCGTGGAGAATATGATTCAACTAAAGACATGTTAAATTTAAGTATTTAACATGTGTGGTTATTTAAATGTTTATCGTAAGCCTGTTTAGGCAGGCCACCCTTGCTTTGATACTGGTTATTTTTGTATGTAAATATGTATGATTAATGAATACATCAATATTGTCACGGTCGGCACCCAATACCAGAACAAGTGATAAGCACCCTGGTCTCGGCTCGTGCTTCACCAGTAGTGTGGCCACCTTTGGCTTCGGGAGGAGCCCTCAGCTACTCAGATGCCACCTGGACTTATACGAGAGGTGCAGAGCAGGAGTTCTGGCTAGCAATGGGGCACGACTGTAGATAGTGTCTGTTAAGACCGATGGTCACGGTACAGATGGAATAGGCAAATTCGAGGTCAAACTGGCAGGGTCGTGGCAGGCAGATAACTAGGATCGTCAGGCAGGCAGGGGTCAAAACCGGGAATCAATCAGAAGGATGAGGCAGAATCAGTAGTCAATAACAGGCACAGGTCAGGATACAGATAATCAGAATAGTCAAAAGCCAGGCAGGGTCAAAACAGGAATCAGGAACAAACAGGAAGCTTATAGCACAGATACAGGCACCAGGAACAAAACCTATCACGGGCAATGAGTTTAATACAAATGCCCCTTTAAATATTTGAATTTGACGCCATTGCGCGCTGACGTCATGACGCCAGCGCGCATGCGCCTTTAAGATGCGGAAGTGCGCGCCGCACCACTAGACCACCAGGGTGAGTAATACTCACAAATATATTGTAAAGCGCTGCAGACCATGTTAGCACCATGTGCTAATAAGATAATTATAATATATTCATTTACTATGGTAGCTGGGATGCACAGCCCTGAGCATTTTGCAAGAGTAGTGGATATACTAAAGCATAGAAATACATCACTCAATAAGCTGCTCCAAACCATACTTTTATAAACAAGTAAAGTTAGACCTCTAGCCTGTTGCATTCTATGATTTCCTCCGCACTTAGATAAAGGTAAAATTCCTGCCTATGACCTAATGCTGAGGAGATCACCAGACCATGCTAGACTTTTTATAATAACATAGCTTGATAAAAAAAACTTGGTTTAGATAAGCTATTTGAGTTCCAGTATTCCTCTTTTTCAGTGTATCCAATAAAATAGACAAATACATTAGCATTAAAATCCATTTCTCAAAAGAGCAAACAGATGTTTGTAATATTTCATTTTGAAATCTGACATGGGGTTAGACATATTGTCAATTTCCCAGCTGCCCAAGTCATGTGACTTGGAGACTCTAACTTCAGTCACTCTATACTGTTGTACTGCAAGTTGGACCCCCCCAGCAGAAATAACAGAACAATGGGAAGGTAACCAGTCGTTACGGATTGCACCTCAATGGAAGTGGGTCCACTGTGCTAGGGGAAAGAATGGCCAGGAGGTTGGAGGAGTGTTTAAACTAGGCAAGTGGGGGGTGGGTGAGAGAAAGAATTATGGGGAAGCTAGGGTAGAAGGGGTAGTGGGATTAGTAATGGGTCATGGGGGAGGAGTGAGGGGGGCATACAGTTTACCAGCTAAGGAGGTCCCTCTGTTACAAGGAAAACTGACTAATATTAACTTAACATATAATTCCCCTCAAAGTAATGTACATTTAAAAAGTAATAATAGTAACCTCCGCTGTATGCTGGCAAATGCACAAAGTTTGTCAGGTAAAATGGGAGACCTAGAATTAATTGCATGCTGTAAAAATTATGATATAATTAGTATCACTGAGACTTGGTGGGATGAAACATGTGACTTGACTGTGCATTTAAATGGTTACACCCTTTTTAGGAGGGACAAAGAAAATTTTCATTGGTGTATGCTATAAACCACCTCGTATAAGTGACAATTATGAAGCCCAGCTACTTTTACAAATAGAAGCGGCTTCACAACTAGGTCAAGTTATTATTATGGGTTCAATTATCCGGACATTGACTGGGGCAATGGGGTTGCCAAGAAAGATAAAGCTAGTAGGTTTGTAAATATGCTAAATGACAACTTTTTATCCCAGCTTGTTCAAGAACCTACTAGGAATAACTCTCTTTTGGATCTTGTAATAACTAATAATGCTGAACTCATCTCTAGCATTTGTGTGGGTGAGCATATAGGAAATAGTGATCATAACATCTTCTCTTTGAGATTTTGTTGCAGAGGCAATTCTATAAGGGAGTAACTAAAATATTGAATTTGAGGTGTGCAAACTTTGACAGTATAAGAGCATCTCTGCAACATATTAAGTGGGAAATGCTTTTCACAGGGTTAAGCACTGAACAAAAATGGGAAGTATTTAAAATGCTGCTCGATAAATATGCAATGAAGAGAACACAAAAAAAACCGCTCAAGCTCACCGTGCTTCCCTTATGATTGGTCCGAGTGCTCAGTCAGTCAGTGTCCCCACTGCTAGATACGAAGAAATCCACAAGCAATGACGGCACATCTAGATCCAATTTTATTCAAAAAACTGCTGCAGAACAACCTAACGCGTTTCGGGAATGTATCCCTTAATCATAGGGATTGGATCTAGATGTGCCGTCATTGCTTGTGGATTTCTTGATAAATATACATGTCAGTATATTCCGCTTGTAAGCAAGGAATGTTGTTGCAAAGCAAAACCTTTTTGGTTCAATAGAAGTGTTGGTGCTGTGGTGGGTAAGAAAAGACGTGCTTTTAAGGCTTTCAAGTTAGCTGGGACAGCAGAATCATTTTTAAGGTACAAGGATGCCAATAAATCATGTAAAAAAGCTATCAGGCAAGCTAAAATTGATAAGGAAAAGGATATAGCAGTAAGCAGTAAAAATAATCCAAAATTATTTTTTAAACATATTAATAGTAAAAAACTGAAACAGGAAGGGGTAGGACCTTTATTATCAGAGGAGGGTCAGCTGGTTGATGTGAGCAAGCAAAAAGCTCAGATTCTGAATGCATACTTTTCGTCTGTCTACACAAAGGAGGAATCAGCTAATGAAGGTTTCCTTATTAATAGTCCCAATTATAATAATACATGTAATGATGCATGGTTCACACATGCTGAAATTCAAAAGAGACTAGAACATGTTAAGATAAACAAAGGTCCAGGGCCTGATGGGATTCATCCCAGAGTAATTAACGAGCCTAGCTCTGTGATTGCCAAACCTCTCTATTTAATTTTTCAGGATTCATTGAGGTCTGGCATGGTGCCGAGAGACTGGCGAATTGCTAATGTGGTGCCGCTATTCAAAAAGGGATCCCATTCTCTGCCTCAAAACTATAGGCCAGTCAGTCTAACGTCGGTGGTAGGAAAGCTTTTCGAAGGATTAATAAAGGATAGGATACTGGACTTCATAGCAAATAACAATACTATGAGTCTGTGCCAGCATAGTTTTATGCGTAATAGATCTTGCCAGACTAACTTAATTTCATTTTATGAGAAGGTAAGCAGGGACCTCGATTCGGGGATGGCTGTGGATGTGATTTACAGTACTTAGACTTCGCTAAAGCATTTGATACAGTGCCACACAGAAGGTTACTGGTTAAATTAAGGAATGTTGGCCTGAAACATAGTATTTGTAACTGCATAGAGAACTGGTTAAAAGATACAAAGAGTGGTGGTAAATGGAACATTTTCTAATTGGACCAGTGTTGTTAGTGGTGTACCGCAGGGCTCTGTATTAGACAAGGATAAATACAATAATGAAGTGTTAAGACAACTAAATACCCCAGGTCATTATATGTCGTTATATATATATAACGATGTAAAAAAGCAAATTGACCTTTTGATAGAAGATGCTTTGTTAAATTCAGTTATAGACAGCACAGAGAAAGATTTCTTACATACAGATAACCCAAGAGTCCCGGTACTCTATATTTTACCCAAAGTGCACAAGACTCTAATTAACCCCCCAGGGAGACCCATAGTCTCTGGCATGGGCTCCGTATTGGAACCTCTATCAAAATATGTCGATTACTTCCTTCAAAAAGAGGTAATGAAAATTAATGTATGTCTTAGAGATACAACAGACTTACTTTGCAGATTGAAGAATTTGGATGTTTTGTCCACAGGAACCATCCTATGTGGGATTGATATACAAAGTTTATATACTTCCATCCCCCATAGTGAAGGTATGGCTTGCATTGAAGAAGTGTTGCTAGACACTAATCTGCCTCACAACAAGATTTTTTTCATTCTTGACTGTCTGAACATAGTATTGACTAAAAATTACTTTGCATTTGAAAATGAATATTATTGGCAAACACAGGGCGTATCAATGGGTGCGACAGTCGCGCCATCACTAGCCAATCTCTTTGTGAATCAGCTTGAGAAAAAAAAAATTCTGGAGAATAAAACGTACTACAAATCTATAGTTGCATACTTTAGATTTGTGGATGATATTCTTTTAATATGGAATGGCACTATGGAGCAATTGGTAAGCATGATGGAGGAAGCTAATACAAGCCACACAACCATTAAATTTACATATGAGTGCTCACAGATTGAGCTTCATTTTTTAGATGTTACAATAAGTCTTGTGGATGGAATGATACACACAGACTTATATAGAAAAACAGTGGATAAAAACAACCTACTTAATGCTTCCAGTTTTCACAATTATAAGGTTAAACATGCAATACCAAAAGGCCAATTTATGAGAGCTAAAAGAATATCATCCAAACCAGAAAGTTATACAAAGGCTAAGGTTGCTCTCACTGATCGGTTCCTCAAAAAGGGTTATAGAATTGAACATATAAATTAAGCAGTTCAGGAAATTGACATACTCCCACGTGATGGCCTCTTGACAAAAAAAACAAAAAAAAATAAGAAGGCCAGAGAAGAGAGGATAACATTTGTCTCTACATTCAACCAACTAAGTGGTAGGGTGGAAAATGTAATAAAGAAATACTGGCCCCTAATACAGGTTGATCGAAAATTTGGCCATTTATTTAAAGAACCCCCCATTTTTTGCTACAAATGTGGGCGGACATTAAAAGACATGCTTTGCCCATCAGACACTAAATCTAAACGCAACAAATTTAGAGGTAACCCCAAGTATGGCACATACACGTGCCTCGGGTGTAACTGTTGCTCTGCAGTAATGAAAGGGTCTAAAGTGAATCACCCCACTAAAGGATTTGAAATTAATCTTAAATGTCATGCAACTTGTTTCATCCTATGTTGTCTACCTACTAAAATACCCATGTGGCATGGGCTATGTAGGTCAGACAAAAAGGGAAGTTACGAAAAGGATCCAAGAACATAGAGGATATATTAGAAACTTCCAAATAAATACACCAACAGA
>CM044431.1:161870535-161929983 GCA_024363595.1 Xenopus borealis | reverse complement strand
ACCTGGGAAAGTCCAGGACAGAGCTTATTAATGTCCCAGGTTCCTAAGAGAGCAGTTCCGGGACTGTTAGTCCAGTCCGGGTGTTTTGTCTTTTTCTGAGCCACCTCAGGTGGATAAATAAAAAGGCAGATTAAGCCAGAGTGTAGAGCTTCTGTCTGAAAAAAGACACAGGAAAGCTGTCTGTGTGAGCTGACTGAGAGGGAGTTGAGTTTATTATTACAATATTGCATTTCATGCTGTACAAAAATTATTTAAAGTTTGAGACTAATTTTTGCTTGCAATTACTGTGAACAGCAATTGGGTCTAATGTAGTCCCTACATATGCTAATACATATATGTATTCTTATGAGATGCAACATATCTTGAGCCACCCCCTTTTCCGCAAACATAGCGGTTACTATAAACACTATATTGATGACATATTTTTTCTGTGGTTTGGGACAGAGGAACGGATTATAACACATTATTGCATTATCAAAGTAGTCATCTGAAAACACCTGCTGCAATCACTGCCCAAAAGTCCCAAATGTTGCAGGTAGTTCGGACTGCAGGTGACAGAAATGAAAGGGACAAAGCACTGCCATATATGGCCAAATGTTTTTTTAGAAAGGGGCTATCCTCATAATTTAATCAATGAGGTTAAAACATGGGCTATGTTGTTAGATCGACTTTTGGTACTTCAAGGTCATATGCATATTTTGAGACCTGACACGGTTTTAAAAAATGACCAAATGTTCAGATATACAGGATATATTTTCCTAAGACTAAAAACATTTTTCAGTTTTAGTTTCACTCAATTACTGAAACAGAACTAAAATGGTTACTTCAAAGAATCGTAAAGTATAAAAATAAAAACTCTGTAAATGGATAGGCTGTGCAAAATAAAAAATGTTTCTAAAACAGTTGGTTAGCCAAAAATGTAACGTAGAAGGATGGAGTGACTGGATGTCTAACAGAACAGAACAGAATACTACTTACTTCTTTTCAGCGCTCTTGGTTTCCACTGACTGGTTACCATGGTGACCAAGTACTAACCAATCAGTGACTTGAGGAGGGCCACATGGGCCACAACTGTTGCTTTTGAATCTGAGCTGAATGCCGAGGATTAATTTCAAACTTACTGAGCAGTTATGTCCCATGTGGCCCCCTTTTAAGTCACTGACTAACTTGGAGAGCTGAAAAGCAGGAAGTAGTGTTCTGTTATGTTATGTTAGACATCCAGTCACTCCAGCCTTTATGCATTACATTTTTGACTAGCTAACTATATCAGAAACATTTTTTATTTTACACAGTCTATTTACCCACGTTTTGTTTTTTACACTGAACTGTTCATTTAACCCTTGCATAGATTACCACACTATGTTTATGTATTTTTATGTATTGACTATATATGATTCATATTTATGTTGGCTTGTCATGTTACAATATGTACATATGATGGGTGTATAGTCAGTGTATGTATGGTGGGTGTGTATTATGCTGTATTTTAACAGAATTTCAGTAGAACATGTTTGCTCAGGAGTAACATTTTCCATGATTTTGTTTAAAAATGTCGCTACTAAAATGTTTTGATTTTAATGATGTAGTTTTATTCCTAAATTACACTGTATACACTGCAAATAATTCACTCTATCATATGAAATTTAATTCCTAGTTCATCAAGTGTATTTTATTTTAGTTGTAATACTGGGGTGCAGGCTGCCATCTCAGGCCCTTGTGCCTGGCAATATTCTTTCAGAAAGAGTCAGTGCTGCACTATAGAACTGCTTTCTGACAGTCTATTGTTTCTCATACAGATAGACTGTGTGACTGAAGGAGTCGTAGTGGGACATGGGTTTTTACTATTGAGTGCTGTTCTTATATGCATCAGGGAGCTGTTATGTGGTTACCTTCCCATTGTTCTGTTCATGGGCTGCTGGGGGGGGGGCGATACCACTCCAACATGCAGTAAAGCAGTTAAGAGTGACTGAAGTTTATCAGAGCACAGTCAGCAATATTAGCTGAGGCATTTTAAAAAACATGTTTACCCATGACAGAACCCCCATTAATGTTCTTGAAGTTGAAAGAATGATGTGCTTTATAAGACCATAAAGACAATACAGGGAGGAAAGTCGCAATGAAATACCATTCAATCCTGTTGTCTGGATTTGAATCTTCTGATGGTTGCTGGACCTTGTGTACTATTCACACTATAGCTACAAACCTTTGACTCGCCTCTGACTCTCTGTAATTCAGCTGTCATTAGGAGATACTGTACAAGGTTCCAAGGTTGCTCACAAAGGTAAATAAGGATGCCACAAATAAACAGCTTGATCAACCTTAAGTTCAGAAAAATATTAATAGGCCAACATCATGACTGGAGACATAGCATAGACCAAATCAAAATCATTAATCAGATATCTGGCTAACACATATACTGGGATTGGGACAAAAAGTTCAGAATTAGACAAGGTATCTAGCAATAAAGACCACACCTAGGAACTCACAGAAAGAGACCATATGTATGACAAGAGAACAGCCCCCGCTGGGTGGTGTCAGGCAATGAGTTGAACCTGCAGATCAAGTGCAGCTATAAGTGATAAACAAAGCTTGGAAGATAATATGAAGTTTTGGTGGTTTAACCCCAGGAGTTTGCAGAACAGTACCGGAGCCTATAGACAAAGTCAGACAGTCACAGATCAGAAATCCTTGGGTTCATATCCAGCAGAGGTGAGACAGCAAGTTCATGTCATGATATAATTGTTTGATGTGGCCAGTTTCCCACATTGTGCTTTTGCACCAATTTTGCTCTCTGCCATCTTCATAGTTAAACCCACCATATTTTACACATTCCTTTCGTGAAGTTAAAGACAGGTGCTGTTATTGACTAATACAGTGTGATCTTTGTGTAAATAACATTCAGCGTAAATGAAACACTGTAAACACTAAAGTTTGCAAGTGGGAATTATGCTATGTGTACTATTTTTCTATTGCATGACCTAGAAACAACATATTGATATAGTAGTACAGCTATTGATGTTAATAGAATACATCTAGAAAATTCAATTTGATCAGATGAATATTATCAGTTACAATTGTCTCTGTACTACATAATTATGCCACAACAGTGTTCATGCATTGATTCAACATTAAAACGCATTTCAGACAAAGCATAATTAAGCAGATATTACCTGGGGGGAAAAAAGCAGGAAATACTTGTGTCTACTGTAGTTCATTTTATGTCTGACTAAAAGGAATAGAACAGTGTGAGTGTAATGCAGTGCATTAAAGAACTTTTTGTGTAAATTAGTTCAATTTATATTCTGATATCTCTTATCAACCAGTCAGGTGTTACATTAGGCTGGATAGTTAATTAAATAATAAAATCATTAAATATCTAAGTTTTGTAGTAACAACAAATCATAAGTGAGTTTGTTTGCAAACAGATGACCATTAAATTCTACCTCTGATTGATTGTTATGGATTTTTAGACAAGTGGAAAAGTAGTACTTTAAACCATTTATTACATTACCCATTGTGATAAAAAAACAACAAGGTTTAGCAAATATAGAAGCACAATGCCTATGCATCTCCCAAAACTGTTTAAGTGAATCCTTTATTTTGGTAACAAATTTTGGTTATTCTGTTACTATCTACATTTGAAATGCAAACAATGATACAATCCTTTTCTTTTATCTACTTATTTTTATGGTGTAATGGGCCTACTAAAAGTTAACTTAAGGGTAATACTAAAAGTTAACTTAAGGGTGAACTACTTTAAATACCAACCCAACAAAATTGTTCTGCCACCATTAAACATGCCTTCTTTGTTCACATCAATAACAAGGGTATGCAAAGAGAAAAAATAAATTACTCAAAAATGAAATGTTTAAATAGGAGTCCCAAACATTTATTATGTATAATATGTATTACTGTCAATAGCAAACAGGACTCACTGTTGATTAAAATATTCATTTTTCAAGTTTTAATTTCTGAAGTATAACTTCACATTGGTAAGTTTTATTTTTTGAACACACGGGACAAAGACAGACAAGGGCAGGAACAGGGTGATGAGGGCGATGAATCAGACTGGAACAAGTGCAGAATGGAAGAGGATGGAGAAGGCGAAGATCAGGACTGGACTGGACAGGAAGAAGAAGGCGAAGGTCAGGAACAGACTGGGTAGGACTGGAAGGTGTGGGCAAAGATCAGGAGACAGGAGCAGACTAGAAGTATAGACAGGACTGTGCAGGTGTAGCTTGGGAACAAGAGGACTGGATAGTGAGAGGACTGGAAAGCAGGAGGGAACTGGAGAGCAGGATAGCAAGAGAGGACTGGAAAGTAGGTTACGACTGGATAGCAGGAGAGGATGAGGGAGATAGGAACAAGGCAGAACAGTAAGCAGAAAACAGGAAAAGGCAATATTGTGTGTAAAGTGTTATGCAATCAGGTAAGCCCACAACATATCTAGGGTTTGAAAATCAGTTGGGATCTCTTTCCCTATACTTTCCACCTTTTAGCTTATATTATATTTTTGGACAAGTATAATATCATAGGCTATTGTGATACTAAAATCTTGAATTAATATAGATACTGGTATATATAGTTTACGTGAGTGTGTGGAGGGGTCCTGTGAGTGTGTGTGGGCACTGGGTTTCATTTGGAGGGGTTGAACTTGTTGTTCTATGGTCCTTTTTCAACCCATCTTAACTATATAAGTATATGTATGTATGTATATTTTTATTTGTATAGCGCTCCTTGAGGGCAAAGCATTGTACAGCAGCAATAATTTAGTAGTAACAAACAAGGGATCACTGCATTAATAAGTAACAATAAGTGAATTATTATAAATACAGTTTGCATAAATATAAAATATAATTACACAGTGTTGAGGAGACAAGATGATGGAGGACCCTACCCCTTGGGGCTTACAGTCTTAAGTATATTTAAGATGGAACCAGTAAATACATTCATCCAGCCAGATTAGGCCTGTTGACTGTGTTTTAAGATGTTCAAAGCATAGGTAGTAATTGCAAGACAATAGTTGTACGTAATTTCAATTGGTCTTCATTATTTATTTTTCATAGTTTTTAAATGATTTGCATTTTTTTTGCTCTGTAAGGCTACAAATGAATTGTTATTGCCATTTTTTATTACTTATCATTCTATTCAGTTCATTCCTATTCATATTCAAGTCTCTTATTCAAATTAGTGCAGGGTTGCTAGGGTAATTTGTACCCTAGAAACAAAATTGCTGACACTGCAAACTAGAGCTTAATAACTCAAAAACCACAAACAATAAAAAATTAAAACCAATTGCAAATTGTCTCAGAATATCACTCTCTACATTATACTAAAAGTCAACTCAAAGGTGAACAACCCCTTTAAAGTATTAGTCACCAAATTGTAAAAAAAGTTGTAAGCATGACAAATTCACAAAAGATAATCTTATAGTTTTATGAATTTGTCACAATGCTACCAAATATTAAAAAGTCTTGGAAAAAGGTGGAAAAAACTACAGAAAATTGGTCTGTAAAATTTTTTATACAACATTTTTACGACATTTTCCTTTACCAACATTTTTGTGTATTCCCCTAAAGAGGAGACAACCCTTCCAGGGTAGATTGGGGGTTATCAATATGGCCACTGAAATGACCCAGAAGCAGAGAGAGACAGAAAAGAGAAAGAATACTCATATTCAAAGTCAAAAAAGAAATGAAGATTGTGAGGATGAGGGTCAAAAATAGACTGCTGCCAGTGTGAAGGGGAAAACCTTTGTGTAGCATGTAACTCAAAAGTTTTTTTAACAATTGACTACAAAATTGGTAAAGAAGCAGCCCATATTTATCTCCCATATTTATTTAATTCAAATAAGGGGAAAGAGTTAGCTGTTAAAAAGGGAATTATTCAGATGCATTCTGCTTTTTAATTAGATGTAGGTATAAGTGAAAAATATTTAACACAATTAAGGAAGAAATCAGGGAAATGCATAAGCCCACAACTATTTTTTAGCACCTAGGATGCAAGGAATGGAAGGAACAGGATCCAAAGCTATGGGTAGTTTTGGCCTATCCAAGAAACAATAACAAAAAGAAGATATATGACTTATATGTTCAAGGAGCATACAGACTCCACCATGATATATAGCTGTATTCTTCATAAAACTACTGACAGCAGGATTTTAGGCAGAAATAATTACCACAGATTATCATGAAAAATGATATGTGCTAAAGGCTGAAAATGGTGTTAAACCTGCAAGAATTAGCAATGGCTAGAATAATCATTGTGAACTGAATTGAATATTTTTAAATGTGTGTGTATATGATGTTTATTACTCAAGACCTATGTGACTTGAAAGATAATCATAATTACACAGTTAATTAACCCGATGTTTCCATTTTATAATATCCAATACAGTAACATTATACAGTAATATCTAACATTCAAAATTAAATTCATGTTGTGTATTTTGAAGTGCATTTTAGAGGAGTTTCTGATGATTATCTCAGTCATTTAGTTTAGCATCTTGCTAAATTTATTATAAAGCAAATTAAATGCATTAAGCAGAAATGAAGAGCTAAAAAAAGACACGCAAGACATGATGAAATGAACTGACTCTCGTCTTAAACAAACAGATAATTGCACTGCAAAGATATAACAGTGCTTGTCAAAGAACCCAAACATGTTCAAGAGTTGTTTACTCTGTGCCAGCAATGAATTCTATTGTCTCTGACCCACTTTTTTATTAATCTATTTTTATGAGATCTGCAGATCTGGAGTGAAAAAAAGCTTTTTTCAAACAAAAATACTTTTGTCTGTTCTTGTTCTTGTTAAGGAAAGATATAAAATGAATGAGGAAAAGAAGAACAAATGAAAATTTTAAGTGGAAATTAAAAAAAACTAAAAGTTGAATACAATAGGTTTTAGAATGCTTCTAAAATCTATTATATTCCACTGATAATAGTTTCTCTTTATATTAAATATAAATTCATTAGTTACCTACCTATATATGGTCTATCACAGGCATAAAATTCATTCACATATTTCTAAATATTCATATCTGTTACATGCAGCAATCACAATGAAAGTAGTGTGTGTTTCATGATGTGAACCCTCTTACTTACATATGAATAGAAACATCTATGCTTGCCCAAATGTTAGTGCTGACAAAACAGTCACAAAACAATGTAATCCTGCTGGAAATGAAGAGAGTAAGAGAGCAAAACTAACAAGATAGCAACAATATAAACCATTTTAAATTTTATTCAGAAGGTCTTTATTTAAGGATGTTTAAAAATGATTATCTTAACAGAGACGTGACAGAAATCCCTTAAATTAGAAGGAGTTGGCCACTTTAGAGTTCTTTAATGTGAGAACATAGTCTGCCATTTAGTGCACTGCCAGCAACTGAGAGCAACAGAGTACTAAAAAGTGTCAACAGTAACAAACCAAGCCCTTCATGTAGGCAGATTAAACAGGTTGCTTATTGCGTGTGACATAATTTAGATGAATGGTGTGGGTAATCCATCAGCCAAACTCATACGTTAGGCCCTGTTAGGAGCCTGTAGGGGATCCCATTACCTTACATGTGTTAACAGCAAAACTCTTTTGTGTAAACAACAAAGTGGCTCTCCTGAAAAGGCCGATTTCCCTTCATTGTCTTTGAAAAGACCAGCAGAACTCCACATGATGAATGAGCTCTTGAATGAAAGGGTTTTTGACTGCATTTTAAGCTACTGCTGTAGACCAAGAAGGACACCTTGTGGAATTCCATGGTATAGGTTCAGAAAACAGCACATTTCTAACAATTATTTATAAAAAGGGAGTATATTTAATTAAAAATGTAACAGTATTCTAGCCTTGGCATTTTGCATGGCTAGGTCTGTGCATGAATACATTGAAGTACTCAGGCTCTCAGGCAGAACACCATTACACTGACAACCCTCTCTCTGAGATGAAACCTTCCAGCTGAGTGGATGAAATATTAGATGCTGCTTACATGTAACTCCCAAAAGTTTACAGCTGTATAAAATGACTGTGCATCAGTGATTCGTAACCAAATAAAATAATTATTGACCAGCCCAAAGGGATATCTAATATAAGTAATTCCAAAACAACTTGACTTGCTGAGTGATGGTCCAGTTGTTTTAGAATTACTTACAGTATATTAGATATACAATGACCTGGATGAATGAAAATCTTCATAGTCAGTACAAAGGAAATTATGGCTTTAGCAAAGTGTCTCAAATAGTGATTTGCGAAACGAGTCGCGGGCCCCTATTGACGCGCGTCATGTCAACTTTGGCGCGGCGCGTCGTTTCCGACGCGCATCACGTCATTTTCGGCGCGCGGCGCGTCATTTTCGGCGCGTCCCGTCAAAAATGACGCGTGACTCGTTTTTATGGCAAATTTTCGCAAAGCGAAATTTCGCTGGCGATTCGCGGGAATTCGCCGTGAATTCGCACCTGGCGAATAAATTCGCCCATCACTAGTCTCAAACCTCAACATGCTTTGAAGATAGAACATGCAATGGGTTAGTTACACCACTTTGGTACACTTTAAAGCAATGAATTCCCTCCAGTGGATGTCTCTCAGGGAGATAAACTAGCCTGAGTCTCTTTCTGAACTATGGCCCTAACATATAGGGAATGGCATCCTGGAGAACTCCATGCTATTCTCCTGAGTGGTGTCCAAACCCACACTTTATAAACTGGTCAATTTCCTATGAATCTACTATGATAGAAACTACTCTTCTCCTTCTTTCACAGGTTCCAAAGGAGTTGGTTCCCTTAAGTTAAGCACTTAATTCTGGGGCCTTCTGCTTCAGGCCCCCCAGCACATCCACTGCAGGTAACAGATGATGTCATGTGCTCCCATCCATTATATAGCATATGAACATAAATTAGAATCACAAGATCCCTCGG
Source organism: Xenopus borealis (assembly GCA_024363595.1). Taxonomy (NCBI): domain Eukaryota; kingdom Metazoa; phylum Chordata; class Amphibia; order Anura; family Pipidae; genus Xenopus; species Xenopus borealis. The sequence continues at coordinate 161,921,080 of CM044431.1, read as the reverse complement.
CCAATGTTGACAACTCCCTTCCACAGAGCAAAAGTAACAGAACTGGAACTCCCTGAGCTAGTTGGGGAATTCATTACTGGGGTCCCCTACAATAATTAGATTAGAAAGCTTTTGAGCAGTTTCATTGTTATACCCTGTAATGCCAAACCTTTATTGGCAGAACTGAGCCTTTAGTAAAAACAGCCTTTATACAAAAGAATGCAATATATTTACCTGTAGAGATGTAGTCTCCACAGCTATCTTTTTTTAATAAAGGGAAATTGCCTATATTTATTCTGCCAAATGTTGTTCGTCTATTGTATGACTTTTATCAACCCTGACAAGTTTTTACCTCTTGTCAACACTTGTAAAAAAGATCTCACTAATCACACTTGTTTTTTTTTTCAATAAATTTTTTTTAATGTACTGTATTTATTCAACAATAATAAATTAATTTGGGATCTCACAATAAATTTACATACAACATTATCACCTTTTCCTCCTTTTTATAATTTACTTTTTATTATTGTTGAGTAAATACATTTAAAAAAATGAATTGAGGAAACTAACCAAGTGTGATTACTGAGATAATCTTTACATGTTGACAATAAAGTATATTACATCTCATGCACCACTCCTTTAAATGGAGTAGCGTTATCTTTAAACACAGTAGTGTGCGCTACCATCAATTAGTAACAGTTTTCACCTGTTCTTGGGTAAATTTACAAATGTAACTGCAACTTATGGGGGGGATGAATTATAAGTTGAGTTTTTAAGCATCATATTGGTTGCAATGCATTAGTGGGTAATAGTGAACTTTGTGCCTCTTACAATGAATACTGATTGCAGAGGATGGCACAGACAGAAAGTGTGCAGACAGAACACCTCTATCTTAATTCCCATGCTGTTTACAGTTTAGACTATATGGTTGTCTGAGGAATCTAGTGTATATTAAATTATTTCTAAGAAATTCATCCTGTCACTCTATATAATTAACAGCCTCCCTGGATTCTCTTATTACAAGGTTAAAGTATACTGTAAGTTTGGATATGTTTGCTCTGATGAATTTTTACAGTACACCAGATTTAAAGATTTACATCTATGTATGTTATTACAACCCCAATGAAAAATACTCTTTACTGGACACACTTAACCAAAAGCTATTCTTTATGCAGTTCAAGGGAGATCTGTGGCAATGTATTTGTCCCGGCGCAATCATTTCGTGTTTCAATTTGTCTTGTGACTTGCCATTGGTGCAGCGGATGCACTGCAGTCTAACCACTTAGGAAATGTAGCATTTCTAAAAACTCTGTTACATTGCTATTCTAAGCACTTTCATAATCTCAAATAATATCCCTTGCAACCACTGTTAAATTTATCTCAAATCTCCTCTGTATTTACTAAAGCTATTGTATGGGTTCATCTCAATGAATGTTAGTTATTACCTGTATGCCAAATAATATTGAACGTTATGACATCATTTCTCACCACCTCAGACCTGGTGATGGGACAAGTACAGGGAAAGAGGAAACATGGCTTACAAATATTAAGTGATTTTTATTTTTCAAACAAATTTATCACACTCCAAAATTCATTACACAGTTGGGATTTTGCATGGTGTACCTCTGCACTAGCATGGTAATAGCTAGTATAGATGCAAAGCAAATAATTCTGAAGAAGTTTAATATTCTGCCCCATAAACTGCCATACGCTTATCACCCATACAGTACGTCTCAATTTGTTGGTATATTAGGTGCAAGTCATATAGTGCAGCATCCAGGAGCTCATGGAAGCACTACAAGGGGCTACCAGTATGCTTGGATATCCAAAGTGTTCCCTTTTTCTCCCAGTAATGATCCCCATGGTCTGCCAGGATACTCCCACTTTCTCTTTGTCTTTTCAACCTTTTTAGGGTCTGCTTGTGTTTTAACTATTCCCAGCAGTATAGGAAGATAGGAAAGAGTTAGTTTAGGAATGATGGATGGTGTCAGGGATATAACAGACCATATTTATTGTCACAAATAAGCAGGTGAATTCAGTGAGGCTGTCAATTATTTAGAACTGGCAGGTTGAGTATCTCAAAAATTATTTGTGTAAATGGGAGAGCAAAGCTTATATATTCCTCAGACAACCATCTAGTTCAAATTTTAAACAGCACGGGACTTGAGAAAAAGATTTTTACCCTGCACACTATTTGTCTGTTCAAGGGCTGGAACCAGGGGTAGGCAGAAGAGGCATGTGGCTAAGGTGAAAAGGTGGGGGGTGCCAAGCACATACAGTACCTCTTCTAACACCATCCCTTAGTTTGCAACTTTGTGTTCCTCACCTCCAGCAGCCCTTCTTGTATGTGCACACTTCCCACGTGCATGAGGAGGGTGCAATTTAGTCTGCCAGGTTGCCTAGGGCACCCAGTCAGAGCCGGATTTACATAGCGGGCACCCCTAGGCCCGCTGACGTTTGTCGCCCCCTGTCCTCTCCCTTTTATTTGGTCAAATTTTCATCATCTGGAAGGAGAAATGAGAATTAGCAAACAGTAAATTTAAATTTCTGAACCAATGTGGGTGTGGTTGGACAGAATTCCACCCCTAAAATCCTATGGGGTGCCGTTTGTCCCAAATACATTCTGTATACAAAACTATACCTGATACACAGAATGAATGTCTCTCATGGTATGTTACTATTTCTGACCATATACAAAAATAAAAAATATACAAAAGACTTATTTCTATTAAAGAATGAGAACAACATATTGTTAGTGCACAAAGGTATGTCATTATATTACAAAATCCATTCTGTACATTTTAACAATCAATGAATTGCATGCAGTGGGAACAACCAGTGTATTATATATATTTCTTTCATTTCATAGTTGACAGGCTGGCACAAACTTGACCATCATAAATGCACTGCAGTTAAAAGACTGGTTGTTCACAAAAAAGTATATGTCCCAAGAGGACGGCCTTCCATGTTTTGTACCAAAATGGGGTAATTAATAAAAGCCTTATACGTAGGTTGTATCATACCAGGGTTTTAGGCTTCTAACTGGTGGGAACTTGATATAAGGTTTTTGTGGTGGGACCTTGGTGTGCCATTTGCACATGGCAGTAGTGGGAACAAAAAAGTGGGGTCAGGAAACATTGTAGCTATTCTTCAAGATCAATTGTAACCAGTATAGCCCCTTTCAGTAAATAAGCCCTATAATCACTATATACTACCATTAATAAATCTGTACATAATAATATGAACTATGAACACATTGCTGAGAAGCTTAAATTCAGCATACTATGTTGTATTATACTGTACATATCCAGAAACCTATACAGCCCATAGCAAGTACAGTTTGTAGTTGTTAAAAAAACAATTAAATTAATCAAATCCTCACAGTGACTCAAACGTTTTTTAAATTAGATTTATCAAAATTAATGTTTTAAAAAACAAACTATATAATGAAGAATAAGAACAAGGTCAGCAATCCCTACTCGAGATATATTCCAAGCTATTTATTTTCATATCCAGAGTTTTAAAATTATAGCTATTTCAATACGTTCCCCTTTTGCATGTTTTGACTATGAATTCCATATTACTGACTAAAATGGATCAAATATTGGTTTTGAGGAAATTTTTTATCTCAGGAAAAACATGAAACCATCTGTGTCTAATATTTTTTGTGGAGTGCTGTGATTAAGGTATTTTGGGCTCATTCTCTGTCTGTTTCCTCTCCAAGTAACAGTTGGATCTCCTTTGCATTTCACTCCTCTATCAGCTTTCTGCACAAGGGTGTTAAATATATTTTCTCACAGATCCCTTTTTTCCCTCTGCGCATTTTAAGAATGTATTTTCTAACCAAAATAGAAATTGGAAGCAGTTCCTAGTGTGTTCCTTAAACAGCAAAATTAAAATATTAAAATTGTACTTTTTTTCAAATACTTTGTAGCCCTAGTTATCTTTGTTAAAATATATGAGATACAATTGAGTTATATTTGCATAATATAATGATAAAGGTCAATATTTAGATTATACAATGTACTATCTACTGTACATTATTATCATATTATAAGACTATATGGCACCAGTTATGATTGTATAATTATAAATATAATTGACAAGTGATGTCCAAGACATTACAGGGGCCATTTATTTAAGCCAGGGACACAAATGCTAGAGCACTAAGAGACAGAAATGCTTATATATGAAGCACTTGCCCCTGGGGTAAGCTTTAGTCAGAAAATCCTGATGCTCCCTAACTGGCATTTCTGCCTCCCCACCTGCCCCTCATACTTAGATAGAGCAGTGCCTAATGTAGACAGTCAAAAAAAGAAGCACAGAGGCATGAACCTATTCTTCAGATGCCCCACACAGTGTGCAAAGTACAACAAAAATGGCCAGAAAAAAAATTTAAGATTTCAGCTATTTTATGCATTTTAAATGAAATGTATGCATGTATGTATGCTCCTTGAGGGCAAAGCACTGTACAGTAACATTAAATTAGTAGTAACAAACAAAGGATCACTGCACTAATAAGTAACAATAAGGGGCAGATTTACTAAATTCCCATGAAGGATTTGAAGTTCAATCGAATTTTCAAAAAGTTTCGAATTCAAATTTTCAAATGTCTTAGAACACCGCTTCGACCAGTGAATTTTGAAAATTTGATCGAATCGGATGATTAAAATGATTCAAATAAAAAATCTATTCGACAGTCGAAGTACTTCCACTTTAATTTTTTATTCTAGTGCCTAGTTCGCCAGTTTCAACCTACCGGATTGGATTTCAAAAATTTTGATCGAATAAAAAAATTCGATTGAATGGTTAAAATCGTTTGAATTGATCGATTCAAACGATTTTATCGATCAAATTTTTATATTCAATAGTTTGATTTGCGGTAAAAATCCTTCAAATTCAAATTCAAATTTGGAGAATTTTAATTCCCTAACATGGTCGAATTTGAGGAACCCTCAAATTCGACCCTTAAAAAATCTGCCCCTATGTGCATTATTATAAATACAGTTCACATAAATATAAAATATAATTACACAGTGTCAAGGAGACAAAATGATGGAGGACCCTACCCTGTGGGGCTTACAGTCTAAATGGGAGGGTAACTTATGGACACAATTTGGAGGGGTAATAAAGTGCTGTAATTTACAGTGGGTCATATCAGTGCCAGTTCCCAGTTCAGGTGTCATCCAGGTGCTCCCAGAGGTAGTCTCTGAGTTTTGTTTTAAAAACATTGAAGGAGGATTCTCTCTGGAGAGATGCAGGAACGGCATTCCAAATATAAGGAGCTGCAAGAGAGAAGGTTTTGACACAGGAAACAGCAGTAAAAGTGGGGGTACAACCAAGCAGTTGCTCTTGGAGGAGCGGAGGTTTCGGCCAGGAACATATAGAGAAACAAGAGATGAGATTAGGTGAGAGTTAGGTGCAAAGGAATGAAAGGCTTTAAAGGATATGAGGAGAAGTTTATAAGTTATTCTTTGTTTTATAGGAAGCCATGATAATGACTTCAACAGGGGAGGGGCTTGTACCCTTTTGGTTGAGAGGAGGATAATTCTGGCAGCAGAGTTTAATACAGACTGTAGAGGGCAGAGATGGGAGTTAGGGAGGCCATTTAGTAGAAGGTTACAGTAATCTAGTTGGGATAAGATGAGAGCATGCATGATTGTCTTGGCTATAGCAGGTGAAAGGAAGGGACAGATTTTGACAATATTATGTCATAAAAAGTGACAGGTTTTGACAGTGGCGTTAATATGATCAGAGAAGGAGAGAGAGGAGTCAAAGATTACCCCCAGACAGTGTGCCGAGTTGAACGGATCAATGAGCATGTCATCAATAGAGATAGTAAAATGGGGAGTAGGGACAGGCTTAGGTAGAAAGATGATTAGTTCAGTGTTTTAAAACCAGCGCTCGCAGCTCGAGGTCAGGCAACAAAACAAAAAATTAGATAATAGTTCCAATATAGTGTAGTATTTTTCGATAATATTAATACACCCCTTAGTGAAATTTGAGTATGAAATAAGTACTCCCTCTAATTTCACTTCTTTCCTTTATGTGGGCCTTATAGTGCCTCTTCCTTCCATGCAGTGCAGTAAACTATATCGTGGGGATATACTTTCAAGTTTGCACAAATGAGTAACATGTTGGACATGTTGCAATAGGTTTATTTTCTACCCCTATATTTACAGAGTCCATTATATTATGTAGAGCTTATTGCTGCAGGCCACAATATGGTACAGCATATCTGGATTTGCAAAATCCACATATTTTAGTATGATGTATGCTTAGCTTTGGGCAACATCAGTACAAATGCAGTCATTCCACTAATTTTAATAAGCAACAACTGCTATATCGTCGTTTTGCATGTTACCTTTTCTAGTATTCCTAAGGCATATAATACTGAGCAAGTGTGTGAATCTCATAATTGGGGTGATATGAATGCTGTTTATAGTTACAAAATATACAAACTGTATTATGGTAATGGAAAGTGACTTACATAGTTACATAGTTAAACTTAGTTGAAAAAAGACAAAGTCCATCAAGTTCAACCCATCCAAATTAAAACACATCATACACACACACATCTCCACTCTTTCACATAAACCTACATATATGCCCATAACTATACTGACTGTAGCATTTAGTATCACAGTAGCCTTTGACATTATGTCTGTCCAAAAAATCATCCAAGCCCCTCTTAAAAGCATCAACAGAATGAGCCATCACAGCATCACCCTGCAGTGCATTCCACAACCTCACTGTCTTCACTATGAAGAACCTTCTACTCTGCTTCAAATGAAAGTCCTTTTCTTCTAGTCTGAAGGGGTGGCCTCTGGTGCGGTGATCCTCTTTATGGCTGATAATGTCCTCTAATGTATTTGTAAAGTGTAATCATGTCCCCTCGCAAGCGCCTTTTTTCCAGAGAAAACAACCCCAACCTGGACAGTCTACCCTCAGTCTAATTTAAGTCTTCCATCCCCATAAACTTAGTTGCACGTCTTTGCACTCTCTCCAGCTCATTTATATCCTTCTTAAGGACTGGAGTCCAAAACTGTACTGCATACTCTAGATGAAGTCTTACTAGGGATCTCTAAAGACGTATAATTATGTTTCAATCCCTTGGGTTTATGCCATTTTTTATGCAAGACAGAACTTTATCTGCTTTAGTAGCTACAGAATGACAATGCCCAGAATTAGACAACTTGTTATCCATAAAAAACCCCAAGATCCTACTCAATTAAGGAAACTCCCAACACACTGCCATTTAGTGTATAACTTGCATTTATATTATTTTTGCCAAAGTGCATAACTTGCTTGCTTTTACGTAGAATATATCTCCTTAATATAATTCTAAATGGTTGTTGAACTTGTTATGATACTGGTATATCTGTTTTTGTGACTATATTGTAAAGTATTGCTTCAACATTGGAACAACACTTGTAATATACTGAGTAATATGTATAAAATAATAAAAAGATTTGGTTAAAATAAATAAATGGTTGTTGAACAGCAGGCTGTAGTTGAAGTGCATCTTGTCTTGTTGAAGCACATCTGTGTTTTTAGATTGTCACTGATCAGTGATGGCTATGCTGTGATTCAACATGCTATAATTACAGAACAAAAAGTACTGCAATGCAGTTGCAGACTTTCTTTTCAGGCCCTAAAACTATTACTTTTTTCACACTCTGCATATACAGCACTCCTCTCTCATGCCACCAGTCTAGATATAAATTATGAAAATACAAATTATGGAAAGATCCATAACCCCCAGCACACCATTATATAGCCTTAAAACAAAACCTAAATTTGCACACATTAAAAGGATGCAGTCTTGGGAATTTTTTTTAAATGCAGTTAATTCAGTCCTGCTACAGCAGAATTCTGCACTGAAATCCATTTCTCAAAAAAGCAAACAGATTTTTTTATATACATTTTGAAATCTGAAATGGGGCTGGACATATTTTCCAGCTGCCCCAAGTAATGTGACTTGTGCTCTGATAAACTTCATTCACTCTTTACTGCTGTACTGCAAGTTGGAGTGATATCACCGCTCCCTCCCCCCCTGCCCATCAACCTAAAAACAGAACAATGGAAAGGTAACCAGATAACAGCTCCCTAACACACGATAACAGCTGCCTGGAAGATCTGAGAACAGCACTAAATAGTAAAACGCATGCCCCACTGTTACATTGAGAAGGAAAAACAACAGCCTGCCAGAAAGCAGTTCCATCCTAAAGTGCTGGCCCAAGTCACATGACCAGGGTCAGCTGGGAAATTGACAAAATGTCTAGCCCCATGACATATTTCAAAATTGAATGTAAAAAATCTGCTCTTTTGAGAAATGGATTTCAGTGCAGAAGTCTGCAGGAGTAGCACTATTAACTGATGCGTTTTGTAAAAACATGTTTTCCCATGACAGTATCCCTTTAAAGGAAACATATCTACATTTAGTAAAAAGAGACACTTGTACTGTAAGTTTGTGCAAAATATGTGTAAGCTGATGTCCGCTGTCATGACAGAGTTTATGATTCAGTCCTAACTAAGTTCAAACAGAGATTTTTTCCCTTGGGGGGAGAAAGACCATACCTGCTTTTCTCTTTATTTGGCATGATCTCTTCCAAACAAACCATTCAGATTCTTGGGCCATTATACACCTTTTTAACAGCAGGACTATTTTTGAAGGGGTGGGGTTTTTGAGAGCAAACATTCAGGAGAGAGCCACCTCCGAATATATAATATACAAAACCATAAAAAATGCAGCTCATCCCCAAATTAGCAATCACTTAGATTGCTAGCTGAAACATTAGTCCATATCTGAATAAATAGTTTTGATTTTGTATAAGACCTGAGATTGCAGTTCCATTCCAATAGTTATGGGATCCGTTATCTGGAAACCAGTTATCCAGAAAACTTCAAATTACAGAAAAGTCAACTCTCATAGTCTTCATTTTACCCAAATAATCCAAATCTTTAAAATGATTTCCTTTTTCTCTGTAATAATAAAACAGTACATTTTACTGGATCTCAACTAAGATGTAATTAATGCTTATTGGAAGCAAAACCAGCCTCTTGGGTTTATTTAATGTTTACATGATTTTCTAGTAGACATAAGGCATGAAGAATCAAATTATAGACTGATCCATTATCCAGAAAAACACAGTTAATTCTAGATAATATATTTATTATTTAGTTAATGAAAGAATATGCCTGGCAGTAAGCCCTTGACATAATATAAAGGATTGTAATAGGGTAACCATTGTCTGGCGAGATCCCATCACTAGAAAGATGCTTTGGTAGGCCTTTGCAGTGAAAAGCAGACTTGGTACACATAGGGGCAGATTTATCAAGGGTTGAAGTGAAAATTAGAATTCTAATTTCAAAGTAATTTTTGGGTTCTTCAACTATTGAATAGGCCAAAATCGATTTGAATAGAAAAAATTTGTGTTGAATTGAAAATCGAAGTACTGTCTCTTTAAAGAATTCAAAATCGACCCTTCACCAGCTTAAACCTGCCGACTTGCTGTTTAAGTCTATGGGGGACCTCCTATAATGTCTATGGAGTCTTTTGGCAAATTTTGAAGTTTTTTTTGAGTAAATCATTCCAATCAAACAATTAACTTGTACGATTCAAACAATTTGAATTAGATCAAAAACTGACCTATTCCATCAAAAAAAATTTGACCATAGTTCTACTCAAATTCGATGGTCGAATTTCGAAGTATTTTCACTTCAAATTTCATCCCTTGATAAATCTGCCCCATAATGTGATGTTTCTGAACCAAGGCAAGTCTCACAGAAAAAACAGTACAGACTTATGGTACCAGGGCCCCCTTTCCGCTGTTGGGTGCAGCACTACAGTGCCCAAATATTTTACACTGCCTCACTTGCAATACCAATAGGTTCCTGCGAACTCTATTGTTCCCTACCTGACACACAGTTGCCAGGGTCTCTCCTAAACACTAACGCCTTGTTGGAGACCACAGGGTTATCACTATCTAGCCTATCAACCTTTCATTTCTGAGGCAAGCTAGAAACAAATTTCCTAACTTAACCTTAAGGTGCAGTTGCCCTTTATCGGTTGGTTTCCAAAGTTTATCCTGCCTATTAATGATGTTAGGCCATAGAGGAAGTCCCTGTCTTCCCTAATTCCCTCCATAAGCTACCTAAAGCTCTGCTTTTTTAAAAGAAATTGTTTCCAATGTTTCAACTAATTCAGATGACATAACTATAAGCTATATTCTAGGAAACAGACAGTTGGCAGAAGATTGATCAATTTTTGCTTTTGTGAAACTTATTTTCCATACTGATACATGTAAAAAAAAACCTGGCATCATTGGCAAGTGAATTTTAAATAACCAGTCAAATAGTGTGAAAAATGTAATCTCAAATGCTAATGTAACAGTCCCTTAGATTTTCCTAAACCTGGATGTCCACACTGTATGCAGTAAAAAAATATATAGAGGAGACTGGTAAATTAACCTCCAAGTATATTTAGCAGGCAGTCCCCAAGTGTTATGGACACCTAAGCAGGTCCTAAAATACAGTTAAGAGAGGGAACTGTTTCCTATTCCTGCTCTAATCCATGCCCCTTGCTGTTACTCACAGTGACCAGTAGATGGCACTGTGCTAAAGTATAAAAGGATTGTAAGCTATGCTTTCAGGGTCCATCTTGTGCTGGCTCTGTCCTGAGCAGGCAGGCAGAGTACGAGTGGAACCTAGACAGGTTAGGTCTAGTATAGATAGGCTACTCACTGATATAGGTCGCTCTAGGAGTGACAGATAGATAGGATTATTTAACTGAGCAGTTTGAGGCTCCTACGAGGATTGTGAGTGGGATTAAGATCCTGTGTACTAATTGCCCAGAGTAGGGACTAAGTGTACAGACCTAGGATTAGAAGTGTCTCCTCAGGTTCCACTTAGGAAAAAGGCTAAAAGCTGGGTGTACCTCCTCAATACTGCATATGCATTGTCTCCCATGTGTGAAAGGGACAGTTTCTGACCAAAGGTGCTGTGAGTATTGCCTATCCACTGTTGATCCTGCATGTGCTGATGTGATTGCTGTACACTCCAATGGGGATTGTCTGGTCAATAAATATGTTCTTTGGTTAAGTTATAAGAACCACTGGTGCCCAATTATTTGCACCCTGAATACAGTTACAGTTGCACTACACCCTGCCTCCACCTTGCTTCAAGGGCTTACTCCCTAAGATTTAAGGTCTCATCCGGAGCAATATATTGGGAGTGGAGCTTATAGTCAAAGATGCACTCAATTTACTATAGCGCTACATATATATGACAGATGGATGTTTGTAAAGTGATTGCAAAGACTGAGCTATGCTATGATAATCATGATGAGTGTCATGTCTCAAGCTTTCACCATTTTATTATATTTCATGAATCACTTGTGGTGAACTTCCTCTACTGGCCATTTCAGGTACTGTATCTATCCAGCACCTCCATTTGTCAATTCACAGTACTACATTTGAACCTATATGGCTACCATACTCCCAACATGTGACCCACTTGTGGATGTAAAGACTCCATTTTGTAGCTCATGCTATGGAATGAGCATACCCTGTTCTAACCTCTCCCTTGATGGCAATATTGCTGGTAAGGAAATTGACTGAAATGTGCATTAAACTACTTCTAGAGCTACCAGCAGCTCAGAGACATTACTGCATACATGTTTCATGCCAGCTTGTGTCTTATGTTGTAGTTGATTTAATAATGTAGTTTGCCTTCTTGTGCTACTGTTTTATATATGTTTATTACAATATCATTCCTCATGTTCATTTCATGTTCTGTTATTTTACAGTTTCACCTATCTCACCTGCATGGCATCCAGTAAAATCTGAAGACTTCACTTTCAGTCTCTTTATTGGAGTGTCAGTAAATGTATCTGCATGTCGAACTACAAATTACTATTTATAATGGCAAAAAAATAATATTTATTTATGCATTTAAATCCAAATGTTCCAATACAGCACACACAAAAAACTGTAAGTAGACTGCATAGATGCAACCACCAAATCCCACAAAATGGACAGACACCATGATAAGCTAAAGAATGCAAGGAAGTAGCACTATATTGGTAAGGACCATGTTAATATTTATTTATTTATGTATTTAAATCCCAAAGTTCGATATAGCACAAAAATCTGTAAGTGGACTGCTAAGATGCAGCCACCAAAACCCACAGCATGGACAGTGTGAATTAGTAGAACTATAGGAGAAAAGTGTGCTCTTTTTTAACTTCATTATACAATTAAGCCTAAGAAATACAATATGTTAAGCTTTATACTACTCTTATTATGTAGCCAGAAATTTTAAGTACATTTCCTGTACATTACTGTACATTTCACTTTAAAATATTTTCAAAAGTCCATTTTCATGCCATAGGTAATTTCAACATAAGGCTAAATATTTCTACCCTTTACATGTTATTCAAGACAATGCATTTGTATTTGTGTTCTGCAGTTCAACTCAATTTTCTCACATTAAATAAAATTTCAAAGTGCCACTCACTAGAAAACTAGTTGCGCTTATTTCATTCACCCTTTTTGCCGTCCAATTACAATTTTTAATCTATATGTAGATAACGGCGAACAAAGACCCTGAAGAAATGTCAAGAGTGAAGAGGTTATTACCATCAAAGTTTTAATTACTGTCCATCATTCTTAGAAAACTGCTATAACCTAATAAATGTGGCGGCACAATTCAGTAAAAAGCAACACAGAGCTTTTAAATGACTGAAGTGAAATGCATCTCAATTTAAAAAAAGGTTAGCACGAAAGCTTTTTTGTAAATATGAATGTGGAATCTTCTGACCTGCCATACATTTTACATAAAAATACCTCTTGTTTTTATTTTTGAGTTATCCTTTAGTTATTTTTCAAAATAGCATGTTTTCCATTTAATGACAACTTAGAGTGAAATTTACAAGCAAAGACATGTTGTATTTTCTATAAATTATAATTACTTGTGATTTATGTCACATGGAAATTTACTGCAGTAGAACAGAAATGAAACTAAGATTTAATAGTCAGATTTGTATGGTCCAGTATAGGTTCAACACACAACCCACGCCCCTTTATATTATTTATGATCCATGATCAAGGCAGCTTTGAGTCTGAATTAGAGCTGTAATACTTCCTTGGTTGCTAAAGAGAGTTATTAGGAAATTGTAAAGGCAAAGTAAACCCTAAAAATTAAAAATTCCATATTTTATATACTGAATTTATTAATCCAGCCTAAAGTTTCAGCATCTGTATGGTAGTTATTGGCAAGGTCTTTATAGTCATCACTGGAGTGTACCATCTTGGATTTTGTAGGAGTGCTTGTGACACTGATATGATCAGTGTGCATTGAGCAGCTAATCAGAAGCTAAGCTTAGGAAACATCAGAAATCATCAAGCAGAAAATTAAGTTTTGATATTTTAATGTTTTTCAGTGGACATGGGAGATTGGGTGCTTATTGTTGAAGGCTGTGCTACACTGCACACACTTAAAGCTGTGCTGCTTGCATGAGACTCTGGAACCATACGATGCAACATTTATGATGCACTAATTAGTATATTATGGTTTATTATGGTTTATAAACAATTTCAAACACATTGTGCTATTCATGGATCAAAAGACTACTTTAGACTACTTTAAAAAAGACAAGGGCCTGTAATTCAGAGTGGTTACATCAGTAGCACCATATTGTGCTACTAATGTAACCACACCAAGGGGAAAAAATCACCCCTGTATCTCTAGACAAATATAAGAGGTCCTCTGTACTCAACCCATTATCAATATACAGTATATAAGACATTGAGACATTTTGTGAATACAGCTACTAAAAAATGCCTTACCCTTTAAACAAAACAAGGATTGTTAGTATATATATTGCAATATATTTAAGCTGGCCAACTACATCAAAGTCATCCCATATCTGGCCAGTCCTACTCTCAAATTGCATCTAATTCATTAAGAATTCTATTAATTCATTATACATTTTACAAAATGGACAACGTTTTACCTGCAACTTACAGTACTTGCTGCTTTAAAAGTAATACTCCCAACTTCATCACATGTTCCATATGGATTGGTTGGAAGCAATAATTAAAAAAGAGCAAAATACAACAAAATTCTTCAATACCTGGATAACATACATAACATCACTCCCATAACACATCAGATATCTTACAACCTACACCTTTAGACAATCAACATGGTACGACGAAGAAACCTTAAGAGAACACCCACTTGTAATGCTGTCATCCCAATACCTAAACACAAGGCTACATGAACAAGAAAACCTGAATTTCGCACCACCCAGGAGTCACCAAGTAAAGAGACTACTGGCTACGTATCCAACAAACTCTACATAGGATTAAATACTAAACTCTGAGCTGTAATAATGTTACTATAAATACTGTTAGAGGTTATTGTTAGAAACTGTTGAAAAATCTGTACAGATCACTCTAAATGTAAGCAAACTTACACAACAAAAACAAGCTGTACTATGTGATATAAGCTGTATAAACTATAACAAACAAGGGAAAAGTATGCCCACCATTAATTTTTAAAACAATTAGGCAGGAGTGCAATGAGGCTCTGGCCACAAAATACATATAGACAAATACAGGAGGATCTCTGTATCTCTATTTCAGCTCTCTTGGGTAAATTCACCACTGGTGCCTCTCGACAGTTAACAGGGGGCATAACTGACATTGATTACTTTCATTTTAGATGAGGCTTTTCCAGTAGGAAAAACCAAGTACAGGCCTTGATGGCATACTGTTCTGACCTAGCCACATACCACATAAAAGGAAGTATGTCAGCTGTGTTATATATGCATATGAAGTCAGGGTGCCACAGAAATATTATATAAAACCAAAACTCAGCAGATTTACCAAGGGTTGATGTGAAAATTCGAATTTCAAAGTAATTTTTTGGTACTTCGACTATCATATAGGCCAAAATTTGATTCGAATTGTAAAAAAAATTTGAATTCGACCCTTCGCCACCTTAAAGGACCAGTAACATCAAAAAATTAAATTGTTCTTAAGTAATAAAAATATGATGCAGTGTTGCCCTGCACTGGTAAAACTGCCATGTTTGCTTCAGAAACACTTCAATTGTTTTTATAAATAAGCTGCTGTGTAGCAATGGGGGAAGCCATTCAAAGGAGAAAAGGCTCAAGTTACACAGCAGATAAGCTCTATAGAACACAATGTTTTCTTTTATCCATTACTTATCCTGTGCCATATAGTCATTTTTCAATTTCCGCCATTGCTACTCAGCAGCTTGTTTATATAAACCGTAGTAGTGTTTCTGAAACAAACAGATCAATTTTAACAGTACAGGGCAACACTACATGATATTTTCATTACTTTAAAACGCTTTCATTTTTTGGTGTTACTGTTCCTTTAAACCTGCTGAATTGGTATTTTATTCTCCTGGAACCTTTAAGAAGTGTTTTTTTTTTTTTTTTTTTAATATTTGAAAATTGAAGGATTTTGGCCAAAATCGATCCGATAGTTCCAATTGAATAATGCATTCGAATGATTTGAATGATTTTTAATCAATTGAAAATGGACCTATTCGAACGAAAAAGGTCTATTTTCGATTGAAAATACCCTTACAAAAAATTTGATGGTCGAATTTCTAATTTTTTTTTCTTCAATCAGTTGGATAATGGTAATAATGCAACTAATTAAAACATCTCCCATAATGTTTTACAGAGGCAAATCCTAAATGGTATCTGCCCCAAGTGAGGTGTGCATTTGGGTTTCTTTGACAGTACATACAAGACATCACATCCATCTTAGTGTTAAAGCAAATAAAGTAATAATTTAAATGGGGAGTGTTTGGCAAGTGATTTACTTTTATGTTTTATTGGTACATAACACTATTTGTTGCTAACCACTTCTTCAGGTGTAAATTACAGAAATGACAAACTAATTTTACATCCCAAAACACACCACACCCTGCAAATAACTGCAGCAGCTCCTGACAATGGGCAGGTATTACAAATGCATAGACTGTTAAAGAACAGTACTTAAATACAAGTCCATCCTAATACAGAAATATTTACATGCCCCATGCTACACACATAGCACTGCCTTAAAAGCAAAAAGGAAAGGCTTTAACCTTCACTTAAAGGAAAAGTAACATGAAACATTTTTACAAAAAAAATTGTCAGAATAGAAACAAAAAAAAAAACACCAACACAAATTAAAATTTAAAATACCTTTATTAAGAAATAACTTAAAGAAACTCCACTTCCTGTCCTCTACATAAAAGGCAAAAGGATGACCATCCATGCTGCGGTGCTTGATTTCTTCTCCCTGGCTATTCACAGAAAGCGTGTCCTTTCTCTGCCTCTGACATGCTGTTTACTTTTGCATACACATTCTCCAATGTAGCCTCGCCAACAGCCCTTTTCTGTATATGCCATTTCCCCAGTCTGTACAGAGGAAATACTTTCACTGGAAAATAAATTGAGGGGTGTGAACTAAGGTCACGGGTTCAGCATAATTCACTATTATATTGTCGAATAGATTGCTGGCATTTTGGTGCAAGTTGCAGGCCAGTTTAGTGCAAGTTGCAGTGCGCAGATAGCAACAGACAATATAATAGTGAATTGTGCCAAACCCGTAACCGTGACCTTTGTTTACACCCCTCAATTTATTTTCCATCAAAAGTGTTGCCTCTGTACAGACTGGGGAACTGGCACATACAGAAAAGGCGAGGCTATATTGGACAATGTGTATGCAAACGTACACAGCATGTCAGAGGCAGAGAGAGGACACACTATCCATGAATAGCCAGGGAGAAGAAATCAATCAACGCAGCATGGATGGTCGCCCTTTCTGTGGAGGACAGGAAGTGGAGTTTCTGTAAGTTATTTCTTAATAAAGGCTTTGCTATTTTAAATTTTAATTTGTGTTGGTGTTTTGTTTTTTTCATTCTATTCTAACGAATTGTTTTGTAAAAATTTTTTGATGTTACTGTTCCTTTAAGTAATTATGGGCAGAGTCAAGCAAATGACCAACAATGCATCCATGTGCCCAGCAATGTATCCAGAACAGCTTATTTAATAGCACAAATACATCCAAATTCAGAACTATGTATCCAAATTTGCAGACAGTCTGTTTTCATCTCTTTAGAAAAAATTAATGGAAGATAATGGAATACTGGATCATGGCTGAGGGAGTAGGAGAGTAGTGAGACAAAGGAGTCAACATGGTTCAGACAAGAAGTTCTAAAAAATCCTTTGTAAAAAAAAGATTTTGAATATTAGTCATACTGTTCTTACATAGCTCACTGTTAATCTCAAACATATGTATAAGTGATTTAATAAATTATGCTTATTGCTAGAAACAAGACTTTATTTTTTGTTAGCACATGCTGTAGTTACTTTAGTAAAGCCTTGTTCATTCTTATTGGGTTAACTGTGTTCAATCTTTTTATATTCATTTACATTCCTATCCCATGTTATTTGGAAAATTTATATTTAAGGTGCAACTTCATAAGCCCCCTTGCCTCCTTTTTAATTTGATGTAGTCAAATACTCAAATGCTGCTTGCTAGGGATGGGTGAATTTATTCGGCAGGGGCGAATTCGCAGCGAATTCCCGAGATTCGCTGCTGGCGAATAAATTCGCAAAACGCCAGCAAAATTTGCGCCTGGCGAAAATTCGGCAAAAAAACAAAGTCGCGCGTCGTTTTTGACGCTACGCGCCGCAAACGAAGCGACTCATCGAAGTTGACGAAAAGCGTGCCGCGACTCGTTTTGCAAATTTTTTCGACCAATTCGCGGATTTCTCTGGAAATTGGCAAATTTTTCAGCGAAGCGAAACTGGGGAGATTCGCCCATCACTACTGCTTGCTGGTGTCAAAGATGTATGTGCAAAAATGAATAGACCTACATTCTATGGGGAACTGTTGAAACAAAACATTGTTGGGGGGCAAATGTTTAATGGCACAGGCCTAATGTATACAAGGAGTCATTCAACAGAAAAAACATTTAAAGACATATATTTTTAGTCATATTTCAAACAATGTTGGTGGCTTTCCAAGTCAAAAAAGTAGCAATGCCAAAATCCCAATTCAAATCTCTGGATCCAATTACTGCTTGTTTTTTTAAGGGTCTTTTTGGCAGTTCATAGAATTTAGTTAGTGAGTCCAACATTTTGGCATCACCATCTGTGCTGACTTTGTTAAAAGAGAGTCCTAGAATTACTACTTTTCACCTTTCACAACTGGCACTGCATCAAAAACAGAATAATAGGAAAACATTCACTTTTTTGGACTGTGCATAGTTTTAGTCAGATTAACTCACTTTCTGTCAGTTGTGGTTCCCATAATAAATTGTGAAATTCCTTATAGTGATGGTTTTTTTATTTATCCTTGGATTACCATTGTTTTTTTAATGGGTGTATATTACTTTATATATCTACAAGCTGAAAAGGATTCTAACAATTTACAGATGCTTTTGTAAATGTGTGTATATGTTTCTAAAGGAAATTATACATCTGAAATACATTTTTGGGATTTTATTATAAGGGTTCTTGTTCTGCAATCTGAACCACAAAAAAGGACTCCTTCAATCTTTAATTAAAGAAATTAAATTTTTAACCTGTATTCAGATGAAGTTTAGATATGCTTTGTTATATAACAAATGTAATTTCTCCCATATGTTTGACTGTTTAATGTACCTTCCTAGTAACATTATCAGTGGAATGTTCCTGTCACAGTCTTATTGTCTCATCCTCAATATAACAGGAATATCCCTATTAAAATCTGGTATTAATCCAGAATTACATTGTAATCAAAACACTTGCTAAAATGTAATATTCTTGGTGCCAATAATGTATGTAACAGCTGGCATAGCTATTCAAATTCTAACAGGCAGGCATGATTTTGGCTATAGGCAAACTATATTTATTCATACAGAGATATGTTTGATATTACTAATTTTACTTTAGTTGATATTGGGTTGTAATCACATTGCCTGGTAGTGCCTAAACAATATAGTTTTAATAAGTAAAAGTAAAAAGTATTTTTAAAACTAGAATATGATAACAGGAGCTTAGACAAGCCTCATTATTACTTGATAGAATGGCCCAAAGCAAAGTGTTATTTTAGAGATAGAAACAGAGTGTGGTGTGTAGAGATAGGGTCATTATGGCATCTACTTAAAACGCATCTGCAACATTTTTAGCTGTTTCCAGTTTCATCACATGACAACAATACAAATACATTGCAAGCTTTCATTTAGACTGTAAGCCCCACGGGGTAGGGTCCTCCATCCTTTTGTCTCCTTGACACTGCAGAATTATATTTTATATTTATATGAATTGTACTTCTAATAATGCACTTATTGTTACTTATTAATGCAGTGAACCTCAAGGAGCGCTATACAAATAAAAATATACATACATACTGTACATACATGCAAGCTTTCGGAGCACCAAGGCCCCTTCGTCAGGCAAAATACAAGGAGGGATAGAAGGGCACAACATATATACTATTAGATCAGTGAAAGGTATTCATGGGTAATAAATTAGGAAGTTACAGATAGATAGAGATCAATTGTATAGATAATGCGATGAATTCGGGTGGGTTGTAAATAGTCATGGGGTCTGGATTCAGTCAAGTCACAAAGTGTGACATGAAACATGATCCTACATTAAGGCCCTGTCTTAATGTGTTAAATAATTCCATACATTTGAATTCATAGATCTTCCTTTCCCATTCAGTTTTAAAGTTCCCTTTTAGAATTAAAACCTGCATATCCTGAAGACTGGGATTTTGACTGCAGAAGTATTGCCCCACTGGTGTATCACATGACTTGGTGTTCATTTTATGTCATCCTTGTGCGCAATTTTTGTCCTGTTTCACCAATGTATATGCCTCCTGTAGAGCACCTAGTACATGTAATCATGTATACCACATTGGATGAAGCACACGGATAGTAGTCCAGAATGGCATATACTTTTTGTGTATTCTGCATAGCAGAACAGGATGTACTGTATTTGCAGGTTTCACATCTGTTACTGTTGCACGGAAATGTACTTGCTTTAGTTGTTTTAGGAAGAGCACTTCTGACAATCATTTTCCTCAGATTAGGTGGTTGTCTATAGGACAAGAGAAGTAGTTCCGGAAATATTTCTTTTAGTCGGGTATATGTATGGAGCAAGGGTTGCAGGTAGTGATGGGTGAATCTCCCGAGTTTCGCTTTTTTTCACGAATTTTCACCAGGCGAAATTTCGCTGGCGTTTTCTTCGCGCCGTTTTCGTTTCCGACGCGCGACTCGTTTTTTCACGAATTTTCGCCAGGCGAAATTTCTCTGGCGTTTCGCAAATTTATTCGGTATCCGATTGTACGAATTCATCGATAAATCGGATATTGAGCAAAATGATAGCCTAAAACAATTCGATAAGCATTCGATGGTCGAATGCTTATCGAATTGCGAATTTTGTAAAATTTATTTTGGGGAATAATAGTAAATTTGCCCCATAGTATCAATAACTTAAAGGTAACTATTGTGACCCCGGCTTTCTTTAGATCTGAAGAAGCATAATAAATATTTGGATAATACTTAAAATATAATTTACCAGGTGTAAGTTTTGAGAAATGGGTTTCTTGCAATAGTGCAATATTCGCTTTTAGGTTTAGGTTTTAGGTTCACCATAATATCAACTGTAGATTAGATTGCTCATGTAAAAGTTCCATTTAAGTAACTCATTATGAGTCGAATAGCTTAGAATATCTTTTCAAAAAAGGTAACTTGGTTACAACACAATAAAATTGAGTTATAACTAAAATCCAATACATAAAACCAAAAACTATAGAACTAATTATTCTAATGAAAAAAATTAAACAGTTAACATTTCCAGTTGTATTTCAGAAATAAGTTCAGCACTTAGAACTTAATGGGAGTTACCTGTACTCCCATGGGGGTAATCACTTTGTAATGAAAATCGAATATCCAAACATGGATCAATAAAAAAGTGAGTTCTGCATAACCGATGGAAAAAGTGGCGATGCTCCAAGAAGTGCAGATCTTTGAAAGCTATAGAGTGTAATAGTATTCAGTATTAACTGTGTGCAGGACAGCCAACTGTGGTTAGTGGTTCAGGCAAGTGCCCTGTACTGGAGATTCAGATGTAGGTGATGGGCTTAGAGGCTTTTTTTTGCAGTGAGAATGTTCCAAATATTTTCTGCCATTGTGGATTGCTTAGGTGAACCATTCTGTGATTTACCTTTAAGGCCCAGAGCATGTTGAAATTGTTTTGCAACATGTATGTCTTTCTGTGACACTGTACAATACATCTAAAGGGATATCCCCAGCGACATGCAATATTATTATCCCTCAGCAGTTGTCAGTGGACGAAATTCTCTTCTTTTTGCTAAAGTAATTGGAGAAATGTCCAGATAAACCTGAATTTTATGGTTCAAATATAAGGGATCTTGCTTGTGCCAGCACGGCTTCTTTTTGTACAAAATAGTGAAAGCATTCCACAATATCTCTGGGAGGTTTAGGCCCCAGAGAGTGGTGTGCTCTTTCAAATTCTCATTTGTCAACAATTATGTTATGACATATATTTGTAAAAAAGTTCCTTCAAATATTGTGGGATGTCTTGTGCCCCTACCTCTTCTGGGACTCCCATTATTTGTAGATTTTGCATGTGGGATCGATTTTCAAGCTGAAGTATTTCTTCCTTTAAAATCATGTTGTCCTCTTCTAAACTAACATGTATTTGCAACAAATCATCAGTAAAATATTCCAATTTGTCAGTCCTTTCACCCAAGTCATTGAGGTCACCCTGTCCTTTATTGCAATGGCTACCACCTCTGAAACTGTGTTGGTTAACATAGCAGTAAAGCCCTCTTTAAGTTGGGAGAGCTGAGAAGCATAAGTTTGTGCAGTAACATGCAAATTGTCTGTAAAGTCAGTATCAGCATTATATGTTTGCAAGTTAAAAGTCTGACTTGACTACTGTTGCTGGACTGCCTTCACTATGAGAGGAATATGGAGACATTGCTGGGGAGTTTTCTTCTTCAACTGAGTGTGTAGCTGCAGCACTGTACATAATGTTTTGACCCTGCTCCCTCATCAACAGAAGACTGGTATTATATTGTATTAAGTATTGGTATTAAGTATTAAGTATGGTATTACGACTGGTAAGATATTTTTACGGAAAATGTGGCAGCCTTACATAACTGAACAGAAACATGTTTATAATAAAAGGTAGAAAGTTTGTTTTAGGTCTAGCACCCTACAGCAATTAAAAACTCATTTAAAAGCAAACTTATTATTATTACTTAAATCTTATTGTCTATGGGTTACTACACCTAAGCAAACTTGATTATAATTACATATGGGGAAGGTCAGCTACAACAATCTGATCAGAATTGCCAGTAAATTCCTTATTGATCATTGTTGCATAAATCATCAGCCTGAGTACATGGCTCAGTTGCCTGATGCCGTCAATCCACAATTATCAGAAGACCAGAGTGCGTATTATTCAGCGATACACTGGGGGCTTGTCTGCTTTTCTTTCTCCTCTTCCCTGTTCCTAGTAAAGGTTTAGGTTTCTCAGTGTTACATGTGATAAGCAATAATGATTTGGGTCACAAAAGACTTTTGATAAATTTCTGGCATAGTATTTTAAGTCGTATATAAAAAGCTTGCAATTTTGCCCGATGTAAGAATAAGAAAAAATTTCCCAGTTATTAAAACTCATTGGTTCTCCCATACTGTATCCTCAAGTTATCACAGTCTGTGCTTAATTCTAGTGATGGGCGAAACGGCGCGTTTCGCTTCGCCGAAAAATTCGCGAATTTCCAGAGAAATTCGCGAATTGGCGAAAAATTTGCGAAGCGTTTCCGACGCGCCTCGCGTCATTTCCGACGCGCCTCGCGTCATTTTCGACGCGTCGCGTCAAAAACGACACGCGACTCGTTTTTGGCGGCGAATTTTCCCTCAAATTTTTCCTGCCGTTTCGCAAATTTATTCACCAGCGGCGAATCGCGGGAATTCGCCGCGAATTCGCCCCTGGCGAATAAATTCGCCCATCACTACTTAATTCATAAAATCACATATTTAAACTTGCTCCTACACATAACAGTGACTTTGTCAGCCTTCATCCATGATTTACATTCCTATTTTCTATATTAAGTATAAACAATATTATAATGTTTATATATGTATATCTGGTTTACTGTATTATTTTATAAAATCATTATTTTTCTATCTTGCATGCTTTCTCAAAAATTTAAAGGAAACTGGCAGCATGATCTGTCAGTTGGACAAAATAGTTTTTATTACCCACAAGACTTCACATGTCTAATACTGCTGCAGTATAAGGCTTAAAGCATACGTTTAGGTTTGTCATCAGGCAATTCCCTCTAAATATCCCTTTGGGTAGAAAGAAAGTGATTTTCTGTTTCTAACCAACGTGTATGTTCTCCATGTTTAAGTATGAGTATACAGAAATAAAACCAGAAAATGTTTCAACTTCTGTTGCTGTACAGTACACTGTGACCAATCATTTTAGCTATAATCAAAATGTTCACAATGTTTCTTATACTGTACTGCCCTCATGTGGCTTCATCTTCAAATATGGAAATATATGATATGACTCAGAAAACACATCATTCAAGTCAGTTACAAAGAACTACTATATGTGAAATGTATAAAGATAGCCAGAAATAACTACAGGTATGGGACCTGTTATCCAGAATGCTCAAAACCCGGTGTTTTCTGGATAAAGGGTATTTATGTAATTTATATCTCCATACCTTCAGTCTATTAAAAAAAGCAAGTAAACATTAATTAGACCCCATAATATTGTTTTGCCTACAGTAATAATTAATTATATCTTAGTTGGTATTAAATGCAAGATACTGGTTTATTATTACAGCGGAAACGGAAATCATTTTAAAACATTTGAGTTATGTGATTAAAATTGAGTCTATGAGCTTCATTTACATTAGTTTTCCTGTGTAGGAGTAACATATGACATATTAGCTGGAATACTGACTTAAATATGCTGTGGGGTTTTCTTCTATTTCAGAATTCTAGTAAAAATAAAATAATATTGGGGGGGTGTGGCTTCATGGTCCATGTGAGAGGACGCTATTCTGAGGGGCTCCGTTGCTCCAGGCCCTTTCTCGCATGCTTTCTACCTAATTACCTGCTAGTTCAGGGTGCTGCTGGCAACCCTTACATCTGGCTGGCCTGTTTCTGCAATATGGGCCCAAAAAAAAAGCTTCGGAAACTGCTGACAAGTTGGAAAAATATGCCAGAGAGGAAAGGCCTATTCAAGAAGGCGCAGCCCCGCTTCGCGCTCTTCCCTCGGACCAACCACCCTCTGATGGCCCTGTGGATAAAAGGGAACCTTCCCTGGCTGACCTGTTAATAGAAACTAACAGGGAAGGCTAACAGAGGAGTATCCACTGCTTTGATTACGGCTAAAACAGAGGAGTTAAAGGTTGAGTTTGCCATACCAAAGCAAGATATACAACGGCTGCGTGAACGCACCGTGGAAGCGGAGCAGCGTATTAACGTATTGGAAAGCATTTGCAGCAGATACAGGATCTACAATGCTCAGCCCTACAATCCAAGGCAGATGACTTGGAAGACCACCTAAGGCGAAACAATGTGCGGTTGGTTGGCTTTCCGGAGCGGATTGAAGGTAGCAATGCCAAACACTTTGTGGAAGAATGGCTACAGGCTACCTTTGAGGCAAATAATTTTTCCTCTACATTCACAATTGAGAGAGCGCATCATATACCAATGAAGACCCCCATTCCAGGCCCCCCCCCCCAGAGCCATGATAGCTTGTATCTTAAATGCCAGGGATAGGGATGCAATCCTTATGATGGCCAGAGGCAAAGGGCAACTATTATATGAGAACGCGAAAATTGCAATCTACCCTGATTTTTCACTTGAAGTACAAAAACAGCGGGCCAGAATTCAAGAAGTAAAGCGGAAGCTTAGAGATCAAAAAATAGTCTACTCTATGCTATACCCAGCGTGCCTTAGGGTGCAGGCGAATGGCACTATGCATTTCTTTACTAAGCCACAAGAAACTTCAACATGGCTGGAAACAGCTAATATATTAAATACTTCTTTATATGCAGAATGGATGGTATAAGATCTATATAATTCGCCTTGGAAAGTTTAAAAGCCCAATCCGGATTCAAAGTTAATATGTCATAACAGTTGTGGGACGCATTTACATAATAAGTTAACTCGAAGGTGAAAATACACACAGAGCTAAGCTGCATGTCAATTCTTCTGCACAGTGAAGTGTAACTGCAATAACAGTTGGGATATTATGCACCGTGCTGGCTTATTTTTCTGGTAACCTTCATAGACTCTTCAAGTTACCTTATACTGGATTCCCCGCTACTGTTAACATGCATGATATGGAACTGCTGCTAGAACATTTCGACTTTTATTGGACATGACAGAGAGTAGGGTATGGCAGTCTACCTCCATCTAACTGCTGTTTAAAGAACTAAAAGAAATCTTATAAAGGTGATAATATATGTATGTGTTTGGGCAGCGAGTATATCTATACGTTTAAGGTATAGTGGCTTCGGAGAAGCGGAGCCCCATCTCCTATGTATCCATCTTCTTGACGCCACTCCATGGTGTCTTTACCCAGGTTTGCCTCCCTCATTGCCTAATTTAGCTCTATTGTTGTTACTGTTAGGTTCAAGGGTTTAATTCCACTCAAAGTTGGGATTGAGTGGATAGTGTGGAAATGTCTCCCGTCATTTTGGCGGTTCACATGGGAGGGGTTGTACATAGTTATAAAAAAGTTTTTACTTATCCAGGTAGCTCAAGCAGTAGACATGCAAAGATCTAGAAATTTCTGATAAGATGTTTAACTCATGGAAATCACAAGGAATATGGCTAAACCTTTTTCAATAATAACATGGAATGTTCGAGGCCTTTATGACTGCGTGAAACGTAAGCTAGTGCTAGACTTTGTCAGGAAACAAAATTCAGATGTAACTATGTTGCAAGAAACTCACCTGACAGGGAGTAAAGTGTTAACTTTAAAAAACATATATACGGGGGAAGTAACTACGCTTATCAGAAAATCAGCAAATTTCTGATTTATTTCAGTATGCTCAGACCCACAAGGGCGATTTGTTTTTATTAACTGCTATCTCAACATGAAGGAAACTATACTGGCTAATAAGTAAATTTATACTTACCATAATTTACTTTCCCTTAGTCCCTTCGGCAGCAACCAAGAGATTTATTCTTTGCAACCTGCTATGTAGGACAATGAAGAGAAAAGGTTCCAGTAGTAAAGGTTACAGGATACAGGCAAGCAGGCAGGTTAACTGCTTCAAATAGTGTTTTATTGGTACAACATGTTTCAAGCCTTCAAGGGCCCTTTGTCAAGTGAACAATTACTCACAATCAACACCTTTAAAGTGTATAACAGGAAGTGCTAAGTGGTAGCCAAACCCACCCACTGAGGTTGATACCACCCTCTGAAAATTTACATAAAATCTTTTGTGATCACAATATAAGCGTGGAATGTCCAGTTCTTTCAAGTGTTAATCCAGGTATCACCTCATAAAAAGCAACAAAGTTTCTTTGTGTGAAGTAGCACTGTGAATAGAAAAGAGATACAAATTTGCAATAAGATTAAAAACATCTAGAGAGTGAAACAACCAGTACTGCCATTATCACAGGCCTACTGTCACTCATCTGGATGAAGTGTGTCTAATCTTAAACAAAGAGCTATTACAACCATTAATAGATTGTAGTTAAATTGCCCATACTTTACCCTTAGTAGTATTCAAAGATTCATATCGAGGCTAGGGCAAATTTAATATCTGTGAAGTAAGAAATAGAAAGGCATTACTAGAGTGTTACAAGAAACATTTTACACTCCAGGCTTCATTTAGACCTTTAGGGTTAACTGTGTTTAGTTTTTTGATCCAGTACATTTCCCTCTGTGCTAGTCTCAATTTAATGTCGCCTCCTCTCAGGTGCATATGTATCACCTCTAACACTTGCCATTTAAGTTGGCTGACATTATGTTTCATATCATGGAAATGTCTTGCAACAGCAGTATCAGTATAAGTATCTTTACGATAATTCCTTATGTTTCCTCTATGTTCCTTAATCCTTAATTTGATTTGTCTAGTGGTTTGACCCACATATGCTTTCCCACATGGGCATTTCAAGAGGTAAATCACATTACACGAGTTACAAGTAGCATAACTGTTAAAATATATAGAGGTGCCATATAGAGGGTGTTGTAATTTTTCACCTTTAATTATAGAAGTGCAACACACACAATTTAAACAGGCAAACATGCCTTTCTTAGGTTTCCCCAAAAACCTCTGTGGGTTTTTATTAGTTGGTGGATATGTCTCGGATGGGCACAGTATATCTCTCAGACATCTACCCCTTTTGTAGCTGAACATTGGGAGGTTATTTAAACATTTCCCCAAGATTTTTTCCTGTTGTATGATTGGCCAATATTTACGAATCACTTTTTCTATATCTTTACTTTGTGTACAATAATTGGATACGAAGGGTAGTTGTTTATTATCCTTATTGGATTTATAAGTAAGCAAATCTTCCCTTTTAACTTGGGACACTTCCGCAATGGTTTTCTCTATATGATGTGGATTATATCCTCTATTCAAAAAACGCTTTTTAAGCGTGTCGGCTGCTTGATGGAAACCCTCATTGTCAGATGAAATGCGTCGTGCCCGTAAAAACTGGCCTTTAGGTATCGCATTTATTATGTTGGGGGCATGGAAACTATTCGCATGTAACATATTGTTCCTGTCTGTTTCTTTACAGAACAGACTAGTTTGTATTTTCCCATTTGCTATCGATAATTGTACATCTAGGAAGTTCAGTGTGGCCTCACCAATTTCCAAAGTGAATTTAACAAATGCAGCATCGATCTCATGGTGCTAACTGTAGAGAGACTAGCACACCAACTGCAGACCACACACCAGGCTATCACAGATTTACAAGCTAAACTTACAGCTGAAAGTGGAGCCGAATACACCGAACAGTGTATGCTAAAACATAAGCCCCTACTCGAGAAACTACAGGAGACAACCAGAGAGAGAAAGCGCGCGAAATTCTCGCGAGACGCAGAAGATTACCGCGAGTGCCGCGTGTACACATGGAGAGAGGAACGGCAACGGCAGCGTTACCAGCGATCCCTCAAGGGTGGACAGCCCGGCTCATACCAACAGCAGCGAAAAGATCCAGCAAACATCGCATCGGTGCCCATGAGAAGAACTCAAAGGGGAACAAATCTCTTGTGAGATTATATGACCCAGAAATGACAGCTGAGTTTGTCTGAAGTGGCTGGAAATGTTCAGTTTCAGTCCTGCAGTATCAATGCATTTCAGAACATTTTTTTAGGTACTTGTCATGAAGATCCATATTTGGAGCATAGAAAATTATATCATCCAAGTGATATTGTACAGCAGGTACAGTATGTCATGGAGTATAGAAGACATTCGTCTTTGAAAACAACTCAGTGCTGAAGCCAGTCCACAAGGTGCACACTTGAATCTAAACAAACCAACATGGGTGATAAATTCAGTAAGGTCCCCCATTGCAGTGAGGTCAAACCTATTCGAAGGATTCTGATTTTTCAATCACATCTTGCTCTACCAGTTTCTTTAGTTCCTATGAGACAGTCTCCCTTATAGAGTAGGGCAATCGCCTCAATTTCTGTTGTAATGGTTTAACATCTGGTCACAACTTAACTTTGTGTACAAGTTATTTGCACAACCCAATAAAGTGTTGCTTTGTGGTAAAAATTGTAGACACTGGCTGTGTGGCAGGCAGGGCCGCCATCAGGGGGGGACAAGTGTCCCGGGCCGGGGGCTGAAGGGGGTCCGGCAGCGCTGCATTTTCCGAAGAGCCGGGCCCCCCTTACCAGCGCCAAGCTGTTTGCTGAAGTCCCGATGCGGAAGTGCCGAACAGATGCGAAGGAGCCGACACTTAAAGTCCTGAAGTCACGGAAATACCCGATGTCACGAGGAGCCAGCACTAAAGAAAATACCTGAAGTCCAGCAAGTATACTGAAGTCCTGCAGCCATGAGTTCAATTCCACCAACACCAATGTGGGTTTTTTTTTTTTTTTAATCCGCTGGCCTCAAATGTTTTCTTTTAATACCAATTTTTTATTTTATGGGGCTCCAATAATTTTTTTTTTAACTTGTTAACGGGGGGCCCTGCCACCAAAGTTTAAAAAAAAAAATTTTTTGGGGCCCCAATTTTTTTAACTTGCAAGGGGGGTCCTGTCGCCAATGTTTTATTAAAAAAATATTTTTGGGGCCCCAATTTTTTTAAACTTGTATGAGGGGCTCTAGCACCAATGCTTTAAAAATGCTTTTATGGGGGGGCTTGCACCAATTTTTTTTTAACTTATAAGTGAGCCCTGGGGGGTTTACTTTTTTAGCGCTGATGTCTGTTTGGTCTTTTTAACTTTGATGTGGATTCGGCGGGGATTGGGGCGGGGCTTAGATGCCTGGGTGGGCGGAGCCCAGGGGGCCCCGACAATTTTGTTGTGCGGGGCCCCGTGATTTCTGATGGCGGCTCTGGTGGCAGGCACTGGGGCAGTAGTAATGAGACCATCAACTAATTGCATGTTTAATGCAGCAAAGAGATCCCTTACAAGTATAGCAGTGCCCTTATTCACAATGTAAAAGTCACATTTTGCAGTATTTTATTCAAAGTGTACAGTCAAGCGAGCAAGCACAGGAATTCAATCATTTAAGTAACTGATCAGTCTCAGGGCAGGTGCAAAAAGTGAATCTTTTGGAAATATTTCAAGAAAAAAAACTTTGGTAGTACAGAAACAGCTGAACTTGTATCCGGCATCAGGGCAATGGAGTGTCCCTTGTCAGCAGAAGCAGTATTGACATTGCATATAAACTTGTCTGAGAAAAAAAAAGGAACTAAAACTAAAAAGGAACTAAAGCTTGCTATGATTATATTAGTTAGCCAATAAAGGTATCGCCTTTATACCACTGATTATTACTGTTATTTTTTATTTCAAAGGGGTTGTCTATAACTTTATCCATAAATAAACATTTAGAGCAGTGACTTCATGAACATTTTTAACAGACTATGGCAGAGCTTAGCAAAATGTCCTTTTTGCATTTGCAGCAGGACAGCTTTTTCAGGACATGTAGCATCATTTGCAGGGTGTTGTGTTGAACCACAGTAGAAGCAGTTTTTGTATTTGCTGCACAGCTTTGCAGTGTAGGTGAATCCCTTTCCTTAGCACTGTATTTTGCCAGTGCATTATTAGGACCCAGTGCTGGATTCACAGTCTGTACATTCCCAGCAGTTCCCTGAGTGAGAGTTTTAGCCTCTGTCACTGCTTTTTCAAATTGGATAGCAAATGTAATAGCATTTGCAAGGGTTAAATTCTGCTCTAGGAGCAGTCTCTCTCTAATATGAGGTAAGTGTAATGTTATTGTAATTAGTGATGGGCGAATTAATTCGCCAGGGCCGAATTCGTGGCGAATTCCCGCGATTCACCAGCGAAATTTCGGCAAGCAAAATTTCGCAGAAAAAACGAGTCGCGTAGCGCGCCGAAAATGACGCAACGTGCGTCGGAAACAACGCGACGCACCGAAAATGACTCGCCGCTTCGTAAACAACGTGACGCGCGTCAAAAGCGTCCCGCGACTCGTTTCGGCGAAGCGAATTGCGGGAGATTCGCCCATCACTAATTGTAATGTATAGAATATATGCTGTCCCTCTGTTCCCAGGTAGTGAATAAGTAAAGCACGCTTTCTAACAAAAGAAATCTCCCCTTGCTCAGAAGCAATAATGTAATTTTCAAACATACAGATCCAAGCAGTTATCACCAGGGTTTGGGAGAAATGCTGCAGGCTGCTGCAGAAGTAGAAGAGACTAGTGATGGGCGAATCTCCCGAGATTCGGCGCGTCTAGTCAAAAATGACGCGCGACTCGTTTTTTTTTTGCAAATTTTCGCTAAGCAAAATTTCGCTGGTGATTTACGAATTTATTCGCCAGCGGCGAATCTAGGGAATTCGTCGCGAATTCGCCCCTGGCGAATAAATTCGCCCATCACTAGAAGAGACCTCTTGTCGCCACTTTGCTATGTATTTGTAGTCGAGGATGAGTAGAGTATAACAGTGCTTTAGCAGCAGGTTCATGCAGCAAATACACTACAACGGTATCTTCAACTCTAACACTTTAAGCTGTGTAGAAAGTACTGTGTATGCACAGTATAACGCTTGTCCACAGTGACACCTACAGGTCATTTGTATAAACACCAGAATTATGAATATTTTCATTCATCCAGGTGATGGTATATCTAATATAAGCAATTCTAAAACAACTGGACTTGCTGAGTAATCATTGAATATGTTTCACTACTCATCTGAGCAGCTTCTTCAGCTTAAAGGGATACTGTCATGGGAAAACATGTTTTTTTCAAAACACATCAGTTAATAGTGCTGCTCCAGTAGACTTCTGCACTGAAATCCATTTCTCAAAAGAGCAACCATATTTTTTATATTTAGTTTTGAAATCTGACATAGGGCTAGACATTTTGTCAATTTCCCAGCTGCCCCTGTAATGCCGTTTAGAAAAAAAAAAGTAATTTACAGTATATTAAAAAGTAGATTAAGTCACAGAGGAAGAGAGTAATTTTTCTGCTTTACAGTACCCTTTAGAAAGCATGCCCATTTTCAGTATACAGTGTAGCTTTGGAATGCAATATTTGAAAGGAGCATTTCTAAAATTTAGAGAAGAGCAACAAATCAGATAAAGGGTATGGATGATTTAAATTATGAACAGAGGGTAGCCAAGATCAGTTTGTTTACATAAGAGGAGGGGAGCTTGGGAGATAATGAACACATCTTTATAAGGAAACCATATCAAAAATACCCTGGTAGATCTATCCAATAAGATTAGAAGAAATCTTTTTTTTTTTTTTTTTATGGATAGATTTATGAAGCTGTGCCTGTGCATATCCAAGCAAATGAGTGAGTTTGTGACAAAGATTAAATACGCTATTCTAATTATTAGTGATGAGCGAATCTGTCCCGTTTGCAAAAAAATTTGTGAAAATGTGAAAAAATTTGCAAAGTAGCAAA
Source organism: Xenopus borealis (assembly GCA_024363595.1). NCBI lineage: Eukaryota > Metazoa > Chordata > Amphibia > Anura > Pipidae > Xenopus > Xenopus borealis. Next base: position 161,888,954 of record CM044431.1, on the reverse strand, counting down.
AAAATGAATGAAAAGCACTGAAGTAAATGGGCACCAAAAAAATTTTGTGACAAGTTTTTTCTTGCTTCAAATTCTTTAAGTAACTGGGAGATTTTTCTTGTGCCAACTTTTTTTCTCTCTGCAATGCATTAAATTTAATGGCCGTTTTTTCTTATGGCGACTTTTTTGTCCAAATGCATTAAGGTCAATTGGTGTTTTTTCTTACGCCAACTTTTTTGCCCAAATGAATTAAAGGAAATTAGTGTTTTTTTCTCATGGAAACCTTTTTTTGTTTTTGAGACATTGTTGCTGTAATGTTTTTGTTGTGGCAAAATTTTCCACCACAAATTTTTGCCACAGTTTCACAAAAAAATGTGCAAAAGGCAAAATGAAGAAAATCACTGCAAATCCCTAGCTGGCAAAAAAAAATTGCTCATCACTACTAACCACCAATGGCAGTTGGAACAGATAGAATTAATTTGTCAGCAAACATCTTATTGATTTCAATAGGTTACTTCACCTGGACAAACTTTGTGCCTTTTACTACTGTACATCTGAGAGTTAATACAATGTTGATTCAGGGATTGCTCCATTCTCATGCAATGTGGAGGCTGCTACAGGTGAATTTTTCATTTTTTGATTATCTCAAATGTAAGTAGTATTTAAGCAAGGTTAAGGTTAGACTTAGTGGCAGATTTATTAAGGTTTGAATGGTAAATTTGAGTCAAAACTCACAAATTTGTATTTAAAAGCACCAACTTGAATATAAATTTGAATGTGAGATTTATCACACCTTAACCCTGGAAACAGTTCTAATTCGAATATTCACCAAGTAAAACTTGTTTACTTTCACACTGTGTTTATGAATGCTGCATATTACAATTTTTTTTAAAAAAGGGAGAGAAACAAATTTTGCATTGACTTCTGCTCATCTTTAATTACACTGACATTCCTGAAAAAATTGGTTGATAGAAATTTTGGTAGAAATATTGCTGAATTTGAAAAATGCATATTAATCAACCAGATGTTTTTTTATAAAAGAATATGGTAGTGGTTTACACATCTCTATAGGCAGCAGCTTTTGAAAAGGAGCCAAGCATAAGATGTTGTCCCTGTTTTTGATCTGAAACTCAAAAAATGTTGTGCTGGTAAAGCTTTGTGATTATACTTTAACACAAACTGAACAGCTCAACTTTTAAACAGTTCAGGCATCATGCTGTATATTTAGCAATTACCTGAATCCCAAGAGTAACCAGAGCTTTTTATAAACCTGATGTTTTTATTGCAGTACTTTTTAAAGAAAAAATAGAAAAAATATTCAGATTCATGTTTGTTTATTAACATGACATTTTTCTCTTTGCAGTTTGATACTTAACACATATAAAATACATCTTCAGCCTCAACATTGACTTTTCAAGAGCTTGCCTAACTTCTTTATTCCTTAATGTGTAGATAAAAGGATTTATAAATGGAGTCATAACTGTGTATAACAATGCTAGGACTTTATTAAAATTAAAACTATTGACTGATACTGGAGTGACATACATAAATATCATAGCCCCATAATAAATGATCACTACAGTGAGATGTGCACCACATGTTGAAAAAGCTCTTTGCCTACCTTCAAAAGAGGGAATTTGTAATATAGTTAAAATAATATGTATATAGGATGCAAAAATAAAGAGACAGGTGCCTAAAAGGATTGTTGAAGCCAAAATAACAGAAACAGTTTCCATAATAAATGGGTCTTTGCAAGAGAGTTGCAGAACTGGCCTAAGATCACAATAGAAATGTTTAATCTCATTAGGGCCGCAGAACCAGAGTTGAGAAACCAAAATAATTGCCCCAAAAGTTGCTATAAAGCCTACAGTCCATGAAGAAGATGACATCAGTAGACTTGCTTTAGTATTCATAAGTAAAAAATAGTGAAGTGGATAGCAAATGGCTATGTAACGGTCATATGCCATAACCGCCAAGAGGATGCATTCAGTAGATCCCAAAGATCCAAAGAAGTAGAGCTGTACAATGCACCAAGTGAAGGATATAGCTTGATTCTGTGTAATGATATTAAATAGCATCCTAGGAATGATATTAGATGTATAGAGTATCTCCAACAACGACAAATTAATTAAAAAGAAATACATAGGTGTATGGAGATGAGAATTAGTATAGATAATGGCAAGGATAACCATGTTCCCCATTAGAGTTAGAATATAGATCAATAAAAATGTAATAAACAAAAATAGTTTTAAATTTTCAATTCCAGAAAAACCTAAAAGAATGAATTCCGTTACTATTGTTTTATTTACAAATTCCATGTTTAAAAAAATATTAAGTAAACTGCAAAAAAATATTTTTATACTTATTGGTATTCAGTTTTTCAAATTGTCAACTTGTTGCGAAAAATGTAATTGTTCAGGAGGTTATTTCTAGAAAGAAGATAACAGTTCTACATGGAACAGAGTAACAAAAGGAACATTTCTGTATGACTACTTTACAAGAAAGTTAAAATTAGAGATTTTGGCACATGTGACATGTCCAGACTTTGGACTAGATATGAGACTAGGCAAAAACACTAAAATGAAATGAGTTTGTGTAGGTTTTGGGTGATGGCAATGTCTTGGATTCTCTTGGAACTTTGTATAACATAAAAGGTCTTTGTAAGACTGCATGTGAGGTAGGTTGAATGCCTCTTTTAAAATACAGATGTTCAGTCAACATGGAACTAATATGGGCAGCATGTCATATGGGCAGAACTACAAAACAAGAGCACAGAAGAGGATGGAAAGTAATAAATAATAAATAATCACTACCATTTAAATTAACAGAACTCTGGCAATACAAAAAATAGATGATAGTCTTGGGCTTGGGCTAGAGCTGTAAAAGCCACTCCAAAGATCTTAATAGTATTAGCCCTTTGCTGGTGCCAATAGATATTGCTACAGTATATCAAGTGACAAAGAATAAAAAGGAAATACAATCTTTCTCCTCACACATTGTATATAATATTCCCATTATTTGCCTGCTGTTGAAAAATGCACTTATACTTATTTCGAAAGCCTTATCTGGAGTTTAACTCTTACTGATATATAGTAATAGTAATGAGCTGTGCATGAACAAACTATCCCTTTTCTACCACATCTTTGGCTGCATCCGTGATTGTCTATTACAGATGGTTATTTGATAGAAGCACTGAAATACTGATGTAGCAAAGCCTTCCATAGGGATGAAGGTTGTTTGATAACTGGTGCATAGCTACAAGTATCCTCTTCTTAAAAGTAAGACCAACAACAAAGAAGTATGCATATGATTATTCAAATTAGCATCCTGCTGCCGCCATCTCAGCGCAGGCTTGCCATCTAAAATACACAAAAGAAATTGGTTGCATGAATGTAAGAAAAAAATAATTAAAATTAGGTTAAAAATACACTTAAAGGTACAAAATAGGCTTTTTGACTGATTTGAATAAGAGATATGAATATGAATAGGAGAGGGTCTGGACAGAAAGACAAGTGATAAAAAGTAGCAATAACAATACATTTGTATTTTAGATAGGGTCAGTGACCCCCTTTTGAAAGTTGGAAATAGTTAAATAAAGTAGCCAAATAATTTAAAAAACTATAAGAAAGAAAAAAATAAGGCCCAATTGAAGAAGTGAACAGTGTCTCCCAGATAGTCCTCAAGATAAGGTTTGTTTTTTTTTTTTAATTATTTTAGCCATTTATTTAATAATTATATCATGAATCAAATATTTTGATCAATTATTGATATTTTCCATATACCACATTACCTGTCTGTTTGATAGGATTACTCAAGATAAAGAGGATCCATGCTGCTAACATCTATAAGACCATAATTATGATATACTGATATTTATAGGTGCTGCTGTGGTGCACTAAAAATTAGAGGTCAAAATGTAAATTAACACACATGAGTAAATTAAATAAACAATGTGTTCACAAATGTTTGACTTTACCATGGGGAAAAAATAGTCTCTTCTGAATTTTAGTGTTATCTATTCCTGTCTTAATTATGAAAAATGTACACCTGGGCCACACTGTTGAATAAACTAATTCCCATTAAAAAATGATTTAAACGATTACAAAATGAATAACATTTATAATAAGCGCAGGTGATCTGATAAAAGCTAAATCCTAGTTATCCCCTGCTCATTGATAGCCCAAATGATAAACCTAGAGGAATAATGGTCAATAAAAATTGACTGCTTTCTCACAGAATATAATGCTACATTTATGAAACTTGGGGCTTTGTATATATATATATATATATATATATATATATATATATATATTGTATATATATATACGAAGCCCCAAGTTTCATATATATATCAGAAAGCTTAGACATAGTGCACACGGACAAACAAACAACAATGCCTGTGTGCTGGTTAAATACAACAATAATAATAATCCAAATGATAACCGCACCAAACAGGTCTTTATATGAATAAAAGCAAAAAAGGTGTTATTTAATCAAAATCAAAAGTCCAAAAAATACCTGCACTCAAACTCCAACTGTTGTGCGTGGGTGCTGGGTCAAGATGGTTTCATGTATAATAGAGGTGGACCAGCACTCCAAAGTTATGTGCTCAAAAGATTTTCAATCACCGTTGCATCCAATGTTTCGGCCCTCCTTGGGGCCTTTGTCAAGGTTGAATAAATAAAATCTTTTTAGCACATAACTCTGGAGTGCGGGTCCATCTCTATTATATATATATAGTAAGGGTACCTGTTGTAGTTGGAGCAGGGTGGGGATGCCTGCTGTGCTCCTGGCGTGGACACCTGCTGCATCCTTGTTCCTTGCGTGTCGGTACTCACTGAATTCACACTTCCAGGTTTTGATGCATGTTCAAGTCTGACATCATAACGTTTGGTGTAAGTTTTAAATATTTAAAAGTGCATCCGACTTTTTCCAAATGCCCAATTCTAATTCTGATTTGGTGCCAATTAGCCAATTACACTTTCAGGTTTTAGACTTTGTACCAAAAATAAGACGGGGGAGACCATGATTAGGAGTTACTACGGAAAGAAGCTCAATGGATACACAAACTAGGAACTATGTCCCCCCATGGTCTCAAACATGAATATGATTTATATCCATTTTTATTTAAATAATGTATTTAATGTTTACACTGATTTTATGTTTTGTAGGTTGGCACAAAGACAAATTCTCTACAAGAATATATTATAATATCTTTTGGACATATGGATACCCAGATAAGTGGTTGTTATAACCATATTATAGAGTTAAATAATAATGATATTATGTTGCAGTGGGCATCTGATACTCTGGGTTCTTAATGTCATACATTGTATTTATTTCATTTGTTACTAGTGATGAGGGGTGAATCTATCCCAAATTTGCGAATTTCCAGCTAAATTCACGAATTGGAGAAAAATTCACGATAGGAGTCATGATGCATCATTTTCAGCACGTCGTGTCATTTTTGACGTGTGTCGCGTCATTTTTGCAAATTTATTCACCGGCAGCTTATCACGGGAATTCACCGTGAATTCGCGGCTGGTGAATTAATTCGCCCACCACTATTTGTTACATTAAGATTTCAAGTTCAGAAATTGAGTGATATGTCTTGTTGTGAGAGCTAGGGGTCAGTATTCCCCAGACTACATAAGGTCATGGGGCAAATTTACTATTATTCCCTAAAATTAGTTCAACCAAATTCGAAATGGTATTTGAGCAGGAGCAGGAACTTCCCATAGGCTTCTATTACAATTCGGTAGGTTCAATCTGGCGAAGTAGGCAGTCGAATAACTTTAAAATTTTTATTCCTTCCATCATCAAATGATCGAATTATCGAATATCCGATCATTTGATCTATTGGATCTTTTCGATATTCGATGATCGAAGAGGCCAAATTTGCATATCCAATTTCAGAGTAAATCGCCCACCATGTGTCTTAATGGTGTTTTATGTTTGAAAAACAGTGGAGTGCCACTCGAAACATTGCATACCTATGCTGCCCCAAGATCGGATAAATAAAGGTATAATAAATTTTTAATTAAGATTTTGGAGTTCTGTCTTTGGAGGGAAACACATTTAAAAATAACACTCCAGTAACATTAAACCTCATTATTTGGAAAATCCTGATTTTTATGATATTATAATACACAAAAGCCATGAATATCTTGTAAATTATATCCTTATAAACGGTGAGATCTGATGTCATCAGTTATAAACGGTGAGTTCTGATGTCATTGCTGTCACATATCTCACTGAAACTTGTGTATTATAATAAATAAAGTACCCCCAGTTGCAAAATATGAGGATATTAGAAGTTACCTCGGAGTTCCATGACCTGTATAAAAACACTCGGCCTTCGGCCTCGTGTTTTTATATGGTCATGAAACTCCTCGGTAACTTATAATATCCTTATATTTTACAATAGGGGGTACTTTATTCACTATATAATTATGAGGTGTGGTAGAATGATCAAATAAACCTGTCACATTTCTTTCATTTCACCCTAACAGGACATGTAAGCTGCACAGAAGATGTTACTTAACAGAGTATGATTTCTTTGTTTAAGGATTGATCTTTCATTTCTGTGCAAATTGGGCTGGTATGAATGTTTTGTAATAGTACATCTCACAAACAGCACATAATAGTAACATACTGTAGTTAGAGGTGCTCGTTGATCCAGAGGAAGGGAAAAAAACGCCATCTGAAGCCTCTCCAATTGCTTCAGAGGGGGAAAAATTCCTTCCTGATTCCAAAATGGTAATCTGACTAGTCCCGCCTGGATCAACTAGTTCTATGAACTATCCTCCATAACACTGTATTCCCTCACTTGCTAAAAAGCCATCCAACCCCTTTTTAAAGTTATCTAATGTATCAGCCTGTACAACTGATTCAGGGAGAGAATTTCACATCTTCACAGCTGTAAAAAAAAACCTTCTGAATATTTAGGCAGAACCTTTTTAAAATGTGTTTTAATACTGTGTGTTTAACAATGATGTGTCACCCTTTTTTGGGAGAATTTGAAGTGGGACATGCTGTAGCACTTGTTGTATCAGCCAGTTCCATAACACAGGCAATTTTGTTGTCACAAAGGTGTTTTGTCAGCACTAAATATGGGAGTACAGTCTGCCTTTCTTGAGTGTTTTCTACAAGGTTAGATATTGATGAAGTGTTGCAGCCAAATCAAAATTCTGATTTTCCATTCTTAGTAGCTGCAAACATAATTTAAAAATGTCTCTATTTCTTGTATGATGCAAATTCACAATATCATTATGTGAATGTCATTATGTGAATGTCATCTTATTTGTTTCCACATAGGAATTGAAAGATTGCCTTATAGAACACATGGAATGCATCCAGTGCACTTTCAGAATGGTCATCTTCTGATGGTTCCTGATTCTTCTCTGGCTTCTCTGAAAATACAGCATCATCATGTGACTGTGCTTCTTCTTCCTTACATTCTTCTTCACTAGTGATGGGCGAATTCATTCGCCGGGGATGAATTTGGTGCGAATACCCGCGATTCGCCACTGGCGAATAAATTCGCGAAGTGCCAGCGAAATTTCACCTGTCGAAAATTCACTGAAAAAATGAGTTGCATGTCGTTTTTGACGCAACGTGCATCGAAAATGATGTGCTGAAAATGACGCGACGCGTCGACGTTGATGCGGTGTGCGTCAAAAAAGTGCCGTGACTCGTTTCGCGAGCGAAACTGGGTAGATTCACCCATCACTACTCGTCACATATAAGGCACATTTTAATAAGTATGTAACACAGTTAACACAGTTATATAGTAAATTAGGTTGAAAAAAGACACACGTCCATCAAGTTCAACCTTTTAAATCTATTTAAGCCTAACTGCTTGTTGATCCAGAGGAAGGCAAAAAACCCAAATTGAAGGCTCTCCAGTTTGCTTCAGAGGGGGAAATATTTCTTCCTGAAATTGCAGCCTCACTAGTTCCTGGATTAACTTGTATTATGAGCTCTCTTTAATACCCCTATATTCTCTAATTTACTAAAACGCCATCCAACCCCTTCTTAAAGCTCTCACTGTAAAAAAAACCCTTCCAAATATTCAGACTGAACCTTCTTTCTTCTAATCAGAATGGGTGACCTTGTGTCAGATGGAAAGACTTACTGGTAAATAAAGCATTAGAGAAAGATGCCAAGGTCCTTTTCCATTATGGATTTATCTAGTGCGTTTCCATTAAGGGTATTAGTGAATTGGATATTTTGACATCCCAGGTGAATGACTTTACATTTCTTTACATCGAATCTCATTTGCCACTTAGCTACCCAGATCGCCAGTTTGTCAAGATCCTGTTGCAAGAATGCCGCATTGTGGATAGAATTAATTGGGCTGAATAGTTTGGTGTCATCTGAAACCTTCAAATAATTTGCCCACCACGAATATCAAACTTACTGGCCTATAATTGCAAGGCTGACATTGTAATCCCTTTTTAAATACTGGAATGACATCAGCTTTTTTCAAATCCATAGTTATCATACCAGATGAAAGCAAATCTGAGAAAAACAGGGGCCAGTCTTAAACTGAGCTAAGCTCTCTTAAAGGAATAGTTCAGTGTAAAAATGAAAACTGGATAAATAGATAGGCTGTGCAAAATAAAAAATGTTACCAATATAGTTAGTCAGGGAAAAATGCAAACTCTAAAGGCTAGAGTGACTGGATGTCTAATATAATAGCCAGAATCCAACTTCCTGCTTTTCAGCTCTTTGACTTTGAGTTAGTCAGCGACTTGAAGGGGGGCCACATGGGACAACCTGTTCAGAAGAATCTGCAATTTATCCTCAGCATTCAGGTCAGATTCAAAAGCAACAGTTATGGTCCTTGTGGCCCTCCCTCAAGTCACTGATTGGTTACTGCCTGGTCACCCAGGTTACCAGTCCAAGAGAGCTGAAAAAGCAGGAAGTTGCATTCTGACTATTATATTATACATCCAGCAACTCCAGCCTTAATACATTACATTTCTGGCTAACTAACTATATTAAAAACATTTTTTATTTTGCACTGCCTATCTATTTACCCAGTTTTAATTTTTATACTGAACAATTCCTTTAAAACCTGGGGGTTTATGCCATCTGGCCCTGACCCCTTGTTTACACTATTTTTTATTAAAGCTTTATGAATCATATCCTGAGTCAGCCACTGACTAGATTAAGCTGAGCCATCAGTGCAGCTATGGAATGAGTCTGGGAACTGTAGACTGTGTGGGGACTGTGGATGGTACATGTATCATGATGTCTAGCTGTTGAAACATCTAAAGTGGTTGTTGTGTTGTCAGGAGCACTGCCCGGAGCATTACCCAGAGTTCTGGGCTGCGCATCACTCCAAAGATGGTGGCACCCATGGGCGTCATGTGGGTAGTGAGGCTGGCGCGCTGACGCAACAAATGCACTAAATCCTTTTAAAAGTTGTCGGGAATCCGGGTTGCTAATGCCTCATCTTGCCTTCTGCAAATCCAGTGAGTATGCTATTGACTGTAGAACTTTAATGGCTGAGTCCTCTTGGAATGATGAGGCATACAAGGCAGTGTTCTACCAAGGGCTGTCGACTCAAATCAAAATGACCTAGTCTCCAGGGAACTTCCTGAATCATTGGAAGATTTTATTGCTCTTACAAATTAAAGTGGGTACTCACCGTAGATATCATCAAACCATCAAGGAGTGCTATAAGAAGTTTCTACCAGCATTGGCTCCACGCTTCCAAAGACCCCTCTTGCTTCCACCCCAAGCTCATTTCGCCAGCTCCTGAACTGTGAAGCCTTAAGGTCCTCGTCTCCAAGGTAAACCTGGGATTTCTCATGTGGGTGGCATTTCCCCAAGACCCCAAGCAAACTCTCATCAGTTCCGTCTTCCCTTGCAGATTCATATGCCTACCAAGACTATTCAAGTCTCTGCATTTCTTGACTCTGGAGCTGCAGGAAACTTTATGGACTCTTGCCAAACTTTTGCCAAACAAGTGGGTATTTCCCTGTATCCCATGTCTTCTGCCTTGCAGGTCTTTGCCATTAATGACAGACCCTTAGCATCAGACTAGTGATGGGCGAATCTCACCCGTTTCGCCGAAAAATTAGCGAATTTCCAGCTAAATTCGCGAATTGGCACGCGTCGCGTCAATCGCGGCGTGTCGTTTCCCACGCGCGTCACATCGTTTCCGTCGCGTCATTTTGGGCACGCGTTGCGTCATTTTCGACGCGTCGTGTCAAAAACGACGCGCGACTCGTTTTTTTTGGCGAATTTTTGCTGGCGTTTCGCGAATTTATTCGCCAACGTCGAATAGCGGGAATTCGCCGTGAATTCACCCCTGGCTAATAAATTCGCCCATCACTACATCAGACATTATCACCTTGACTACTGGAATTACCCATACAGATTGGGACTTTACAATCTGAGAGACTGTCCTTTTCATCCACTCCTGTTGTGTTGGGGTTACCCTGGTTACTGCTCCACAATCTCTCCATTAATTGGTCATCTGGTCAGATCTCCCGTTGGATTTCGTATTGCCAAGTTCACTGTTTGGCCACTACTCCCCTCCACCAGGTAACCATCTTCTCTACGGAAATTCTGTCCTTGCTGCTTGTCTACAGGGATTTCTCCGATATCTTCTGCAAGAAGTCGTCAGAGTTTCTTCCCATCATCAGCATTATGACCTGTAGAATTATGCCACCCTGTGGTCGGACTTACCCCTTGTCTCCAGAAATCTCCAGAGAGGATTTATACAGCCTTCTACCTCTCCAGCAGGGACAGGCTTCTTCATTGAAAAGATTAAAGGGAAATAATAAAATCAAATTAAAAAACCAATACCCCTTTTCTCTGAACTGTTTGACCAGCAGAAAGGTGCTAAGATCTTCTCTAAGTTGGATCTCCCAGGGGCTTATAACCTCATCAGAATCCGAGAAGGTGATGAATGGAAGATGGTATTCATTACCCGGGATGGGCATTATGAATACCTCGTAATGCTCTTTGGCCTCTGCAATCTTGCCATCTTCCAAGAATTTGTGAACAACAATTTCTGGGACCTTCTCGGAAAATCGGTAGTTGTTTACCTGTACGATATTCTAATATTTTTCCAAGACTTGGAAAGCCATCGCTCATAGGTGAGGGAAGTACTCATTTAAGAGAAAACTCCCTCTTCACCAAGCTGCCTAAGATCCCTTTCCTCGGTTATATTATTTCTCCTGTGGGCTTCGATATGGATCTGGCCAAGGTTTCCACTATTCAGAAGTGGCCACTTCCGTTAAGCACCAAGGCGATCCTGAGATTCATTGGCTTCACAAACTACTACTTTATTAATATATAAATTTATATTTATTAGTTTATCAAGGGTTTCTCCTCCCGCATTGCACTCATCCTTTCCCTCATCCATAAAGGAGATAAACCCAATGCTTGGTCTCCTGTGGCCCTTGAGGCCTTCCAGTCTCTGAATGATGCTTTTACTGCCACCTTAGTACTTCATCCTGAACCGCATCTACCCTTCTTCATTGAAGTTGATGCTTCCGATGTTAGGGCTGGCGCTATCCTTTCCCAGAGACACTCCATGGATTGGAAGCTACATCCAAGGCCATACTTTTCTAAATGTTTTACCCTGCAGAGCAGAAATACGCATGAACTCCTGGCAGTTAAGCTTGCTCTCGAGGAGTGGCACCACTTCTTGGAGGGTGCTCCTCATTCGGTCACAATCTACACTGACCATAAGAACTTAGAATTTATCCAGTCTCTTTAGAGATTAAATCCCAGGCAAGCAAGGTGGGCTCTGTTCTTCTCTCACTTCAATTTCATCCTGACTTACCGACCTGGGTCCAAGAATCGGTAGGTGGACACATTATCTCAAAGCTTCACCCCGGTGGATCGTCATCCTGAAGAGCAAGATCCAGTAATTCCTCCTTCCAGAATCATATGATTCATTACTTCCCCAATTCGCTGAGCAAATCCTGTCTAGTCAGTCTAACGCTCCTGCTGACACTCCCATTGGAATAATGTTTGTACCTCCTGAGTCTCGCCTCTCCATTTTGCAACAGACTCTTTGCTCTGGACAGGCTGATCCTCCCTGTCATAAAAAGGCTCTTGAACTTTTACAACATCTAGCCTGGTGGCCGACTATCTGTAAAGATATCAAAGGCTTTGTGCCACTGTACAGTTTGTGCCACTACTAAACCATGGGGGGTATTGCAACCACTACCCATTCCCTCTCATCCATGGACTCACTTAGGTATGGGCTTTATTGTTGAATTGCCACCCTCGAAAGGGAATACTGTAATTTGGGTAGTCATTGATTGCTTCAGCAAGATAATCTTAATCCACTTGTGGAAACCACCTTCTGAGTTGAAACTGTCTCAGCTTTTCATCCAGTATATTTTCAGGCTGCATGGTTTTCCATCAGAAATAGTCTCTGATAGAGCATCTCAGTTTGTATCCAGATTCCGGTGCTCCTTATGCAAAGCTTTGGGTATCTCTCTCCAGTTCTTCTCTGCCTATCACCCTCAAACTAATGGGGCAGTGGAGCAAGTGAACCATGCCCTAGCCCAATTTTTAAAGAACCATGTATCCCTCTGTCAGGATGATTGGTCCAATCTCCTCCCATGGGGGGAATTCGCTCATAATATATGCTAGTCACACTTCCACTGGAAGATCTCCTTTCTTGTCGGTGTATCCACAGGCATTTCCACAAGACTTCCTACTGTCAGATGTCCCAGCTGATGATCATGTGACCCATATGTCTGCTATTTGGGCTGCAACTAAGTCTAAGCTAGAAAAAAGCACGTTGGTGCATAAGACTTTTGCAGACCGCAGAAGGAGATCCCCTTCATCATATAAAGATGGTTATAAAGTGTAGCTCTTTTCCAGAAACATTCATCTGAAGATTCCCTTTCCCAAACTGAGTCCAAAGTTCATTGGTCCTTATTCCATCTCTGAGATCATCAACCCTGTGGGTATTCCATTACAACTTCCTCTTGAGATGCGGATTCCAAACGTATTTCATGTCTCCCTGGTGAAATCAGCAATCTCCAATCACTTCTCTTCAGTCCAGTCTCCTCCTTCCCCTATCTCTGTGCATGGGAAACAAGAGTATGTATAGAGGGTCTCTACAATTCCTCATCAAATGGAAAGGATTTGGTCCCAAAGAATGCTCTTGTGAGAAAAACTCAGATGTTCATGCTCCCCACATAGTGAGGGAATTCTACACTAAGTTTCCCCAAAAACCCAGACTTGGTGGTCCAGTGCTCCCCCTTGGAGAAGGGGGTACTATCAGGAACAACACCTGGAGCGTTACCCGGAGCTCCGGGTGGCACATCTTCTCCTGCCGGCGTCGCTCCAAATATGTCAGTGTCCATGGCCACCATGTGGGTAGCGGCACTGGCATGCTGACGTCAGTGCACCATGATGGATGCTTGGCGCATCGTGTCATGGCGTCAATGCCAGTTTTGGAGCCAAAATCCTTTTAAAAGGACGCCCAGGATGCCATTTTGGCACCCAAGTATAGGACTTGTTTATTCATTTTCCTGGGTGTTTGTTATTGACTATTGATACTTGGATTTAGACTCTACCTGAACCTGACCTTGTAACTAATCTGCCTGCCTTGTGAACTCTTGCCCAGATTTTGACCACGTCTCCTGATTAACCCTTGTCTGTACTTTGAACTTGAACTTTGACCCTTAAGCTTCCTCCTTGGTCCTGACTACTCCCGCTAGAGTCGATAGGCCCCCTGACAACACATACATGTCAAGTTTTGGTGCACCATAAAAACTATATGAGTGTGTTGTTGACCAGATATGAAAAGACGGTTAGTTCATGACAACATGATGATGTCATTTTTGTCGGATTAGGAGTGTCACTTGAAACACATATATATACTATTATTTTTGGTGAAATAGTTTTTGTGTTACAGCAAGATTGTCCAGTGGGTGGTGGTTGTTTTTTTTTTTTTGTTTTTGGTTGTTGGTCTGTAAGAAAAGAAAAGAATGGTTAATCATCCATAACCAAATGACAGAATGCTCACAAAATCTTGATGCTATTCATTATGCATATGCAGAGTAGCGATGGGCAAATTTATTTGGTAGGCATGGATTTGCAGTGAATTCGCAGTGGGAAAGTTTGCTGTGACAAAATTGTTGTTTGCCAAAATTGTTGCCTGTTACAATTATTTGGATATCCATTGACTTTAATGCATTTGGATAAAAGAATTACATGTACAAAAATTGTTGTGTGTCAAAATATTTTGACGCCCATTGACTTCAATGCATTTCACAAATTTTTCGGAGTTTCGCAAATTTCTCTGCAAAGCGAAACAGGAAATATTTGCCCATTATTAATGAAAAGTTTTTGAGTTAGTGCAACTCAACTCTATTTCTCTCTCTCCCTTCCCTCCATTAATGTATATAAAATGTATATATTACATAGTTCAATTAGAATAATAGATTATATAGTTACAAAGATTAAAGAAAGAGACACACATAAACAGACAGACTTTTGCACATCTTCAAAAGTTGATTGATCTTTTCTTTACATTTTGTAATGTGTTAGGGCATGTTTTTTTATTTTTTGGTTTAGAATCTTAAAATTGATTTTAATTTGAATTTGCCTTTCGAACCTTGATAATTCTGCACCTAGGTGTTTCATAAGTGGATGGATCTTCTGTATCCATGTCACCAGATATCCCAGTCACAACCGGAGGAGAAATTTTCTCCCATAGCAACGATTCCTGAGAACTGAACAGGCTGATATGGGCCTTCTCCTTTTTGCCTTCCAACATTTTTTTTAACAATTCTTTTGCGGTGATAAAACCTTTTTTTATGACATTAGTGGTTCTTCGTAATACTCACTTTTTTACAGATGCTGTGATTCCATTCTAGTGGTCTAATTTTTGTGAAATGGATGTATGAACCTTGCCAGTTCCAAACAGATCATCATATCTTTCAATGATAACTGTGATGAGTGCTAAAAAAATTTTCAGTGTTATACCTGTGGCTTTTTTGCCTGTGTGTTTTGCAAGGCCAAACATACCTGCAATAGTGGACTTGCAGCACACAAGCACCTACATCATAAAGATGAAACACAGTCACAGGAAAAAAGTATGATCTCCTTGGAAGGCCAGAGAATGTCCTTTTTGGCATTTGCGGGGTACATTATAAGATGATATAGAGGATCTGGTTAAGAGCACAAGTTGAAAAATGTAAAAAGTGTAAAAAAGAAAAGAGTGAAGGTGAGTTTGCTTTTATACACAGTTAAGTTAAAATGGTTATTTTGTGTGTTTTGAAGTTAAAATGGTTATTTTGTGTGTTTTGTAAAGCACACTAGTGCTTTAAAACTCCAAAAGAATAGCAGACTTGGAGCAAGCAAGCACCTGCAGCATGGAAGGCAAAGGCACTTCCACAAATTTTCCAGAATAGCAAATTTTTTAGTGTTGCTATGTCTGGGTGTGGTGTTTAACTAATAACCTCTGATTGGTTGGGATGAGCCAGAAGGGTAAGCAGAAGTTACAGTATGTTCCCCATAAAAAAATGTAAAAGTTATGAACTTGACATATGTTTTATTTAAGCAATTATAGATGTATGTAGAATTTTGTGTGTTAAGTTTAAAAAAAGGAGTGATACCAACAAAATTCAGTTTCCACCAACAATGGTAGTAAAAACTGGGAACGGAGATAATGAAGTTACACCAAATTGACCATTCTCTCATTCACCTAATTATATATTGCACTGAATTAGGTAAAATTTGTGCATTAATTTTCAGAGGTCAACACATATTTACTCTATGGAAAATTTATCACATTGAAATGAAGTGAGCCCAATATTTGATTCTCAGAATTTAGGATATATTTTAAAAATTACACTTAGCAATTATTGAACACGTCTTAATAACATGGATTTAATGTCAATTGTAATGTGCACAATAAATTGTATAAGCAAATTCCTTCTAAATAATGTTGTAGACTAATTGCAATAAATAATGAATTAGGAAATTCAACAGAGATTGTATTGTGTTTGTCAGTTTACAAATATCTAGGGAGCATTCAAGTTGGTTAAAGTAATTATAGCCTTGTCACTAGAGTCTTATTAACATACTAAAAAAAATATTCCAGTGTGAATTAATGTATTTACTATTTCACAAATTGACAGCTACACTAAGGGACCAATCATAAATTGGATTGAAATTATCAAGATGTTGGTTACTGAGACATGCTCTCAGTTACTTATTTTGTACTATATGTTTTTAGACTAATAATAAACTACTATATCTTATATATACATAAAAAAATATATATACATAGATAGATAGATATACATATATATATATATATATATATATATATATATATATATATATATATATATATATATATATATATATATATATATATATATATATGTGAGTGCGGTTTCTTTTTGATATACATATATATATATATATATATATATGTAAGAAACCGCACTCACAGGACTTTTCACAGAAATTTTTTTTGTGATTTATTAAGATGTTTTGGCTCCTAAACTTGAGCTGCCATCAGGAAGTGAAACCCTTGACCCCAGCCAACACTTATGACCCCAGCAAAGGCACCAAACCTGGGGTATGACATCATGATTGACAACATAACTATGCAATGAGAGTGCAGTGAATAGAAAACAATAAAATACTTTAAAAAACTTTGACATAGTGACTAAGGGGTAAATTTATCAAAGAGTGAAGATCCGCCACTAGAGTGAAATTCCACAGCTCTCAATTCATTTCTATGGGATTTTGAAAGGCGTATTTATCAATGGGTGAAGTGAAGTTTCACCCTTTGAAAAATATGCCTTCAAAAATCCCATAGAAATGAAATGAGAGCAGTGGAATTTCCCTCTAGTGGCGGAACTTCACTCTTAACTTCACTCTTTAATAAATATACCCCTAAGTGTTGTCAGTAGTGACCAGTGGTAGCGCCAACAATACATTTACCTGTATCAAAGATTGTGAAATATATGTGCCAAAGTGTGAGTAGTTAACCCAGCGCTGATTGAAAGACATATGGTCTTTATTGGTCTTACCCACCCTAGAAGATCCCAGCAGTTAAGAAAATCTTCATTTTCTGTCGCCCCTTATCCTAGACTGAAAAACACCAGACAGCCTTAGTAACGGAAACGGCATCATATCTCTGGTCTGTCAGCATCTAGCCATCTAGCAATCACTCTCAAAGCTGATGCTGTGACAGCCCAATTGGCATGCCTATACTGACATCACCCAGCTCCGTGATCGTCCAACTAACACACCCCCATTGGCGGCCTCCGGCAGGGATTACCCCGATGCCGGCACCATATGCCCCGAGTCTGGAAGAGGCGATTAGAAGTCATATACCTTACTCCCCAGGGTGGCCTGAAGCTTGCTGCGAGATAAAGAATAACCCCCATCTCTCGCTTGCTACTTGATGGGCAACATTATCCCTGCATAGGCTGTCTTTTAAGCCCACTGGATCGTAAGGTTGATATCACCTATTCTCCATGGCTAGAAATACAACTGCCCGTCCTCTGGTGGTCACCCTGCTAGAAACAGACAATTTTTGTATCCCTATAAACTTTACAAGGCTAGTTGGACCACTTTATGGGGGGGCCTGCCCAAAGTGTCCCTGCTGGTCACTTTATGGTGCGGGTAATTCATAAAATCCCTTTGAATGTCAATAGAAGGAACAGCACTTGCCAAATCAGTACAGACAAAAGGAACAAAGGAAAAAAAGAAAAAAGGAACAAAGACTATGTGTGGAATTAGAACAGTCATATGTCTCTGTTGTTAAATCCAACCTACATGGTAACCAGATTTTCTGGCTGGGGATAATCCCAATGGATCAAGTCAATGGTGTCGTTCTGCATATAGAGAAGGACAACAATGTATCAACAGTTAGAATTCAATATCAGCAAGAAATTAATCGTTAGTGGGATACTAATATTTGGTAATGTCACAAATGTTGCCATATCAGCACCCATAGTCCAAAGTATCAACCAACATATAAACTGAATAGATGGAAGCTGTCCTAAAACATACAGTATGTTGTTCAAAGCCAAGTTATCCAGAGAAAACAATTCATAATGAGAAAAATGTTCGTAACCCAGCAAGGACTGCCGGTCCGATCTCCCGTAATAAAAGAACATCACTCATAATTTAATATGTAAAGAGCTAGTCTGTTAGTAAAAGGGGGACATGGGTAAATTTTCATTTAAGCCCCTCGGAGTCAGAGTTTCCAAGTTGAAAATCCACATTTCCTCTCTTTGTAGAAGCAATAGTTCTCTGTTGCTCCCTCTTTTGGGGGCAGGGACATGATCAATAATCATGTGCCTACATTGGGGAAGTGTATGTTTATGATTAAGCCAATGTTTGGCAACAGGTTGACCGGCTTTGTGTCAAGGATTGGGTAGGGGGCGCTGTAGAGTCTGAAGGGAGAGGTGCGAGTCCTT
>CM044431.1:161830435-161855611 GCA_024363595.1 Xenopus borealis | reverse complement strand
CTCCTCCCGGGCCCCCCCGCAGCTGCGGGGTCTGCTTCCTCCCTAGTTACGCCACTGACATTAACTATGACATAATTATCTACTGAACTCTTTTTCTTATACAGGAACTTGGCAGTATGTCATTTGGAAATACAAGCCTGGTGAAAGAATTCATACTTTGGGGATTTCCTGGTGTTCCAAT
The DNA here is from genome assembly GCA_024363595.1 of Xenopus borealis. NCBI lineage: Eukaryota > Metazoa > Chordata > Amphibia > Anura > Pipidae > Xenopus > Xenopus borealis. The sequence continues at coordinate 161,855,430 of CM044431.1, read as the reverse complement.
CATCCAGGAAGCTTTATTTGTGCTACTTTTGTTTACTTACATATTAACCCTTTTTACTAACACCCTGGTTATAATTATTACTCTAAAAGAAAGTCAGCTGCAAACTCCAATGTACTTTTATCTTCGTAACTTCTCTTTACTAGAAATGTGTTATGTGTCTGTGACTGTACCAAAAATTCTAGCTACCATATCTTCCCAGGGAAGGGTTATCTCAATTTCTAATTGTATCACTCAGCTATTTTTTTTCTTTTTCCTTAGTTCCACTGAGTGTTTCCTGTTGGGTGTCATGGCCTTTGATCGCTATCTGGCTGTGTGTCACCCATTACGTTATTCATCTTTAATGAACCATCCAACCTGTCAGAAACTTACAATATGCTCATGGTTTGGGGGGTTTATTACAACTTTCCCTCCAGTAGTTTTAATTTCTCAACTTGAGTTTTGTAGCAGCAATGTAATAAACCATTTTTTTTGTGATGCACCCCCTCTTTTAAAACTTTCATGCAGAGATGCTTCTTTCAATGAATTCATGGATTTTATTTGTGCAGCTCTGGTTATAATGGCCTCATTTACTGTCACTTTGATGTCTTATTTTTACATTATTGTCACAGTACTTAAAATTCCCACTAAAATTGGAAGAAGAAAAGTATTTTCCACCTGTGGTTCCCATCTAATTGTTGTCCTTGTGTACTATGGTTCTGTAATTTTCATATATGTGAGACCAAAGGGCGGCTTCACCTTTAGTCTTAATCGATCAGTAGCGGTATTTTACACTGTTTTAATACCTATTCTTAATCCAGTAATATATTGCCTAAGGAATAAGGAGGTAAAATTAGCAATAAAGAGACTGCTATCCTTTCAATCTACCTGACAATAAAGACATTATTTGCTGTTATTGTTTTGTCTTTGAAATTAGAAACCTAATTGAATTTCTTTTTTATGCATGTAAAAATGAAACAATTAATTTAATATAACAATGGAAATCAACCTCATTTCTTCTCTTATGGAACTACACATTTGTAGGTCTGAAGTTGGATCAAGGTACAACTGGGGGCTCAGCTGAAATTTCTATAATATCAATGGAATTACCAATATAAGGGCAATCTACTTCTGTCAGTGTTATTGATGGTGTAAACCTACTGGTTCTTATAAAAAGTATGAAGAATGATGTTTTTTATATATCAAGAAATTGATGTGCCAATCTCTACCAAATTTCAGCCAGTGAGAAAAAAGTTACTAAAATATTTAACTTGATGAATGATGTGCATCACAAGCATCGTTTGTGAGACACACTGAAAAAGTAATGCATATTCATCACTTTTTAGTATAGAAACTTTATTAAACTTTACTAAAAACTGTAAAAATTGATGAGAAAAAAAATTGCCTAGAACAACTTCCATTGACATTATATGTTTGCCCATGTATGAGTGTGGTTCAAAACTTCTGCATGTTACAGAAAAAGTACTGCAATGTGCAGTATGTGCCTCAGGTATGCCATATCTATATTTTTGGGTATTGTGTAAATATGATATTTTGTCTATATACACACAGTAAATTGGATTTTCTTAAGCATTAAAGCAACTTAAATAGCACTATGGACTGATGGACAAAATCTTGGACAATTTTTGGACATTTCATCACATAGTGTTGGGATATTTAAATATATGCCTATCCACTGTTAATATCTGATCCTGTCTGCTTTTATGTACACTCCATTAAAGATTGTATTTGTTTAATAAATATGTTCATTGGTTAAGTCATAAGAACCACTGGTGCCCAATTATTGTACCCTGAACCAAGTTACACTACACCCTGCCTCCACACCGTTTGCAAAGGCTTACTCCATAAGATTTAAGGTCTCATCCAGAGCACAATATTAGGAGTAGAGCTCATAGAGAAAGGCCCACTCATTTTACTTTAGCAAACTAGTAAATGTTAAGTTTTACATAACAAGTATGTCTAGCACCTGAACTGGTTAACTGGAAGTGCAAACAGGGAGGGTGCAGTTGTAATATGTATCTATCTTTGTAGCACTTAATTTGCAACTATTGTTCAATATATTTATTCTAACCTGCAGGTGGTGCAGATATAAATTAGTTCTTAGCTCGAATCACTGTGATTCTGATTGTGAAGTATTAACCTCTTTGCAAGATAGGGGGTTTCTGGACCAGCACCTTACACTACCATGTTTGTAAATTAAGGGTGAATTGAGCTCTCCATCATCATACATTAAAAAATGCAATACTGCCATAAAATGTATTTATCACAAATGTTAAAACTGGTCATGACAATTTTTAGCAGAGGCTGTTGAGGAGCTAATCGTAAAAAATAGTATACTGGATCTACTGATCTCTGATGACCCAGAACATGTACTAAAAGTGCAATAAAATGAACCCCTGGGCAATAGTGATGATACTGTAATTTCATTTAATGTCTGGAACAAAAAACAAATATATACTAGGGCAACAAAAACCTTGAATTTCAGAAAAACACATTTAGTGCCTTAAGGACTGCACTTCAGAGCATATACAGATACAGTCACTTGTATTTGTAAGTTAAATGCGTCGTGACTCAGGGCTAATTGAAGAAACTGTGTTATCTAAAGTTATCTTAACTCATTTAATGCATTTAACCTTTTCATTAGCATACCAAAGCACCATTGTTTTCAATGGTGAACTCTTTAATTGGATGGGATGCAGTGACACAATATTCTGTCCAAGTCAAGAAGGAAATATATTATCTTTTTTTTTGGAGATCAGCGCATAAGCTATGGAAATTTTAGAAAAACACTATAGTGTAATATTGTCATTATATCGGATATTCACCCCGTGACTTCAAAACTTATTGTAGCTTTACAGGAAGTGATATTTGCCCAGGTAGAAGAGTGCCAAACGTTTGACATGACAGGCTTTTTTTGCATTCTTTTGCACGCTTAATCCCTGGAACTGCCAACTTCTGATTACTTTACAGGAAGGCCCTCAGATTTATATCAATATTCAAACCTTGAGGGCTACCCGATACCCTGAAGGACCGGAAGAGATCCCATTGTTTTTAATACATGCGAGTATTTTATTGTAAAATGTGAGTACATTTCTATTGTTTTAAAGATTTTATATATTAAATAGTGTTACACTATTTTGTATTCTCCCCTGTTTTTATACCACACCAAAAAATGCTTATGCTCGGACATATCTGACGACCAGGGACCAGGATTACTCCATTACGGGCTATACACCATAACAGTCGTCTGTGAGTAGGCAATTCAGCCATACCCTTATCACGGATTTGGTTTTGTCAAACGTTTGGCACTCTTCTACCTTAAAATACAACACAAAAAAACCCCCTGGGCAAATATCACTTCCTGTAAAGCTACAATAAGTTTTGAAGTCACGGGGTGAATATCCGATATAATGACAATATTACACTATATTGTTTTTTTGTTTTTTTTTCCCCACCACTCAGCTACTTCTAACACAATATTCTGTGCTAAGTGGGATAAATAAGATAGATGAGTTAAGTCACGACGCATTTAACTTAAAAAATCCAAGTGACTGCATCTGTATTAGTGCATTATGTTTTCTGACAAAAACACAGAAGAGTGCATTGCAGCAGAAGCTAAGACTAACCCCCATACTTTTTAAGTATATTGATATTAAAAAGGTGCAGATGGAGAGTGTGGCTCCTTTAAATAATGGTATCAGTGTGGTGGTAACAGATACAGAAAAGGAAAATGTGCTAAATCAGTTCTTTTCTACAGTGTATGCAATAGAGGAGTCAGAGTTCCCAGACCCACCTCATAGCTGCGCTTTTAGCTAAGTTCAATCTAGTCAGTAGCTAACTCAGGATATGGTTCATTAAGCTTTACTAAAAATTAATGTGAACAAGACATCAGAGCCAGATGGAATACACCCTCGGGTTCAGAGAGAACTTAGTTCAGTTTAGACCAGTTTCTATTTTTTTCAGAATCTCTTTCATCTGATATGATACCTATGGATTAGAGGAAAGCTGATGTCATTCCTATATTTAAAAAAAAGAGTATGTTCAAAATGTTGTCCTAGTGAATGGCATTATGAGCAGCAACAATGCCACTCCTGGTAACTATAAGAGTACAATTGCACTACTCTGTGCTATTGTTGTGGACTCCCGGACCCCCCCTGGACTCCATCTGGCATCATAAAATGTGAGTGTTCAGTGGGAGGTGCGGCAGCAGCACTAAGGGGCTCAGGATCACTCGTGCATAGTTCACTAAAATCTTTAGATATATTAAGTGAAAAGTCTTCACACATAGCAAAACACTGCCAGCATATAAGCTTTTATTAAGAATTTAAAGTAAGTAAGATTCTCAGAGGGTATTTTAAAGAACAGAGAATACTAAGCAAAGCATGTTAAACATAGCAAAACAAATATGACAAACTAGTTAACATTTAAATAAATGCCCATGAGTATACAGTATATTACCATGGGAAGTAAACCAGTTCTATAAAAAATTTTAATTCATATTCAACTACTATATAGCAAGACCTTGAACAAAGCAGTCTGGACAAATCAGAACTAAAACAAAGAAATAGATTTCATTTGGAGAAACAACATGCATTACAATATGAGATCCATGAAATAAAATCCCAGAACAATGTCTTCCATATACCAAGGTACATTATGTTGATAATAAAAATGTTGAAGTAAAAATAATAAAACTAAAGTATACTGGTTTTTGCTGCTTATTAAACATATTGGGACATGATAGCCACCTATACATGATGAGAGTTTTTTGTAACCTTCCTATTTGTCTCTTTGTCTTCATCTTGAATTCAAATTTACTAATGGAATGGTGGTTGAAAAAGCAGGTTCAGAAGTAAGGAAAACAAAGGATTTATTAACTTTTTGGGGGGCATAACCGAGGAAAATACCTATATCAGGCAAAAACACACTAAATATGACTGAGGTACATAGAATGTTACTTTCTTTTGTTTATTATATATGTTTTCTTTTTTTTATTATATAGAGAAATATAGGGGCAGATTTATTATGGTATGAAGTGTGTTTTCCACAAAAAAATTTAGTTTTCTGTGTTATTTTTCTGGTTAAAAAACAAACATTTTTCGAGAAGTTTTAAAAATAAAAATTTTCATGATTTATTTTACAATGACCCTAACTTGAATCCAAAAATACACCATCTACAAACCTTCATGACGTTCAAGTTTTTTTCAAAGGGTTTGGCTCAAAATTAATTTGAGCAATTCGATTTTGTTTCTGAAAAACTGAAAACTGATTAATTTGAGTTTTCAGGTTAAAAAAAGCTCACATAACTCTTTAATTTGACCTTTGATAAATAACCCCCTTAATGAAGACAAGACCAAATCTCACAGTGAATTCCAAATGATGCCCCCACCATCTATATTTTGAAACAGTAACCATCCTACTAAATTAAAATCCTCACAACATGATTATCTTTAAACAGCTTTTTATGCAAATATATTATTTTTTGTCCACATTTCAATATAAAGTTTAAATATACAGCAGTATATTCTCCACAAGCTCTTGGATAAAATAACAAAATAACACTACAGTTATTATTAATTAAGCTACAAAATGTATGAAGATATTATAAAAGCCCTCAAATGTAAAATGAAATTAAACTCTTTTTTACATCTATTATAATATTTGACTGAGATGGGACAGTCAGGTTGGCAAAGTCAGAGAGTCAGGCTTAGGAACTTCAACTAACAATTATATACAAAAACAAACCTCTCAGCAAAAAATGATCAACAAGACCTATAGGTAACATTTAGGGGCAGATTTACAAAATTCATGTGAAGAGATCAAAGTTCGATCGAATTCGATCACATTCCGATCGTACGATTTTTTCGGAGGATCGAATATGCAAATTTGCCCACTTCAATCATCGAATACCAAAAATTCGAATGATCGAGTAGATCGAATGATTGGATATTCGATCATTCGACCATTCAATGTTCGAAGAACTTTAACTTTAAAATTTATTCGACTGCCTACTTTGCCAGATTGAACCTGCCGAATAGCAAAAGAAGCCAATGGGAATCACCCCATAGGCTTCTTTTATAAACACCTGCTATCATACCATTCGAACGATCGAACGCCTCGATCAATCGAATCGTACAAATTTTTCGAGCGCTCGAAGGAAAAAGTACGATTTTTTTGTGAAATCGAACAATCGGTATTCGATCGTACGATTTCATCGAGAAATCGAATATCGAGGAAAAAATAGCCTAAAACTATTCGATAAGCATTCGATAGTTGAAAGCTTATCGAATTTCGAATAGATCTGAGGGATTTTGGGGTGAATAATAGTAAATTTGCCCCTTAATGTACATTCATATGTTAAAATTAATTTTTTAGTGTCAGTATAACTTTAATTACATTCTATGACAGAGATATACAGTATGTAGTGTCTCAAGTTTATATGCCCTCTACAGTAAAACAACCACACAAAAAGTATATTTTTAAAACATATTTTGAATTCTGAAGAATTCAAAATAGTCGGGAATATTTGGGAAGTAAATTACTTTGAATTCAAAAGGTTTTTACCGCAATTCGATTGATCGATCGAACGAACGAACGATCGAATATAGAAAATCGATCAATCGAATATTTGAATCGAATATTCGAACGATTTTAATCGACCGATCAAATTTTTTATATTCTATCTCAGGGAAGGATCCCCAAAAAATTTTATTTGAATATTCGAATCATTTGAATTCGAATCTTCGATGGCCGAATTTGCCTAATTTGCATATTCCAAGATTCGAATTCGATACAATGGGAATTTTGTAAATTTGCCCCTATATGTGTCCTTCAATTCCAAACTGCAAAGCTTTGCTGAAATTTGTCTTTTTTTACAAAAAAATATCTAAATTTTAGAGGTTTTAGAGGTATTAGGTCAAAAAAAAAATTCCCATGACAGTATGCCTAACATTTTTTCCAAACATTTGAGGGGCATGCCACATTTGTTTTAGGGTTAAAGGGGTAATCATTAACGGTAGTGCAGCAGGCCCGGACTGGCAATCTGTCGGTTCGGGCAAATGCTGATGGCCTGCTTGCTTTGAAAGTTTTTCAAAGTAGAAATGTAAATGAGCTGTCCGTAATAGCCAGCTACAGCGAAGCTGATGCCAGCGTTTGTTAGTGCTCATGCCTGTACTGGCATATGGTAGAAACCAGGAATTCTGACCAACTTCAGTTAGTAATATTAGAGTTTCTTGCTATATACTCAATCTCTTATGTTTATGATAGGTATGTTGGCAACAGGAGGATCCGTGCTTAGAACAATCATTTCAGACTGTATATAGAACACTGTGATATGTAGCATTAATTGCATGAGGCAGCCCAGTCTCTTCAAGTATGACACACTTTGGCTCTGTGACACACATGGTAATTAAAGTCCTCTTATCAGTTGCATGGTCTAGCTGGGGGCACTCAAAGGAAAATTTATCAGAAAATCATCAGATTATTAGTTGTGATAGAAACTAGGGTGAAATATTTGTAGCAAGGGCCAGTTCCAGCACATAGGGAATATAATATTGCTGGGTATTATATGGTAAATGCTATTTCTAGTTAATCTTGGGATTGGAAATATATATCATTCTTTTCATTTGCATGAATACATGGGCTGCTTCGATACTTTTGCCAGGGCTGTTTTTCCTCCCAGTCTGGCCCTGTAGTGCAGTATTCTTGAGTTAATATGTCAACATAAATTTTGTAGTTCAGTATTAAAAGAAAGCAAGGGGTTTGGGGATAGTTGTCACAAAGTCACCAGTCTAACATATGGAGGTCTGCAGAGATTGTACATAAAGCTGAAAGAGAGTGATTGTTTCTCATGTTCAAGGGAGTTAGGGTGCATATGAAATCTTATATCCTCCATTGGCACAATTCACTTTTTTGATCACATCTTGTTGTGTTGGAAGTTGTGATTGCAAATTTTAATGGTTGATATTTAACAACAAACTCATTTTTGTTCATCATACATTGTTAAGAATTTACAGTTGTTTATTAAAGCTTTCTATGACAAACTAAAAAAACTGAATATTCTGGTAAAAATAAAAGAGTTTATAAAATGGTATGATATCAATATAATTTTATATATTTTCATGGCTAATATATTTTAGGTATATTAGACAGGGTAAGAAAATTCCTTAATTTTCACGTTATTAGAAAATGTTACTGTATTTAGCATATTTCTATCCTAGTACTGTATGTGTGAAAAGACACTAATAATAACATTTTATGACTTTCAGGACCTTCCCATAGACTAACGCTAAACAATTCATGACTTTTACCCTCAATAGACTTTCTGCACTGTACAACCTTGTTCTGACATTTATTTTATGTGATGGGAAAAAAATCCATCCCAGAAAATAAATTGTTAAATGAAAAGCATTATTAACTCTTTTGCATGCTGTTAAAAGAAAAATACAGACTGGTTAAAAAAAGTTGCTGAATCATCTCCCGTTTCCATATCTAGAATTAGACCTGCTGTATAATACAAGGTGGTGTATTTTTTTCAGAAAAAATGTGAAGCCAGTTAAGAGTACATCAAGATATAATAAAGAGCACAAACTTACTATTGTTAAACTACACCTATTGTAATCAGAAATATAAATTTCCTTCAGAAACCTAAAGTGGTCCTTGATGGATTATGAATGATCACACCACTCAAGCATAGAATGATCATATTAAATATGGAGAATGTAACTGCTGTAAAAGAGTTCATTCTTTTAGGCTTTCCTTTACTTCTACACTCAGCTCCAATTGTGTTTTCTTTGGTCCTGGTTGCAAACATTGTCACAGTGGCAGGGAATCTCCTTATTATTGCCATTGTCTCAATGAATATAAAATTCCACAGACCCATGTATTTTTTTCTATGCAATTTAGCAGTAATAGATATTTGTTTCACTAACACCACAGTGCCAAACATGCTAAAGGGTCTACTAGGAAAAGGCAAATCAATTTCTTTACATTTTTGCTTTATTCAAATGTATACCTTCTTTGTAACTGGAACTGCTGAGTTTCTGCTTCTTGCTGTAATGTCTGTTGATCGCTATTTGGCTATATGTTGCCCTCTACGTTATACAACTATAATGCAGAGGCATGTATATATTCAGTTGATAGCCTGGATTTGGTTATTCTCATTGATCTCCATTTGTGCCCCTGCAGCCTTAATTATGAGACTGACATTTTGTTTTAATGAGATAGACCATTTCTTCTGTGATGTTGGTCAACTTCTTCAGATCTCTTGTGCAGACACAAGCAAAATTCAGATAATCATTGTAGCAAATTCATCTATACTGATTGTTTCTTTCCTGGTTACATGTGTGTCCTACATTAATATTATTTATGCAGTATCAAAAATTATTTCAGAAGAGGGAAGAGGTAAAGTACTTTCCACATGTCTGTCTCATGCCATAGTTGTCACCCTAGCCTATGGAAGTTGTATATTTATGTATTTAAGGCCAAAACCAGTTGAGAGATGTACCTTTGACAAAAACGTAGCAATACTGAATACAGTTGTTGTCCCTCTTGTCAATCCATTCATTTATACCCTGAGAAATCAAGATGTTAAAGAACTATTTCAAGACTGGTTAACTATATGTTATGATACTAAATCAAGACATAGGGGTTTATTTACCAAATTGTATCACTTTTTTAAGTAAAAAAAAAGCTCAACCAAACTCCCATCCATGATTTTGCCTTATTTATCATTAAAATAACTCAAATTAATGAGATTGTGGAAAGACTCAATACAGTTGAGCGAAAACCTGAATGGTAAGAATTTTTTCTGAATTTTTTCCCAAATTGCTAGATTGTGTTTGGTTATTGCCCATAGAACATTTTTCAGATTATCAGACTAAACACAGTGCTACGCAACAAGTTGGCGCTATAGAAATACATGTTAATAATAAAAACACAGTGAAGACCACTAGAGGTGCCTCTACATACAAAATTGCATTTAGCACAATGAAAGAAAATATCTTTCTAAACAACTCTCCATTATACAATAATTTGAATTTTTTACTGTTTCTGTGTATATACAGGCCCGGATTTGTGGAGAAGCCACCTAGGCCCGGTCCTAGGGTGGCAGAATTTTAGGGGGAAGTATGCAGCCCAACCACACCCACATTGGTTCAGAAATTTAAATTTCCTGGGTGCCAATTCCCAATGCTCCGTCCTGATGATGAAAATTTGAGCAAATTAAAGGGAGGGAACAGGGGCAACAAACGACAGCGAACCTAGGGGGACCCACTAGGTAAATCCGGCCCTGTGTATATAGCAGAAGTCAGGTCTCCTCCAGGTTTTGTTAATCAAAAGTCACAACAAGCAGAATATAAACAAACACTTCTTTTGGTTGCAATCATATTTGTAAATTGTTAGCTCTTTTAGGCAGGGCCTTCTTTACCTCTCGTATCAAATACATGGTCTCCCAGAAAGGTTAACTGCTTTGTAAATATGGCATAATAATAACATTAAAACCACTTAATCTTTTTAATTAATATATCTGAAATTCCATATAAATGGATTATCTTATATTATGCAAAAAAAAGTTGGCAATCGCATTTAAGCCTTGAATATATATTTTGTGATCTGCATAATGATTTATGCTACATTTGTTTTAGCTACATTTACCTCAGATTATTTACCATCTCCTACATTTTGCCTTCTGAGCAGTTAACCTTTTAGGGAGACCAACTGCTATAGAAGCGCTATGACTATTATGAAGCTAAAGTTCATTAAATTCTTTGCAGGATCATCTGGATAAGAGAGACTGAGGCTACTCTCTGCGAGTATAAAAAGAATTGCTAAAAGAAAAAAAGACAAGTGTGGCCTCCCTCAATCTTTCTATCTAGCTATTTGTCTATCTACCATTTATTGTATCTGTCAGACGGTCTGTGAAGTGAGACTGACACTAAAAATCTACACAAATGGAGGGGGGATTGATCGATGCACATTTCCTGGTCCCCTGTCGCATAAGTAATCTAATATATTTGCAAGTGCATGTATTTACAAAAACATCGGTTTTTAAATACAAAGTTATGATCACAAATTTGAAAAGCCAGCACACCACTCATATGGTGATCCTTAACTATTTACAGCTGGTCAAAGCATTCAAAGGCTAACACCTCCCTGCATGGTAGCATTTCTTGGGATAAGTGTCTCCTGACTTCATTGGTTTTAGTAAGAGGGCTTAGTCCTCCCCCACTATTAGCTTTTAAAAGAGAGAGGTTGCCAAGACAACAGCATCCGTTCCACAGGCTTAATCTCTCCCCACTTGCAGACCAACATCTATTTTAAAGGCACGTGGCCACCATTTAAAGGGATGGGTGTGGGGTGGTACAAACATATAGCAGCTTAGCCTACAGCATAACTGCTAGACTTCCGGCAGAATAATAAATTTACAAAATTATTATCATAAAATTTGGTAAGTCACCACACCACGTCCAAGTAAACCTCTTATGGTGGTGCCTAACTATTTACCTCCGATCATAGTATTCAGAGGCTGGCACCTACCAGCATGATAGCATTTTTGGAACCTCGAAAACTTGACCTTTGATAAATAACCTTCTAAAATGTCATGTTGATTGTTTAATCACTGAAAAATCTGATTTTGTAAGTAATTGTTACGTGAAGTTCCCAAACCTGACTTGACCATCCTTTCTCAAAGTTTTCTAATGCTAAATGAATACTGCTGCACAAATATGGCAGCCCCCTCATACAAGAACATGGGAGATCAGATCAATGTAAAGGCACCTGGAAAATACTTTTATGGCAAAATATAAATAGCATGCAAAGACAGTGTTATGATAGATGTAAAAAAAAAAGTTTCATTTTTGGTGTGAATATAACTTTAATAACCAGGTAGATGAATGAACTGAGCTAAAATTCAAGATTTTTTTTTTAAACCATATACAGGATATACTGTATAGGCCTTGTTTATTTAAAAATAAACTACTATACACCTGTAATTTAACTTAACTTAATTTTAATTAAATTCAGTAAGCTAAAATGTAATCAATAAAGGCTGGAGTGAATAGGTACCTAACATAATAGCCAGAGCACTACTTCCTCTGCAGCTCTCTACCCTGTTACCATTAACCAATCAGTGACTTGGCATGGACAGTTCAGCTAGTTTGATTTGGAATCTGACAAGCACGTTAAAGAAAAGTAAACAAACTAAACAGTTTTGTCCCATGTGACCCCCACACAAACTAATTGCTGAAAAGGTTAGAGTTACAAAGGATGAAGTAGTGTTCTGGCTATTATGTTAGACATCCATTCAGTCCAGTATACATACATGTATGGCTAATTAACTATATTTAAAACATGGTTTTTTTTATGTATTTTTATTTAAGTTTTATATCACACTAAACTGTTCCCTTTAAACTGTCTCTTCTATAGTCATAACTGCTAAAATCACTGAACATATCATCTCATAAATTAGCTTTTCAGCACAGAATAAGGGGTGTTGCTGTCATGAGGTCTCAGGCAGTAGCAACGTGCAAGTTATACAAAAAAGCCACTCCTGGTACCTATACCACCTGAACAATGTAGGCCTCTATAAAAATATTTTTCATACCTTTTTCAAAATAATATACTTGTTTAGTAGTATGTGCCATTGGGTAATCCTACATATAAAACTGCCATTTTAAGAACTAAGGGCCACCCATTGGGTCCTATGATTCATGGTGCACACAAACAAACAATGCATTTTATGGGCACATGAGCCAGTTAGACAAAGTTTTGTCTTTTGCTTCCACACTTCTTACTGTTACAGTTAGAGCTGCATCATTTCTAGTCAGGAGATCTCTGAGGCAGCACAGAGGCCATCACAAAATGTTGGCTCAAGGTAAGAGATGTAAAAGGGTAATATTTACTTAAACACATTCTTAAGTAATCATTTTGGGGCATTAGTTTTCCTCTAAGAGGCACATTTCTATTTATTTAACCTAATTACACCCAGTGCATTTTTTTGTGTTTTACAAGTTTTATTAAGTTTTACATAAACAAGTTATTTTTTGACAGAAGTTCAGTATTGGATTATGAAAGAAACTTCCACAGCTTAAGGTGTATAATGTCCATGAAAAATGACAAACTTCAGATTAATGGTGCGACAACACCTGAACTGTTTATAAAGCTGAGGTAAGAAACAGAATTAAACCAAACCTAACACCGCTCAGCGGATATTAAATTGTGACCAAGAAAAAAAGTGTCTTACAAAGGCACAGTTACAGGCACAGTTAAGTAGCTGTAAAAACACCACTTGAGGAAATAGCTATTACAAAACAGGTTACTAAACAAGTTATAATTGTAGCAGTCCAAGTGAACTGGGTTTGCAACTAAAGTCAAATAGGTCCCAATATAAAGACCAAATGTTAATATAAGCTGTTTAAGATGGGGTTCAGCAGTCTTAATTCTTATTGCTTCTTGCCAGCAAAGGTGGTTTTAGAGAGACAAGATATATTTTATTGTCAGAGTAGTTTCAGATATCCAATTTATTTGTAGCTGCTGTGAACTGTGTGATAACATTGTACAGTGAATTGTTTTGAAGTTATGGTTGTGAATCCAAATTCTGGGTAATGTAGGTGATGTAATGCCTTGTCTGCACTTAATTTGATATGATATTTAAGTCTGAGGTTCAAGAACTTTTCCAAGGTAAGCCAGACTTAACGGACTTCAGGGCAACTCCATAAGTAATGAAACAAGTCAGCATTTCATGGGGCACATTACGACTGAAAATTTGAGCCTGCTATCTTTTTGTACATTTTCCTATAGCTAAATGGATCAGTTTATAATGCTGAACCCTCCAAGTTTTAGATGTAAAGTTCGTATTATACTTACAAATGGAATCTGAAAATTGGTTAGGTGAAATTTATTTTTGTAAATAACCAGACAAATTATTCAACACTTTTTTAAGGGATTGTTTATGCTTGCTCGCTAGGGGCCATAGTTTTTGAGAAATTAGATCTATGTTCAGTAGATAGGTATTCTCAATGAATGTATTAATTGAATCAGCTAACCATTATTTCTGGAGGGCAAATGATTAGTGAATCAGCGGCATTTTGCCTTGCTGAAATTATTTTTTGGATAAATTCGCGAAACGGCAAAAATTTGCGAAACGCAGCTGCATCTTGTTTTGGATGCACGTCAGTGTTTTGGATGTGCATCAGTTTTTTGGATGCTGAATAAATTTGCCTATCACTACATATGTTTCTCTATTTGGGACTCCTAGTAAACCACTCTTGATAAACATGTGTAAGAAGTGATCACATGTCTTCAGGTTGTTCTGGCTCTTAAATTCAAGTCATCTACCTACACTATGTTGCCATTAGTGGGTTCCACTGCATCTTATCATTAAAGGTAGATTTTTCTCTTAAAAGAGAGCAAAGAAGGACATCTAGATCTCAAATTTTTCCACAGGAGTTGTAAAGGCATAAAGGGGGTCTGCTTATTATTATTAATAACAAGTATTTCTATAGCGCCAACATATTGCGTAGCACCTTAAAGTAAATGTGATTCTACAACTAAATCACATGAATTACATACATATGGAGTTACATAAAATCACAATCAATATAGATAAAAAGGTGAGGAAGTTTACAATCTAAAGGTAATCTATTCTAATATGGATTCTTCGATCATCGAATACCAAATTATCGAATAGATCGAATGATCGGATATTCCATAATCTGATCATTCGATGATCGAAGGAATCAAAATTTTAAAATAGTTTGACTGCCTACTTTGCCAGATTGAACCTACCGAATTGTAATAGAAGCCTATGGGAACCCCCCCCCCCATAAGCTTCTGAGACTAGGGGGCAGATTTACAAAATTCACATGTATTCATGTGAATAAAATCGAATTCGATCGAATTCGATGGAATATTTGATCGTAGGATCTATTCGATTGGTCGAATATGCAAATAAGGCATATTTGATCATCGAATAGTGAATGATCGAATGATCAAATAGATTCGAATGATCGAATATTCGATCAGCAAATAAAATAACATTTTTAAAATATTCTACTGCCTACTTCGCCAGATTGGACCTACCGAATTGCAATAGAAGCCTATGGGAACCCTTCCATAGGCTTCTGAGTCTAAGTCCTGATCGAATAGGATTTGAACGATCGATGTCTTTGATCG
This sequence comes from Xenopus borealis, assembly GCA_024363595.1. Taxonomy (NCBI): domain Eukaryota; kingdom Metazoa; phylum Chordata; class Amphibia; order Anura; family Pipidae; genus Xenopus; species Xenopus borealis. Next base: position 161,840,262 of record CM044431.1, on the reverse strand, counting down.
TTCGAATCGTATGAATTATTTGAATGATTTATTCGACTGATCGAATCAATTATTCGACTGATCGAATAAATTTGTATTCGATCGTCGAATGATCGAATATAGAATAAAAAGTAGCCTATAACTATTCGATTAGCATTCGACGATCAAATGCAAATCGAATATCGAATTTGGTCGAGCTAATTATGGGGAATAATAGTAAATTTGCCCCTAAGTCCTGCTCAAATACCATTTGTACGATTGAAGCGTTCGATCGCTTGAATTTTGGATGCTCGAAGAAAATTTTACGTTTTTTTCGGGAAATCAAGCAAAATGATAGCCTAAAACTATTCGATAAGCATTCGATGGTTGAATGCTTATCGAATTTCGAGTATGATCGAGCTAATTTTGGGGAATAATAGTAAATTTGCCCCTAAGTGTCAGACTCATTCAGGATAAACTTAAATTCATGAAAACAACAAAATGCTTTATTAGGAAACATACTGTATAAAAATACAGTTATTGTGCAGTTATGCTTACAGTCTGTAATTAATTATTTATAATTCATGGGATGCTTTTCTTATAATTAGACATCTTCTAACTGCTTTTATGACATCATTATTCCTGAAGCTATAAATTATGGGGTTTAGCATTGGGGTCAGCACAGAATAAAAAAGAGCTACAAATTTGTTTCTTTCTAAAGTTTTATATGAATTGGGACGAACATACATATAAATCCCTGAGCCATAATAGATAAAGATCACAGCAAGGTGCGATGCACATGTTGAAAATGTTTTCTGCAAACCTTTCTTTGAAGGGATAACAAATACAGTCCACACAATCCTACTGTATGAAAAAACAATGACAGTGAAGGAGCTTATCATGATTGTTGATGAAATAAGTGATGCTGAGAGCTCAATATGACTCGTCCTTGAGCAAGACAACTGTAAAATAGGAGGGACATCACAAAAAAAGTGATTGATATGGTTACTGCAAAAATCCAATTGTGAAACAAATATTGTTGGCACCAGAGGGGCAAGGAAGCCACACAACCAAGAGCAAAATACCATAAATATGCACAGATTTTTATTTACCATAACTGAATAATGAAGAGGATAACAAATTGCTGTATAACGATCATAAGCCATACTGGCCAATAGAAGGCATTCAGTTGCCCCCAAAGAAATAAAAATGTACAATTGTACAATGCAGACTGAAAACAGAATGTTCATATTGCCAGTTATTAGATTATATAGTGTTTTAGGGATTATAATAGTTGTATACCAGCATTCTAAGAATGAGAAATTGCTAAGAAAGAAATACATTGGGATGTGAAGGCAGAGGTCTAGTCTCACCAAAATTATGAGAAGCATGTTTTCTATAATGGTAAAACTATAGGCAAGAAGAAGAACTGGAGTTAACCAATACTGCAGTATTGAGAGGCCTGAGAAACCCATCAAGATAAATTCTCTTGTATTATTAAGTTGAATCATCTGAAAGACAAATAATACAATAAAAATTTTAATTGTAAATGTATACTGTAGATTTATCAAACACCGTTAACAAACGGAATTAAATACGTTTTTAAACAGTACCCATAAATGTATTATTATTTATTGTGACTAAACAGATGTAGTGTGTCCTCCACTCCAGACAGATTGTTTTTTGGGCTGTAGAAATAAGGGCCTGTCATAGCTGCATTACATAACCTTTACTGTTACAGTTCTGTGCAAAACATTTAACAGAAACTGTAAGGTTTAGGACTGGACGTCAAAGATGTCAAAGACGTCAAAGATGTGGAATTTTACAATTTTGGCTAAAGACAAGAGAAAAGAGGGTAAGAAAAATAACAGTAAATAAATACTTTTTAAAAGTCTGTATTTACATTGTGTATTAATGTGAATTAATATTTTTCATAAGGGTTCAACGCAATATTTAAAAAAAATTGCATGTAAAAAGTAATAGAAACTGTAAAACTCCAGCACTGTGAAAATGGCAGCCTTGTCATCCAGTTTTTTTTATTTATTCCTTTGATTTCAATGGATATAAATAAGTGAAATATTGTAATATTGTCTTTTTTTAGAACAAAACATTACAAATATGAAATATTTATACGTAGAATTTTCTTCCATTTTTTAGTTAATTCTGGATCATACGTAGTATTATGAATATGCTTTATAGTTTTGGTTCAATCCTAAAGAAAATAAAAGCACTGATACATGGGCTGCAAGTTACACTATTCAACTGTTTGATCTAATGACTAAAAGGGACAAACAAATTAAAAAATATTCAGTGCAACTGTGCCTAATTTGCAACAAAGTGAATACATAACTGTGACCATTTTGGCAAATTGTGCACAATTGTGGGAGGGACAGCACAATTGTGTCAAAAAAATCACCCGTTTGCATCTGCAATGATGTTGGCATGCTGGAAAAAGACATGGGGAAAAAACTCTTGAAAATATTACTTGCTTACTGTGCCTCAAAGTGAAAGGTGTAACAGAAATTATATATAATGTTATATATTATTTTATATATGTATGTATATATATATAATATATGTATATATATATACATAATATATGTATATATATATATATATATATGGTGTTAAGTCAAAATAAGATTATATATTATTATATATTATATATATTATATATGTATATATTTATATATATACTGTATCATAAGACATGACAGATAGGTGGATTATAGCTATTAAAGCAAAGAAATAATAAAAAGCATTTCCTTATTACATGCTACCGGCAAATAAAACATAAGCTTAGCTGACATATAATTATAGCAGATATATTAGAGACACTGTATTCATCATAGCTCTCAAGCATAAAACACAAATTAAATTTTTTAACAAAATGCATTTTAAACTAAATAAAATATATTATTATCTATTAAAGTCTTTGCATATTGCACCTGAAATATTAAATCCATTTATAGTACATATATAATCAGTACCTCTTAATCCCAGTCTATGCACATACTTTAGATACTGGAGGCTGTTGTCTATTAAGTCTGAAGCTTTGTACTTGCAGTCTGATATATATAGTTGCAGATGCTGTTAATCTTGCTAATTAAGTTTTTCTCAAAAGATTTCCATCTGAGACAGAGCTGCTCACCTGAGATAGCAAGATGAATGTATGTCGTTTTCCCATCCCTAAGAATTTGCCTATAATAAAATGCAATATTTTAGCCTAACAATTTTAATGAATTGGTAGACTACTTTGATTGGCTTAATCATAGTTCTATCAAATATTGAGTGGTTAGAAATCCTACAGGATTTTCTATCCAGTCTTTGATGAATCTGCCCCTAGGTTTAAAATGTAGTAATTGATACTTTTGGAGCAAGGAGATTTTTTCCATGTCAGTTGAACAATTAGATTTTTTTTCTTTATCTTTCTCTATATAAACTTAAAGTTATGCAAAAGCCACTTATACAAAATGTTGAACTTGTGTGTTAGACACTAGATTGTTATATGTGAGGAATTGTGTCAGGCTCAGAACATTTATAATGTTTATAACTCAGCTGCTTAAGTGCAGTTCATTAATAAAATTAAACAAGTCCAGAAAGTTTTCATGATGCATTCATCATGCTCCAGGATCAAAGGGCCACCATAACACAGCCAGCCAACATTCCATATTAGCCTTTATGATAGAATGCTGGGCCATATAGTGATGGTGCATTTGTGTGTCTTTGTACAGTATTAAAGAAAAGGACAAGCCCTTGTATGCACCCAGCATTTGCTCTTCTTGATAAAGTTCCACGCTATGCTCTTAATTCAGCCACTTTGCCACACCAACATGTTTCACATGGATTGACTTCATCCTGGCACGTCACTTTCTTTTTCACTTTATGAACCTTAGGCTCATGAAATGTTCAATATATTTTTATTTCATTCCGGCCATACATTGCATATGTTTATCCATCATTATTATATTAATAAGCATATATCAACAGTCTTATAGAATAATCTACTTTTTATTGTTGTGCAAACAAATTAACCATTTAATTAGATTACACAAAAGCCTATTCAATGGGAAAATGTACAATTTCCTGTGTGAAGTAGCCAAGGATTAAGATTACACTGACTAGTCATGTTAAATCAAAGAAATACAAACGCTGTTCTTTATTCAGGCCCATGGGATGAAGGGTGGATCCAACGTAAATACTACTACAGCACCAACACTGGGCCTCCCGGACCTCACAGCTGCTGCTGCGCGCCGCTCAGTGGGCCCCGGGCCCTTCAGTCGACCCTGATACTGACAAACACAGCAATGGTGGCAATGTCTGGGGGTCAGAAACGAATGAATGAAGGGAGCATCTTTAAAGTACACCAAAGATAGACAAAGTCCCTTGCATGAGCTGTAATTGCTGCAATTCAGTTATGAAAGGAGCCAATATAAATCATCCAACAGTAGATAAAGAAATAAAAATGCTATTTGTGCAACATGTGTACATGTTGAAATGCCCATGCAGTATGTTATACGTGGGAAAAACTATAAGATCAGTAAACACTATAATTAAAGAGCATAAGAATGTCATTCATAATTTTCAGGCAAATACCTGCACGGATAACTCCGTATCTAGACATTTTGCCAATGCCAAACATAGTGGGGGTCATTTATAAACTTCGCGCAGAGAAGATTGATTCGCAGAGTGAATAAATTTGCCCTGCGCCTGGTTATATTTATAAAGCTGAATAAGAGTGTGAAAACAGATTTGCGAATTTGTTTTTCACATTGCGAATGTCTATAGGAGCTTTTTAAATATGGCAAAAATCACAAATTGCGAACACTCTGCGCCACAACTTTGGTGGCGGAGAAAATATTCGCAAAACTGTTTCGCAAATTGCGAATTTAAGCTACTTTTAACGCTATTTTCGCGCAAAACAACCTCGCAAAGTGCCTGTACTCACGCAAAGACCCGTCTTGTTTGCGAATTGTTTGCGAAAATTCATTCACAATGCGAATTCGCAAAAACCGGAAGGACGGGCACAGTAGTGCAATATTTTAGCGTTCAGGAAAAAGCATGGGCAAACTACCATTTGCGAACAATTATGCACTGCGCGAACTTTATAAATGACCCCCAATGTCTACCAATTAAAATGGAAAGTGTTATGGAATGTTGTTCACCTAAAGGAGGCAACAGGAACAAAGAGAAGCACGTTGGATCAGACGTTAAAGCTGAACATGGATGCAAAGATCTGCTGTTTGGCAACATTGCCAAACTAGCAGATTTTTCTCCGATATGCCACTAACTGGCAGGGCTATCTCTGGGTAATCCGGACGTTCGACCTTATGGCCAAACGATCGGATTACGACAAGCACAATGGACTTCCAACGGGTCAGAAGAAAACCTTCCCAATCAATATCGTGCCCAGGGAAGACCCGTCTAAACGACTGATATCGACGGCTTTATCTGCCCGTGTATGGCCAGCATTAGACAGTACTTACCCTAAGGAGATGAACAATTTAATCTGTCATGCTTTTTATAGTTGGCAAATTTTACTATCTTTAAAATTCTTCTACTTGAAGATTCTGACAGCCAGCTAGTGTTGAATAATGGATCTCCTGCCATGCCAAGTAATGGTGAGACAAATGTTACAGTAGACTAGATTTAAAAGCTGGCTTATTGCTGTTATTTTGTTATGTTAATTAAGGCACCTGACAATGTTAATGGATATAGTAAGAGCTCTTACAGGTGGGTGCTTCAGCCGCAGCAGAGCACAGGACTAGACACACTCAACTATTCTGAAGGGGGCTGTACTATGCGCCGAACACAGGTGGAAATGCAACATGCTGCATATTACCTGCATTTGGCACTTACATGAGTCTTTGTGAGTACAGTCTCCTTCACAATAGTTGAGTGCATCTACTTTAGCGCTCCACTGCGGATAAAAAAAAAAGTGCAAAAAAAAAAGCGCAATGCAAGGGAGTGCAGCCAAAAACACCTGTGTGTAAGAGCCCTTACTGTGATTCCAATAATACAAAATACTAACAATTAAATTGTATAATTTTGTAACTAACAATGTTGTAATTCACCTCCCCAATAAAAGGATTTTTTTGCAGTCTCAGACTACTGCAGTGGATTTGTCCTGCACTTAAAACGTTTTTGATCTTTAACTCAATGCATAGTTGCAAGGGTTATTTGTACCCGAGTGATGAAATTGAAAGCTGCTGAATAAAAAGCTAAATAACTCAAAAACCACAAATAATAAAAAAATAAAAACCAACTGCAAATATCCCAGAATAGCAGTCTCTTCATCATACTAAGGGGCAGATTTATCAAGGGTTGAATTTGAAAGTGCAAAAACTTTGAAATTTAATTCAAAAAGACCAACAGAAATGTATTACATTTTTTTATTGTTCGAATAGGTCTGGTTTTGAAGTAATAGTGCATTAGATTGAAAAAAACTTAAAATTTTCAAAGTCCACCAATTGACTCCAAATTGGTTCTAGGAGGTCCCCTATAGCCTAAAACAGCAATTTGATAGGTTTTAGATGGTGAATGGTCGAAGTAAAAATTTTAAAGAGACAGTACATGCTAAATTTCAAAATAAATTTTTTTTTGCAAATTCGATCAATTTGCACTATTCCCTAGTTGAAGCTTGATATTCTATTTTGTTTTTCAAATTTTCACTTCAACCAATGATAAATATGCCTCTAAGAGTTAATATACAAGTGAACAACATCTTTACAGGGATTCTGTCATGATTTTTATAGTATAATTTTTATTTCTGAATTACACTGTTTACACTGCAAATACATTTTATTCCTAACCCAACAAGTGTATTTTTTAGTTGTAATATTGGTGTGTAGGCAGCCATCTCAGGTAATTTTTGCCTGGTCATGTGCTTTCAGAAAGATCCAGTGCTGCACTATGGAACCGCTTTCTGGCAGGTTGTTGTTTCTCCTACTCAATGTAACTGAAGTAATCATAATGGGACCTGGAATTTTACTATTGCGTGTATATCTACCAGGGTGTTGTTATCTTGTGTCAGCTGCTATCTGTTACCTTCCCATTGTTCTGTTGTTAGGCTGCAGTAAAGAAGTAAAGAGCAACTGAAGTTTCTCACACCACAAGTGGCATGGAAAATCAAATTTTTTTTTAATAAAATCTTTGAATCGTTATTCAATCGAAGATGGCCGTTTTCAATTGAAAATGACCCCTCAAAAATTTGATGGTTGAATTTTAATTTGAAATCCGACCAATAATATGATAGAAAAATAATATAGGGGGAAACCTGGTACCCGAAAAAAAAATATATGCCTTTTGCAGCCTAAAACCCTGAAAAAATTAAAAGATACCAGCATTTTTGGACTATGAACATATTCCACTCATATGTAAGTAACTGAAGATTGAGGATGTTCTATGCACTCCAATGCACTTCGCCAGGTCAGAGTTGCTGAAGGCAAGTCTGGCAATAGAGGTAACATTCAGTAAAATCCGCATCTAAGTGATTTTGTGGAGTTACGCCCTTTCACCAGAGTGACAATTTGCCTGGCTTTAGAGTGCGAAACAACACTAGGGAAGTGAAACCTGCACCTGTTAGTAAATTGGCAACCTGAGTGTGGGTGGTAATGCTAGAGAATTAACGCTAGCATTAACCACTTCAACTTTAGTAAATCTGCCCCTAACTTAGGAAAAAGGCTAAGATAGAGGCTGGACAGGTGCAGTTGACACAAAATAAATTGTATGGTTGATATTAAGCAGATTGTAGTTTTTACTTTAGTTGTCATTTAAGTTTTACTTAGTATAGAAATATGAGTTTCTTTTCACACTATAGTCTTTTTAATATGCAAAATTTGCCTCATTGCTTGCAAGACATTGCTGTTCCTGAAGCTGTAGATTATGGGGTTCAGCATTGGAGTTATCACAGCATAAAATAATGCCACCAGTTTATTTGTCTCCACAGTTTCTTGCGCATTTGGCCGAGCATACATAAAAGCACCAGAAGCATAATATATAGAGACCACTGCAAGATGAGACGCACATGTTGAAAAAGTTTTGTGTAAACCTCTGTTTGAAGGAATAATAAATATAGTTATTATAATTCGAATGTACGAAATAAGAATAACAGTGAAAGAACTCATCATAACTGTTGATGAAATAAAAGATACGGTTAGTTCAATATAAATTATTCTACAGCATGACAGCTGCATTATAGGTGGAATGTCACAGAAGAAGTGATTGATGCTCAAGCTACAAAATTGTATTTGGGATATTAGGATAACTGGTACAGCAGCAGCAAGGAATCCCCCTAGCCAGGAGAGACAAACTAGCAACATACACATATGATGACTGATCATTAAAGAATAGTGAAGGGGAAAACAAATGGCAATATAACGATCATAAGCCATAGCTGCTAAAAGCAGACACTCAGTTGCCCCCAAAGAAAGAAACAAATACAGTTGTAATATACAGGTTGAGAATAGAACAGTTGTCATATTTGTTATTAGATTATACAGTGTTTTGGGTATAATTACAGTAGTATAGCAACATTCCAGAAATGAAAAATGTCCAAGGAAAAAATACATGGGAGTCTGTAGATAATTATCTACTCTTACTACAGCAATGAGAAAGATGTTTTCTATAATGGTAAAGCTATAGGCGAACATAAGTACTGGAGTTAACCAAAACTTCATCAGAGGACGGCTGGAGAAGCCAATGAATGTAAACTCATCAATATTATTTTTCACGCTCATCTGAACAGAAGAACAAACGTTAAAAGAGAACTCTGTTAGCAATAATATTATTTAATATAAACATATCTGGAAATTTATTGTAACAATATGGCTTACTATAATATTCTAATGTTTTGACTTTTTATCTGATTAACATAGACCCATAATTCTGGCTCGGTCATAGTTTAAAAAAAAATAATATAAAAAAATATATACTGTATATGTATGTATGTAAATCAGAGGAAAAATCTACTCTGATGTCTGTGACAAAGATTTGGAATTAGACAGATAATAAGTACTCTATGCTCATCTCAATATGTGCCTTTTGGTCTAATGTTACTTGATATGTCATCTCCTAGTTGGATCTGTTAATGTGACCACCTGTCTGGCTTTACATGGGTCTGTCAGAGTCAAAACCTTCTGCCCAATTTTTGAAAATCTTCATTATGCCACATTGCTACCTGTGTGATAGTGCTATGTATGGTTTCCCCAAACCCAGAACAAATGCCAAGATTCCGAGTCTGAGCTTGCCCTCGCTTGAATACAGTCAGATCTGAGTCCCAGCCACATCCAATCTTCCAAAGATGTATTGGCTACCCATTTGTATTATAAACTTGGTCTGCGATTTATTGGTTCAGCTGTTGGGTTGAATGGTTAGATCTGCCCTATTTAACCAGCTTAGGGTTTAATGTAGTAAAGGGTGACTATTTAAATCATCCATGAACAAAATATAAAATTTTAATTATTATAATTAAAAGCTTGATAATTTCAATAGGATATGAATGGTATGTATATACCTGGAGACAGTTTGTCTCATTCATGCTGCTGTTAATCCTCATGTTAGGACCCCTTACAGAAGAGAAAGCGTATTGTTCTCCTTGGTTGGGTTTACAGTAAATTTATACAGGCAGAGCTTTGAAAATCTGATCAACTTTACTAATTATCCTTTTCTCAAAGGTGTCTGACTAATTAAGCCATTGAGAAACAATAGTAGAGGTAAATTATTTAATAGGGAAAACATTTGTAATGGTTTGTAAGTAATGCATTTGTTGCTGGAGGGGCAGAGCATTTTATAAAATTTAAAAATTTTAAATTATTATTATTATTATTATTAACACGTATTTCTATAGCGCCAACTTGTTGCGTAGCGCT
>CM044431.1:161806406-161827612 GCA_024363595.1 Xenopus borealis | reverse complement strand
CATTGTTCTGTTGTTAGGCTGCTGGGTGGGGGAAAGGGAGGGGGTGATATCACTCTAACTCGCAGTACAGCAGTAAAGAGTAGTTGAAGTTTATCAGAGTTCAAGTCACATGACTTGGGGCAGCTGGGAAATTTACAAAATGTCTAGCCCCATGTCAGATTTCAAAATGAAATATAAAAAATCTGTTAGCTCTTTTGAGAAATGGATTTCAGTGCAGAATTCTTCTGGAACAGCACTATTAACAGAATCCCTTTGAACCCAGTTTGGTTGCATATAAGTCAATGGGAAAAGTCCCATTGATTTTTGGTTGTGTGCGAGGTTTCGGGCAATTACACTGAAAACTCAGGTGAAAACTCGGAAGAATTCATCGTTTTTGGAGAAAAAAATTGTGTAAAATGAAGCTTTTCCCGCAAAAATTTTTTTCGGTAATAATAATAAAATGTAATAATACATAAACCTACAAAACCCCAGCGGATTTGCTTTGATTTTGTAAAAGAAAATACTGAGATAAATTCAGACCTTGATAAATAAACCCCTTTAATTGGCCTTCTATCTCGTTGCTAGGTTTTGATTTATCCAAGCAACCAGGCAGTGGTTTAAATAAGAGATGAACATGAAATAGCGTTAATAGACATATAAGCAATAAATAGTGCAATAACAATAACATTGTAACCTCATAGCACAAACGCTTTAATACAAAGCAAAGACCAACTGAGAGATGTCTAAGAATAGGACATCTTTAACCTACCAGATTTTAACTTAAAAGTGAACAACCCTTTTAGTTATTAGCTGAAAATCTCACCTAAGAATTCATGAAAATTGATTGTTCCCTTCCATTTGGACTGTTGTAACTACTAGTCTACCTAAGCCAAAATTATGTCAACCTATTGATCCACATTTGATATAATATTTTATTTCATCATTACATCATATATATTTTATTTGAGCATATCACCAAAAATTTGGTGTTTGCATTCTAATCTGTTGTCTTCAGTTATCTGTTGTTTAGAGAGCTCCACCTGGTCAAGTTTTTGGAGCCTTATATTATGTAAGTAATTTATCCATGTCCTATTCCCATAAGTTTTGTGATGTGCAACTTTCTTTCCTTCTTTTTTTTAGAATCATGCTTTTCATAAATCCTGAAAAGTGTTTAAAGGTTCAGACAAAGTGCATTTAGACCTCCATCAAACATGTAAAAGATCAAGGTTAGAATGCAAAAATAATTCTACAAATATCTAGCTGGTTTGCTGTAATTAGATACAAATTTAGATTTTCTATGAGACAGTTTTAAACTATAGTTGCATTTGTACAATTTCCATATGTGTGACTTCTTTAAGTCATCATCTAGTATTCAACTAAAATAATTTAAGGAACCTATCCTTTGAGTTAAACCTTGATAAAATTCAGATTTTAGTTCATTCAAAGCTTATACATGTATGGAACAGAAATTCAAAGACTGGTTTTGGAACATTGGGGCTCATTTATTAACACAGTTCATCGCTAAAAGGAGCACTGCGGCCTGACATTTGCGCAGAAATTCCCTAAAGAGCGAATTTTCCCCTTGGAAGACCTCACCACACTTCTCTCAACTTTGTCAGGTGTAAATTATTTACCACTCTGCTATTTCACTAAAATGCAAGGTTGCATTTCTACAGGTGAACACTGGCAAAGTTTCGTTTGTCAGCGCAAGCATTTCATAGTGAACTTTCACTAACGTTCATTTCTGCCTAGCAAAATTTTACTAATACACTTACGCTTGGTCAATTCGAATAGGGTTGGTACATATATGTCAATATATGCCATATATATATCGTTTTGTTATTGCAAATGCTACAAGTGCCCACTTATTATAAAAAATGTCAAAGGAAACAAAATAAAGACAAAAGAGATACTCTAATGCCCTAGACATGAAGTCATCCTAAAACAAATGATGCATGTCCTCAAATGATAAATAAAATTTAATTGTCCTCTACACCTGTGGAATTTGTGATGTCCCTGCAGATGGTATTTCTGGCATATTTTCGCTAGCAATGGCCACTTCACCCCTTAGTAAATTTTCCCCTAGAGAGAGCTATAACATAATCTATTGTCACACTTCCTAATCGCTGATAGTCAGTCCTCTTACTGCAGGATCTTCAGCACCATCTAAGCTCTCCAGCAAGTGGGGTTCAAAGAGATGATAAAACCCCTTTTATAGACTAGAGACACCTCTAAGCAATACCAGGAAATCGAAATACAGTAGCTTCTCACTTACAATGTGAACAGACATTTCACATTGCTGGTGGTAACCTTTAGGGTACTTTCTGAACAGTAGGGAACCTTAACTATTTCATATATTGACTGAATACAAAATAAATAAACAAAACACTGTCATGGCCTTCTATTGAATTTGACTCCTCAGACTAGTTTTTTTGGAATCTAAGTTAATGAATATGGTTAGACTTTCCATGTTCCAATATAGTTTTCTTATACTTTTACCCGTGTTGCAGCTAAAAACTAAATTGGTGAGTATTAGATACAAATATTCTTCCACTTTCTTCAGCTCCCTCTGCATACAGTTTGCAGTAGATCCTGCTACTGTTTATTAGTTGGTAATGCATTTATATTAGTTGGGCATTGTAATCATGTTCACATTAAATGATCTACTATTTTTAAAGCATTAAAGCAATTATAGTAATGAAAGCATTGAAAAAGACAGTAAACTTATTTTTACTCTGTCATGTTGATTCAGGAGGAAGATTAAAATAGAGATGAACATATGAATATAAACAGTACCAGAACTGGTGGTCTGTACTATAGGTACTAAAATATCCTAACTCTGTAATAAACATCCATTTCTATACAGGGCTGACCTATGTAATAAAATCAAAGAAGAAAAAAGGTAATGAAAGCAATAGACGTTTTGTATTTATGTATAGTGTACATCACTTCAATTAGTTTTTGTGGATTTACTTATCATTTCTTTGAATTAGACCAAAGAAATGATATGTTCTTTTTAGTAATTTTGTTCATACATAGCTCAGTACCATATGTTAAGATATTTCAGCTACCTTGGTACTGATATGTAAAACCTAATCAAGTTTTTTTTACAAAGAAACCAACTTAACCAAAGTTATAATAGTTTTGGGAATAGTGCTGTATTATTTTCTTGAATCTAGACTGGCCTTACTGCTGACTGCATGTTATAATAATTCTATAATGGAGTACAGGAGTTGTTACTATAGCAATGTTTTACTAAATCAGGCCACTTCATGCTTCTTATCAATTTTTAGTATTTTTTTAAGGAGCTGTTGAATTTCATGGTTTCTTAGACTGTAAATTATGGGATTGAACAGTGGAGTAACTATTATATATAGTAGGGACAATATTTTGCTTGCCTCATGAAACACTTTAACTGAGGGCACTGAATACATGAACATTAATGTTCCATAGAAAGTTGAGACAACTGTTAGGTGAGAACTACAAGTAGAGAAGGTTTTCTGCCTTGTAGTTGCTGGAACTGAATAGATGGTGTGGAGGATACTTATGTAAGTTAAAACAATAAAAACAAAGGGGCAGATAATTATGGAACATGACAAAATAAAGACTTGCAATTCAACCTTGGATATGTCAGAACAGGCCAATTTTAGAAGAGGTGCAAAGTCACAAAGGAAATGGTTTATAACATTATCTCCACAAAAGGTAATGTCGGTAACAAACACCATTGTAGCTACTGACAAAATAAAACCCATCAACCAAGACCATGAAGCAAGTTGTACACAAACTTTGGAGTTCATGAGAGAATTGTAATGTAATGGATTACAAATGGCTAAATAACGATCATAAGACATTACTGCAAGCAAGAAACATTCTGTTGATATCAATGATCCATACACATAAAACTGTGTAAAACAGCCAGCATAAGACATGGTGCATCCTTCTGCAACAATAATGTAAAGCATGTTAGGTATTATACAAGTGGTAAATAAAATTTCTGATGCAGATAAATTGCTTAGTAGTATGTACATTGGACATTGCAGACGATAGCTTGTTGACACAAGCACTATGATCAATAAATTTCCTGTTAAAATCATGATATATACAATAAAAAAGAGAATAAACAATAGCAACCTTTTATCATATGAAATCTGAAAACCAAGTATTCGAAATTCAGTAATGCTTGACTTATTGTCAATATTTGAAAGACTTGGCAACTTCCAATCCTAGAAGAAGAAAAGAACATATAAACATTTGTTCTGTAAGGTAACACATTAATAACTAAATACATTCATAACAATAGTGTTCATCAACAATAATCACTATATGTGGATAATGAATAGAAAAGAAAAATGCCAAAGATGAAGGAAAAATAAGGAACAGCTATACACAGATTACAAATGTTTTACAAGTATAGGATCTATTATCCAGAATGCTCAAGAATACAATCTATTATCCTGAATACCTTAAGTCTGCATTTGACACGGTTGGCCACTGTCTCCTGATGCAGATCCTGTATTCGCTTGGCATCCGTAACCAGGCTGCATTTTGGCTTTCTTCATACCTTTCTAACCGAACATTCACTCAGTCTCTTGCGCTAACAAAACCTCATCTCCGATTCCTCTTAATGTAGGCGTGCCGCAAGGCTCTGTGCTTGGTCCATTGTTCTCCCTGTACACTCTGTCTTTGGGAGATCCCATTCGATTATTTAATTATCATCTGTATGCTGATGATACCCAAATATATTTATCCACCCCTTCATTAACAGCTGAAACAGAGGCTCAAATCTCTAACTGACTCCCAGCAATCTCCAACTGGATGAACCAGCTCCACCTCAAACTCAACCTAACAATAACTGAACTAATCATATTTCCACCTAAGCCTGGCCTTCTCCCCATTTTACTATCTCTATTGATGGCATGCTCATTGACCTGGTCAACTCAGCACGCTGTCTGGGGGTGATATTTGACTCCTCTCTGATCATATTAATGCCATTGTCAAAACCTGTCACTTTTTCTTACGTAATATTTCAAAAATCCATCCCTTCCTTTCACCTGCTACAGCCAAGACACTCATGCATGCTCTCATCCTATCCTGACTAGATTACTGTAACCTTCTACTAACTGGTCTCCCTAACTCCCATCTCTCCCCGCTACAGTCTGTATTAAACTCTGCTGTCAGAATTATCCTCCTCTCATCCAAAAGGGTACAGGCCCCTCCCCTGTTGAAGCAATTATCATGGCTTCCTATAAAACAAAGAATAACTTATAAACTTCTCCTCATAGCCTTTAAAGCCCTTCATTCCTTTACACCTAACTGCATCTCATCTCTTGTTTCTCTATATGTTCCTGGCCAAAACCTACGCTCCTCTCAGGGTAACCGCTTGGTTGTACACCCCACTTCAACTTCTGTTTCCCGTGTCAAACTCTTCTCCCTTGCAGCTCCTTATATTAGGAATGCCATTCCTGCATCTCCCTGGAGAGAATCCTCCCTCAATGTTTTTAAAACAAAACTCAGAGACAACCTCTGAGAGCACCTGGAAAACATCTGAACTGGAACTGGCACTTATTCAACAGTTTCACACACTGTAAAAGTACTTTATTACCCTGCCAAATTGTGTCTGTAAGTTACCCTCCCATTTAGACTGTAAGCCCCACGGGGTAGGGTCCTCCATCCTTTTGTCTCCTCGACACTGTGTAATTATATTTTATATTTATGCGAACTGTATTTATAATAATGCACTTATTGTTACTTATTAATGTAATGATATCTTGTTTGTTACTACTAATTTATTGTTGCTGTACAGTGCTTTGCCCTCAAGGAGTGCTATACAATAAAAATATACATACATACATACAAGTCTGCTAAAAATCCTTTAAACATTACAGAAACCCAGTGCAAAAGTTTTGCCACCAATATGGATTCAGGCTATGGAAGATGAGCTTCTCTTAATTCGGAGCTTTCTAAATACCAGGTTTCCAGACAAGGGATCCTTTTCTTGTGTTTGTTTTAAACTATTTTTTTATCAATTAATTTACAGAATTGTATTTTTAACTATGTGCCTAAAGTATTCATTGTGCGCATTGTTCGCATCTACATGCATGCTAAATGTTTGCAGAGTTATCTTTTTATCTGTATTTAATTTAAAGCTTTAGTTATATTTCTGAATCTCAAATGTGTTCAGCATACAACCCCCATCTTGGCACAACACATCAACTAACTACAGTATGAAAATGTTTTTTTAGCAGACTATAGGTATGGCGAGCCCTATTATTGAAAGACCTCTTATCCAGAAAATTCAAGGTACCGAATATTCTGGATCACAGGTCCCATACTTGTATTATAATTAAAAAAAAATCTACAAAATAATGTAGATGCATGATAAATGTGTATTATCTGCATGTTTAATTGTGAATTTTGGCGTGATGTATTATTGACTTACTTGATGTTTACAAAGTTCAGAAAAACAACTGTGGGTTATCTTATCCAGAAACCCAATATCCAGTTCAGAATTAAGGGAAGGCCATCTGCCCTAGAACCCATTCTAAACAAATAATTCTGAATTTAAAAGATGATTCCTTCTTCTCTATAATAATAAAACAGTCCATTGTACTTGGACTGGTAACTAACTTGCATGCAGTAACAAAACAATCCTTTTTAATATTTCACAGTTTTTTTTAAAGACAACCTATAGTGATCCAAAATGATTGAAAGTGAGACCCCAGTTCTCAAGCATTCCAGATAGTAGATCCCATTCATGTATGTAATTTCTAATTGTAACAGGTGACATAACCACTATAACCAAATAGCACATTAACCCCCAAAATGATCAAAATGTATATCTGCATGTGACCTGCTCCTAGATGATCTCCCAAGATGATCTCATTATAGGGTTGCTTTCTGGATACTTAGGGGCAAATTTACTATTATTCCCCAAAATTTGCTCGATCCTAATCAAAATTCGATAAGCATTCGACCATCGAATGCTTATCGAATTGTTTTAGGCTATCATTTTGCTTGATATTCGATTTCTCGATGAATTTGTACGATCGCATACCGATCGTTCGATTTCACGAAAAAATCGTAAAATTTCCTTCGAGCATCTGAAAAATTCAAACGATTTGAACGATCGAACGTTTCGATCGTATGAATGGTATTCGAGCAGTCTCAAAAGCCCATGGGGGGGTTTCCCATAGGCTTCTATTACAATTCGGTAGGTTCAATCTGGTGAAGTAGGCAGTCGAACAATTTTAAAATTTTGATTCCTTCGATCATCAAATGATCGAATACCCGATCATTCGATCTATTCAATATATTCGATCTATTCGATAATTCAATGATTGAAGAGGCCAAATTAGAATTTTCGAATATGAAATAGAACTTCGATCATTTAACGTAAATCTGCCCATTAGTCTAAGTCTACCCTTAAAACTGATTAAAAAAAATATTATTCCTTTATTTCATGGAACAGGTAAAATTCTTTATTTCTAATTATTTGTTTCTAATTATTTCTAATTTAAAATTATATTATTTTTGAATATTTTAAAATTTCTGCCTTGTTTCTCTCCACTGCTGAGATAACTTTTCCTGTGCTGACTGGACATACAACCAGTACAGTCAAGTATTCCGGGCATTCTTATCCATCATTGGTATTCAGTTTTTTCTAAACTGCAGCAAGTCCCATATGTAAAATATTGTACGCTTTTTAAATAAGTGTCTACTATACAATAACATTTCATATTATACAATACAAAAATATGAAAATGTGAACAAATACCTGAACCATATCCAAGCTGGACATACACACACCAGTCAGTTGTGATCTGTGTTGTGCAAAAGTATTGCTCTCTCAGTAACAAAACCTATTTATAACACTGACATTGAGCAGAATTATTAAATTGCACTCATGGGAAATATCAACTATTATTTGTTTAATTGTTTAACATTATAAAAAGAAACAAGTAATTAAGTAATTTGACAGCATGAATAAATATAGATGTAATGCAATAAATATGTTTGCCATGTATAGTCTGTTGGTTTCAGATTCCTGAATATCATTTCTTTGAGTACACAAAAAAATAGTTTTTAGTAATTTATTTATTTAATTCCTAATTTATAAAAATGCACTTAGGGACAAAAAAGGAGAAAAGGGAGGTTCATCTTAAGATGCATGGGTTATATATATTGAGAGCTGTGAAATGATCTACCCAAGGTAGATAGAGTATTAGATTGTTTCAATAAAAGACTGGATTTTTTTTTTTTTAAATACAGGGTTACTGAAATTACCTTTAAATATACATACATCAGCCAGGGACTTGTCTGATTGGCATCTTGGGGTCAGAAAGGATTTTCTTTTCTCTGAGGCAAACTAGAGAGTCTCCAGTTGGGCAGGTTTGTCTTCCTCTGGATCAAGTAGCAGTTAGGAAAGTTAAAAAACTTGACTAATGTAAAACGCTGCCTAATATGTCTAGTAATTCTTACAGCTGTTTAGACCCCAAAGTATAATGCCTTGTTCCATGTCTGCTTATTTATTCAAAATATTAAAAAAAAATTGATTTAATAAAGCTGTGGAAAAAAAACTACTTGAACACACCAAATTCATTTTCTACACATCATTGTCAATAGATCTTCAATATCTCAGCTTCCACATCAACCCAGCAGCTAAAAGAAATGCTAATGGAGCTAAAAACAGCGCTTCAGGATGACATCAGGCAACTCGCAACAAACCTTAGGCAGGAAATACAGGACACTGGGGAGAGCAAACAAACATAGAAAAGAAGTAGGAAATAGAGCAGGCTCACAACAACCTCACTGATAACTATACCAAGGCACAAACAGAACTGGACTCGATACATGAAAAAGTAAGTGATCTAGAAGATAGATTGTGTGGAAATCATCTGCGACTGCTTGGTATTCCAGAGTCAGTTCAGCCCACAGAACTTGAATCCTACCTCTAAGAACTGCTGAAAGTAACAATGCCAGATGAACATGTTCTAGAATTTACTATTGAGCACCATACATAGAATACCTTAGCCAAAGACAGTGCCAGACAGAGCACCAAGGGGTGCCATAATGCAGCTGTTATTTTATAAAACAAAAGAAAAACTACTTGCATCAGCAAGGAAAAAGGAGAACTGGCCAGCTAAATTCCAACAGATTGAGATCTACTGTATACAGACCTCTCCATAGCCACACTCTTAAAACGCAAAGCCTTCCAGGAGATTACAGCCCTACTCTGCCAACACAGTATTCCATACCGCTGGGGACACCCAGTGAAACTCATAATACGGCACAATGGCACCCCAACCATACATCACTGGAAGAGGCAAAAAGGACATTGGTGGGATGGAACATATCCACTAAACCAGCAGAACAGAGGCAAACCCTGTGAAAGTCTCCACAATCTATACCCAGCAAAGTCTCCAAGCTGTTGACCAACACGCCTGATGGCTAAAATAGGTCAATGTAGCATTCCTGTTATTTCATTACAAAGTTCTACAAAGCTGAACATCTAAAGTAACTCAACTACCGTAATTTTGGAAATGTCACCAAATTGCCACATTTAGGAATGGTTTGTGGCTTGGTGCTTTGGAAAAGGAAGACATGCATACCGAATATAGAGTTGGGAGTAGTGATGGGCGAATTTATTCGCCAGGGGCGAATTCCCGCGATTCGCCGCTGGCGAATAAATTCGCGAAACGCCAGCCAAATTTCGCCGCCAAAAATTCGCCACCAAAAACGAGTCGCACGTCGTTTTTGACGCGACGCGGCGAAAACGACGCGATGCGCGTCGGAAACGTCGTGACGCGCGTCAAAAACGACGCGTGACTCGTTTCGCAAATTTTTCGCCGAATTTTCCGGCGAAGCGAAACGCGGCCGTTTCGCCCATCACTAGTTGGGAGAATGTGTACTTTCCAAAAATATATGGTTTTCTGGGGTGATCGTACTGTTTTCTACCTTTGCCCTCCCAAAACCTATGTAAATGTGTTGCTTTGCAATATCTGGAATTACAGAACTGATAGCGCAAATGGGGTCTCTAAATTTTGGGGCCCCTATATGCCACATGCTAAGGAAAACCGATATCAAACTGTTCAGTGGACGCTTGCCAATTATATTTAGAGTGTTTTACTTTGGTACCTAATGATGTGTGGGAGATATGATGCTGTAGATTGGAAGCTTTGAGGTAATTTTTAAAAAAAATTCACCAATTTCTATAAAAAATTATAACTTTAACAAAGAATTGCAACTTGGTAGTTTTGCTGTAAATAGATATATTTACCCATTTTGTATTTTCCATAATCTGCTCTTTCTGATAATGCATCGTTTTCTAGGGTAAACCTTCTGTTAGTGGAGTGTTTGGCATTGAAATCAGAAATATGCCGTTTTGTGGAGTGGTGCTTTAGAAATTTGGTAGTGTATTGCTTGAAGATTTTAATCTATACAAGTGAGAAATCTCCATAAAACTATATATATATATATATATATATATATATATTTGGTATATATATTCGGCATCGGTGAATTAAGGAGTCATAGAACTTCCAAATCGGCTATGTGATTGTACTATGTGAAACATGATTTTTTCATTTTATTTTAGCATATTTTGAAAAGCAATATATTGCTTGCCTATGTAAACGAAAAGACCCCCCCCCACCCCGGAAAGGCCCTTAAAGTGAAAGAGTACAAAATGTTCAAAAATGGTCTGGCAAATGGCAATAAAGCACCAAATTAGCCAAAATGGCTGGCAGTGAAAGGGTTAAACCTATTGTTTTATTTGGTTTGTTTTAAGCAGCTGTCATGTCAGATATATATCTATATCACCGTGAATTATCTATTTAAGTGGATATATTGAGTCCAGGGTACAAAGCAATTACCTTGAAACTTATTATTTTTATTCCCTCAATGCTAGAGGACTGAATTCCCCCAATAAACTCAACCAAGCTTTGCATTATGCATATAAGACAAAAGCAGATACATTATACTCTTTTACAAAAATTCTTTGTGCAAGAGAAATCATGGGAACTAATCAACTCAATGACCTAGTTCTTACTCTGGAAATGCTCATATGTATTACCTAATACATTTATGACTTCTGAAGCACTTATCAGACTCTTTTTTATTGTAGCTAGGGACACAATATGCTATTCGCGAGATAGCAAGATAAGATCTCTGCTTCGGATGTGCTTGTTGGGAGTCTGGCCAGATCCTGATGAGCGCATGGGCTGTTATTAACCAAATCATTACGTATATCTTCTTTATTAACTAAATCCATAAATTACTGTATTCGAGCATATATAAACTGGGGGTTTCCGTTCAGTCAGTTGAGATCTCGCCTGTGGGGGTTAACGCGTGCAGCCACAGGACCTCTGTGCACCATTTGAGAACTTCTGTCTGCAGACTGTTTGGGATCTCCCAGTCTTGGTTGCAGAGAGGGGGTGCTTGCTCATTCGCTCATTCAGTAATGTATATCTTCTATCATTCTATGTGTGTAATAAAAACCTTTGCTTCTACGTAGCTGGTGTGTTATAATTATATCCGAGAGATTCAACTTGAAACAAAGTTGCCACATTAAGTACTGAAATCGACATACCTCTATTCAGTAACTATGTAGCCAGCCAGCCAGTTCAGGCTATGATCGCAACAATGTATTAAAACTTAACCTTTAATAAAGATAATAATTTTAAAATGTATAGGCTACACCGACATTACACACACACAGCATGTTATCCTCACAGCCATGCAGGACCGTGTCCTTAAAATAACACATACTAAAAACCAAATGAGTAGATGGGAGAGGTCGAGGCTAATAACGTAACATAGTTTCATTTAAAGCAACATCATATCCGTAAGCTCAGTCTAGACTTCAAAGTAGTCCTGAATCCAAATTCCCCTACTATGGGGGCATTATCCAGATCTCCGTTTGCTAATAAATCCCTGAAGGTACACTAATTATCAGCCAGTCACACACTTATGTACCCCCCATTCCACCCTTCCCGGTATAATTTCTACCTGACTACGTAGAGAAGAGTGAGAACTAGCCTCACCACCTTCCACCTACACCGCCCAGCACGTTTCACTGCTCAGCAGCTTCGTCAGGGGCATAAGTGTCGGACCCGCTCATCTCTGCCGGTTAAATAGGCAGCGTATGATGGCATTCCCGTGACTTCAAAACGTCACTTCCGGTGATCAGTGCTCCTCAATAGGAAGTGACCGCCCGGACGATTCATATAAAAGAATAGGCTTAGCCCTTTGCCAGTACTACATTGTACCTTGCCATTACTATCCGAGTCACTCGCCAAAAGCGACATATGTCCCAAGAGTGAGTCACAGCTGCTTAAACAGTCATATACTGGCGAAGTAGGTCTGAATACCCTAAATGTAACTACCTATCCTTTTAACGCCTACCTAAAGACAGAGGGAAGGGAAACACTCAAGTTGAAAATATTCTTGTTAAAGAATTCGTGTTAAAGAATTTAAGGTCGATGATACTTTCAAGAAATATGAAAGTGATATTCAATCCAACATTGAAAGGTTAGCGGCCGAATTGAAAAATAGGAAATGGAAGAAATTGAGTCGTGATCGTAATGACTTCTCGTCAGGTTCCATGTATCATAAGAAACCAGCGTATAACAATTATCTACCTAATTTCGTGTACTCCTCAGAAAGTAATCTTTCATCAGAAGGTGACCTGAGTGATGGCAATACAAGTATTTATAGAGGGCATAAACCCAATAAGAGATTCATGAGAGCAACAATTCACAAACCACTCCCAGTACCACGACAGAGGCTGCCTCACTTTCTTTTTTAGGACAACCCAGATTAGGGGTCCCGATACAGGGCAGGCTCAGGGACAGACAGAGGTGGGGACAGAGGTGGGGACACCGTCGGTACCGCTACTAGAAAATGATGCGTTCCAGGTGTTCAAACTATCTAAAATTGCGATCAATACTTCCCAAATGAGTGCATTACGAAAAGGGCTATCTTTTTCTCCTACGAGTTCATTTAATATCTTCAATTGGATTAAAGATTTAAATCTGTTTGGAAGAAAATTGCTATTACATAAACACTTCATTAAAGATTCTGAATGTAACCCTCTATCTAAAGAGGAACAACAAGCTTTAAAAGATCTCTGTTACCTATTAAAAGATAATGAATATCAAAGGGACACCCATTCACCCATTCACTTCATTAAGGCCTAAAAGTTGTTTTACACCTCCAAATTCGTTATGCCCGAGGGTAGAGATTTTTATTGATAGCTGTACCAAAGACCTAAAAAATTTACATCAGGTGGTCAAGGGTAAACAGAACAGAACACAAAATTTGACGTGGAAAGAACGAAAGGGTTTAAAAGAACTAGAAACCAACAATGACATTATAATCAAACCCAGTGATAAGGGGGGCAATATTGTTATCCTGGACAGAGATACTGTACATATGTACAAGAATGCCTACGCCTACTAATGGATAAAACCTGTTATGCAAAATTACATTATGGGATTCCAGACAGAACTTTTCGATATTCTGAAGAGGGATGTGGACGAGGAACTCATCAATAATGAGGAATTTGCTTTTTTAAAGGTGAAGTTTCCAGTCATCCCCACATTTTACATTATCCCGAAGGTACAAAAAAATCCAGTGACACCTCCAGGTCGACCCATTGTGTCCCAAATAGGGAGTTTAACTGAACCAACAAGTATCTATATTTACACAATTTTGAAACCGTTCGTAATTAACTTACCATCCTTTGTTCAGGACACGATGGATGCTTTATGACATTTATAAGGCATTACTTTAAATCATGATGAATTCTTAGCGTGCTTAGACGTAGAGTCATTGTACACAAGCATCCCGCATGAGGTGGGCATTGAGGCAGTGAAAGATACCCTGAGACAGAGAGGACCAATATTTGAGAAACACAATAATTTTGTAGTAGAACTACTAGATTTTACGCTACGACATAATTATTTCACGTTTAACTCACACTATTACCACCAGATTAGGGGGACCTCTATGGGAAGTACCTGCGCCCCGAGTTATGCAAATATCTATTTTTTCTGGTGGGAGAGGAACATAGTGTTTGGTGAGGATCTTGTTGAATATACACAAGCAATTCCAATGTGGTTGCGCTATATAGATGATATAGTACTAATATGGTCTGGCACGGAAGAAAAATTCTTTGAATTCATCAATAAGTTGAATGTGAACGACATCAATCTTAGAATCACAGCAGATATTAATAAAAATAAAATAACATTCCTTGATATCAACATTTTTTGATATGTGGACAATAATATACAAACAACACTATTTAGAAAACAGACAGCTATAATAGTTTATTACATGCTGATAGTCAACATCCTGATAAGACAATTAAGGGTATACCTACAGGACAGTACTTGAGACTAAGAAGACTATGCAGCACAGTCGAGGATTTCAAGGTGGAAGCAGGAAAATTGTATAGTAGATTTAAACAGAGAGGGTAAAGGAAACACAACAAGATCCGAAACTTATCAGAGTCATAGGGGACTACAGTGCGGAACATAAGCAAATTCAACAGATCCTCACTAAACATTGGCACATTTTGGAACAGGATTTGGACCTTAAAAAGGTCATAAGAGATAGGCCTACTATTACTTATAGGCAGAGTAGAAATTTAAAGGACATACTGACTCGCAGTCACTACACCAATCTTCACAAATCAACTTGGCTTGTCAATCGTATTAAAGGCTGTTACAAATGTGGATCTTGTAAAGCATGTCCGTGGATAAATAAAACAACAAAAATAGTTGGGAGAACAGTTAGTTCTAATACATCCGAGAGACTCATAGAACCTCCAGTAACACAAATGGAAACTAAACAATCTCTGACAGAAAAAATTAAAAGATATTTTCAGGAGAATCAGTTATCAACAATAGGCCCTCGACCCCTCTGGTCTGCACATAAAGCAGTCATACGGGGTGAACTAATATCAACAGCAAAAGTTTAAAAAAAAAAAACAAGGTGCTCTATACCACACACAACCAGAACTAGAACAAAAATACAACTGCAACCTACCCCTACGGCGCAACAAGAATTAACAGAAGTTAGAACTAAACTCAATTAAATATTCTATGCCAAAATACAATATTGATTAAAAATGTTAAGACTCATAGCTCATAATCTCCCAACAAAAGCAAAACAAGTTGAGAATAGCTTAAATAACTTCACCCACTGCTAAATTGACGGACCCCAAACAAATAGCGGACGAGTTTTCAGCCAAACTTTATTCCAAACTTTATAATCTATGTATGAAATAACTTAAGGAAACGCAATGTCCTCACCCCACCTCTCCCATGCAACTGGATAACTTAAATAAAGACTATTACACAGGAACAAGTAGAACTAATAATCACAGACCTTAAAACTAATAATTCCCCAGGAGAGGATGGGTTCACCAACCTATACTATAAACAATTCAAACAAATAATGATGCTGCATTTAACCCACCTTTACAATAACATTATAGACACATGCACGGTCAAACCTGAATTTATAACTGCTCTTACAGTAACAATACCTAAGCCAGCAAAAGCCCCAGATCTATGCCCAAATTACCATCCCATAGCACTCCTAAATACCACACATAATCAAACAAACCAAAGCAACAACAGTTCTCCTCTCTCTGGGTGCAGAGAAGGCGTTCAACAGAATTAAAGGTACAGTAACACCAAAAAATGAAAGTGTTTTAAAGTAAAGAAAATATCATGTAGTGTTGCCCTGCGCTGTTAAAACTGATCTGTTTGCTTCAGAAAGACTACTATAGTTCATATAAACAAGCTGCTAAGTAGCAATGGGGAAATTGAAAAACGGCTATATGGCACAAGATAAGTAATGGATAACATCTTCTATCTGCTGTGTAACTTGAGCCTTTTCTCCTTTGAATGGCTGCTCCCATGGCTACACAACAGCTTATTTATATAAACAATAGTAGTGCTTCTGAAGCAAACACTGCAATTTTACCAGTGCAGGGCAAAACTGCATTATATTTTTATTAATTTAAAACAATAAATTTTTTTGATGTTATTGGTCCTTTAACAGGCTTTACATGATTGAAACACTAAAACACTTTGCTCTAAGCCCCACGTTTATAAAGGCAATAAAGCTTCTCTACTCTGCTCCATCAGCCAAAGTGAGTGCTCCTGGGGCCCTGTTGCATACCTTTTTGAACACCAATGGCACCTGCTCTGGATGCCCATTTTCACCCCTGACATTTGCCTTAATGGTAGAAATTTTGACCCAAACTATTAGCTCTAACCCGGATATTGGGGGCGTGCAACACCTGCTGGTACAATTTAGTGCTCTCAGTAACAAACTTACTAAACCAACTATCATTTCTTACAAAATATCATAGTAGAAAATAAATACAGCTAAAACTCAGGAGCTACCTATAAACATTCCACAAGCATCTCTGGAGGCCCTCATACACTAACTCCAGTTCCATTCTATTTAGGTGTACATAGTCTATTTAGGGGTACTCCCAAAAAGATCCAAAGTGTAAATGCCAGTTGAATCACCAACCCCTCCTACATAAGGTAACCCAAAACTGTACAAAGTGGTAAAAAGAGTATATACAGTATCATGGTTGGGTTGCATTGCAGCGATAAAAATTAACTTGTTGCTCCAGATGTTTTATTTATTCAGAGCCTTGCAAATCCCACTGCCACCCCTTTTCTTCAAATGACTACACTGAACTCTTAACAGCTTTTTATGGCAAGACAAAAATCCAAGAGTGAAATAGCACAATACATCAGGGAGCTTGGGCATACCAACGTATAGACATTCCACATGGCAGCAGTTTTGGAATCAGCTATTCCCATGTATGCCTTACAGGACAGAGAAGATGGGTTGACTTGGAAACTGGATAAGCGGACCACCACCAACTTACTAAATACTTTTGGCTGAACAAACAAAATAGACCCTCCACTAACAATCTGCTCATCACCACCAGATTTACCTTACAAACATGGAACAAACTATTATTATTATCATGTATTTCTATAGCGCCAACTTATTTCGTAGCGCTGTAAAGAGAATGTGATTGTACAACTAAATCACATGAATTACATATATAGAACATAAGGAGTTACATACATCACAATAAATATAGAGTTACATATATCACAATAAATACAGGTACAGAAGGTGAGGAAGGCCCTGTACAGAAAAATCTTACAGTCTAAAGGGAAGGGAATGATACACAGGGTGTGGGAGTGAGCAAGATCAGAGTTAAGTGGGTGAGAGATGTAGTACTGTAAGCGGTATTGCATTGGGTAGTTAACAGTGAGGGTAGGCTTCCCTAAAAAAGTGGGTTTTAAGAGATTTCTTAAAAGCTGAAAAATTGGGAGAAAGTTGGACATGCCGTGGGAGAGAATTCCAGAGGAGGGGTGCAGCCCTTGAAAACTCTTGAATGCAAACAAATATAAATTTGTGACATTTCCCTCTCAATTCCCACTATCAGTACTGCCCAAAGTTATCCCCCATATCCATACATCATATTGTAGTGCCAGGATCATGTTAATTATGAAAAATCCAGAGATAGCCCTCCTACAAATATACCCAACAGCATATACCAAAGCTACCAGAAAATTACTGTTCCATGTCTTTAACTCTGCCACCACACTAATTGCCAAATACTGGAAAACCTCCAAATAACCAACCCAGCAGCAATGCCTAACCCAAATAAATACTACAGGCAGCATGGAAAGGGGGCAGCAGAGAAAGAAGATGCACTTGAGATTTACCACAAAATTTGGGACCCTTGGTACAGGTTTAAGGAGACTCAGACCCAATATTGAACAATAATACTGCTTAAAATAATGTAAAACACATGACAGCTGCTTTAAATTTTATAAATTGTTTATGTTAACTGTGTTTCTAATTTCATACTAGCTACATTTATGATATTGTCTAATTCCCTTAGATAAGAAATGGAAAAATTGAAATGTATTTTACTGTATGACTGCTCAACCTCAGATTTCTCACTATCATGTTATGCAAATAAAAATTCAGTTTTGAAAAAATACGAAGGCCCATATTTTAACCAGACAAATATTAAAATTATAAACTATAAGACTGAAACTTGGAACTTGCACTCCAAAACAATATAGATACAAATCTAAAACATTTGCTTACCCATTTGAAGTCTAAATGCATTTGGGCTTTCCGCATGGTGCAAGTGAAGATATCTAGAGATGCAAGTGCTGCCTACTAGGATCATTGGAGATCTAGCTATGAGGTGGATCTTCATCTAGGAGTGGGAGCAAGCTAAGTATTGTTTGCATACTAACAGTACATGCTAATGTTTGCTGCAAGGCTTCAACTACATTTAAGGCTGAGCATGACTTGATTTTATCTAACACAACTCAAAACAACTGGACTTGCTGAGAAATTTTTATGATTTTCATTAAAATTTCTCAGCAAGTCCAGTTGTTTTGAGTTACTTGTGTTGGATTTACAATGACCTGGATGAATGAGAATCTTCATAGTCATATTACTTGATTTAAATTTTTACTATTCACAGCATGCACTAATAAAATTCATATCTTTGCCTCATGGATTAGCTGGAGGACACAAGATACAGGTGTACTGCTGGAACATACAGTATTGGTGGACTTACAATATTAAGGGACAGTTTACCTATTAATATTCACAGATCAGTTAAAGGGAAACTAAAGCCTAAAATTGAATAATGCTACAAATGCTGTATTTTGTATACTAAACATAAACATGAACTTACTGCACCAGAAGCCTAATAAAACAAATGATATATGCTTTCAAAGTTGACTGCGGGGGTCATCATTCGCCCATCACTAGTTATAAATTATCACAACAGCATAAGTCAAATAATTTCTGCCATAGAAGCTTATACAGAAAGACTAATTAATAATCAGAATATGCAGTGGTTTTGAGGATATGACTCTCAACAGGTATAGTTACATAGTTACATAGTTAGTTAGTTACATAGTTAAATTGGGTTGAAAAAAGACAAAGTCCATCAAGTTCAAACCATCCAAATTAAAACCCAGCACACACCCCTACACTCTTTCACACAACCCATATTTGCCCATAGCTATACTAACTGTAGAGTTTAGTATCAAAATAGCCTTTGATATTATGTCTGTCCAAAAAAATCATCCAAGCCCCTTTTGAAAGCATCAACAGAATCAGCCGTCGCAACATCACCTGGCAGTGCATTCCACAACCTCACTTTCCTCACTGTGAAGAACCACCAAGTCTGAAGGAGTGGCATCTGGTGCGGTGATCCTCTTTATGGGTAAAAAGGTCACCTGACATTAGTCTATAATGTTCTCTAATGTATTTGTAAAGTGTAATCACGTCCCCTCGCAAGCACCTTTTTTCCAGCGAAAACACCCCCCAACCTCGACAGTCTACCCTCATAATTTAAATCTTCCATTCCTCTAACCAGTTTAGTTGCACGTATCTGCACTCTCTCCAGCTCATTTACATCCCTCCTAAGGACTGGAGTCCAAAACTGCACTGCATATTCCAGATGAGGTCTTACTAGGGATATATATAAAGAGGCATAATTATGTTTTCATCCTTTGAGTTTATGCCCTTTTTATGCAGGACAGAACCCTATTTGCTTTAGTAGCTACAGAATGACACTGCCCAGAATTAGACAACTTGCTATCTATAAAAACCCCAAGATCCTTCTCACTTAAGGAAACTCCCAACGCACTGCCATTTAGTGTATAACTCGCACTTATATTATTTTTGCCAAAGTGCATAACCTTGCATTTATCAACATTGAGCCTCATTTTCCAGTTTGCTGCCCAGTTTCCAAACTTAGACAAATCACTCTGCAAAGTGGCAGCATCCTGCATGGAACCTATAGTTCTGCACAATGTATTATCATCTGCAAAAATAGAAATCATACTTTCAATGCCCACATCCATGTCATTAATAAACAAGTTGGAAAGCAGTACAGAGCCCTGCGGTACCCCACTAACAACACTGGTCCAATTAGAAAATGTTCAATTTACCACCACTCTCTGTAGTCTATCTTTTAGCCAGTTCTCTATCCAGTTACAAATACTATGTTCCAGGCCAACATTCCTTAATTTAACCAGTAACCTTCTGTGTGGCACTGTATCAAATGCTTTAGTGAAGTCTAAGTACTGTAAATCACATCCAAAGCCATCCCAGAATCGATAAGGAAACCTTCATTAGCTGGTTCCTCATTTGTGTAGACAGACGAAAAGTATGCATTCAGAATCTGAGCTTTTTGCTTGTTCTCATCAACCAGCTGACCCCCCTCTGATAATAAAGGTCCTACCCCTTCCTGTTTAATTTTTTTACTATTAATATATTTAAAAAATAATTTTAGATTCTTTTTACTGCTTACTGCTATATCCTTTTCCTTATCCATTTTAGCTTGCCTGATTTATTGGCCTCCTTGTACCTCATAAATGATTTGGCTGTCCCAGCTAACTTGAAAGCCTTAAAAGCACGTCTTTTCTTACCCACCTCAACACCAACACTTCTATTGAACCAAAAAGGTTTTGCTTTGCAACAACATTCCTTGTTTACAAGCAGAATATACTGACATGTATATTTATTAAGCAGCATTTTAAAGTGGACCCATCACCCAGACACAAAAATCTGTATAATAAAAGTCCTTTTCAAATTAAACATGAAATCCAATTTAAAATTTTCATTAAAGCATTCATAGCTATTTTAAGCTCATTTAAAAATCACAGCTGTCAATCGAATATTGTCTACAACTCCTCGATGCCTTAGGCATAGAGGCGGGGCAGATAATTACTTTCACTTTCCATTCAGCACTTCCTAGATGCAACTGCTCCCCACACATTCCGCCAGTTCTCTTAACCATTTAATTGTGTAGCCAGGACATGGGGATGGACATCGGGTCCCCCACTCTGGTGCACAAACAAGATTCTGAGATGATGCAAGGCTTGCCTTAATAACAGTGTCCACAAAATGGCTCCTGCCTGCTTGCTATAATTATGAATTCCCAGTCTGAAGAAAACAAGATTAAAATAATTAATTAATTAATTAATTAATTAATTAAATAATTAATGTTCATTTTGCTTGACTAATGTGATAAAATAGGATTTTGAATATTTTTTGGGGGTGACGGGCCCACTTTTAAGACTTCCCATTTTTGTTCAGTGTTTAACTCTGTGAAAAGCATTTCCCACTTAATATGT
>CM044431.1:161760816-161805364 GCA_024363595.1 Xenopus borealis | reverse complement strand
GTTGAGGGTTTCACTGTCTGGAGTCAGTTTCCAGCAAGCTGGGATGTTGCAGTAATGGGAAACTTCAAAGAAAATATCGGTCCATATCAATCCTTTTGATATCTGATCAGTTGTTGCCAGAGGTGTCATGAATAGGAATCCATTGAATTATGGGTTCTGTCTATGCACAAATGTGCCAGATTCTGAGACAAGGTTGGAGCTTATGAGAGCAGCAGCCAGCATGGGCGCTTTCCAGATAAGTTCATCAAACCTACTAGCTTTATCTGTCTTGGCAACCCCATCTGGCTTGGCAACCCCAGTCAATGTCCGGATAATTGAAGTCACCCATAATAATAACTTGACCTAGTTGTGAAGCCACTGCTCGCCATTCGAAAGTATGACTAGGGTCCATCTGAAGTTTCCTATCCGAAGAAGTCAGAGCAAGTAAAATGAAGGTAGACATTTTTAAATTAAAGTATATAGGAGATAGATTTCTTTTTCATTAAAGAAAGTAAAAATTAGATTTTATTTTTTTGCCCTTATATCTCCTTTAAGTCTCTTTGTGACACACTCTTTTTGTGTATTATATGACATTACATAAAATTTCCATGGTGGCACTTATAAACATTTTATAGGAGGGACCCCTCTTCAAACTACTGCTTTATTTTTAGGATAGGGAAATTTTTAACTAGTTGATATGATGCTTAAGAATAAGATGAATATATTTTAGATTTTGTATCTATATTATTTTGGTGTGCAAGTTCCAAGTTTCAACCTAATGGTTCAATATCAATATTAGTCTGTTGTAATTGTATGTGAAGGTGAATCACCATGTGGAATTATTTATCTGTAAATATGCTCTAAACAGCCCCCCAGATTAATGTACCTTAGTCCCTGCTGCAAGTCTGCTCTGGTTTCTGTGTCATCAGCAGCTTGTTTCCCCTTCTTCCTGGTGTAGAGTGAAGCCCTGCCCCTTTGCTTACTGAGCTGACCTTATCTCTGTGACTAGTCCCGGAGATCATTTGTATGCTGTGACATATCAGAGACCAGTGTGTGCAGCGCCAGCAGCTTTTTTTTTCTCCTCATGTGCACTCTCTGCACAAATCCCTGAACCTTTACTATAAATTACAAATGCCGCAACTTACTGCCAATCTAATTCTAACACATTACACTGTACCCTAAATGATTAGTAAGTTTCTTTCCCCCAGCATCACTAAAATTTCTTGCATAAGGCTCTGAACATTCACTGTAATGAACAACTCCCAGAACAGGCTGCCATTCTGATTCTAAATAAAATCCCCAATTGCCATTCTAACTGATAATATATCAGTTCCCCCAGCCTCATCAACAATCACTTGCATAACCACCATAGTTAATCTATGTCAGTATGCATAAATGGAAAATAGCTTTGTACATAAATTGATCAGTAAAGGGACACATGAATGAGTTAATCAAACTCAGTAAAAAATCAGCTTTATTCTTTACATAACCAGACAGAAGATCAGGCATAGCAATCAATAGCATTATAAAATGTGTTATAAATTGAGAAAGAGTTGTTACTTTACCTACAGTACATCAGCAGTGTCAGAGAAATATTCCTCTAAGTGCTGCTGTGATATGGAATGAACCAGAAGGAGCAGAGAGTGCACATGAGGAGAAACAAAAAAAGCTGCTGGTGCTGCACACACTGGTCTCTGCTTTGTCACTGCATACAAATGATCTCCAGGACTAGTCACAGAGATAAGGTCAGTTCAGTAAGCCAAGGGGCGGGGCTTCACTCTGCACCAGGAAGAAGGGGAAACAAGCTGCTGATAACACAAAAACCAGAGCAGACTTGCAGCAGGGACTAAGGTACATTAATCTGGGGGGCTGTTTAGAGCAAATTTACAGATAGAAAAAAAAAAGGTTTACTTGTTCTTTAATTACGTTTCATATAGGTTACACTCAGTTCACTTCTTTATGCAAAGACCTGTATTATTTTCCAAGAAAAGTTGGTAACCTTATTTAGAATGATATTGAGAACTGCTGTGTACTGCTATGGTAGAATCCCTTGCTTAAAGCCACTCCTGGTGCATTGTAATAAACTAATAGCAGATGGGGAAGCAATTTGAAGTGGAAAGTACACCCATAGCAATGCTCAGCACCTGGTCTTTTCTAGGTCAAGGGTCTAGCTCTCATTTGGATCTCTATACCATATGTCTTCTAAAAAATAAATTTTACATTAAATTATATGTATATGCATTTTATAATATTCTTTAATATTCCACTTTATTTGATATACAAATTATTTTGACTGGTGTCAAAAACTACAAGCTTGATGGACACTGTCTAGAGTTACAAAGACTTTTATACCCCAAATGTGTATAATGTTAATTCATTCTAATTTTGTCCAATTGTAAACCGCATTTGCAAATGTTCAGTCCAGCCCTCCATTTGAATCAAATCCCTTTCAAAGTGAAAACATTAACCTTTTTAGTATCACTAGAAAAAAACACAGATGGAGATGGAAGATGGAAATGGGACTAACAATGAAAACATTAATGTAAATTATGAACAAATTTAAAAACAAAAGGACCCTGGACAGACCCCCGAGGTATGTCACTAATAATATTGTCCCAACTAGAACATTTTCCACATATTAGCAAACGTTTTTCCCAGGGTTTTTTGTTTCATCTAAACAAGTTTATTTGTTCTTGAACAGTATAAACAATAATGTGGGCAGATGTGAACTAAGGGGTCCAAGAATCTATCTTGTTTGTACTCATGCAGAGAGCACTCCTGTCCATGGTTTGGCTGTGGTCTGCACCTCAGGGCAGGCAGTGAGAACAGGGCCCCTTTGCAGCCTGCATTCAATACCACTTCTTAACTAGGAAGTCTGGAATTTAGGGGATAGGTGGGAGTGCATACTATTCTTTCTGCTAACTGCAGGTGTTTGTCTTTTGAAATGGATTGCAGAATTAATTTACACAAGGTGGCAAGCACATAAAATTTGCTTTTCTGTTTGTAAATGAGCCTTAATAATATATGGCAACATTGCCATAAAAATAATGCTTTGAAACATTTTTTAAAGGATATATTGTAATTATATATATATATATATATATATATATATATATATATATAGAAATAGCAGGTAACGGCGCTCTCGAAAAAAGTCAATAAAGATGCCTGGGTGCAGTCCTGAGTGTGATGATAGACAATAGGGTACATAACAGAGCGCACTCGCAGGTCTTATAAAAATAAAAAGGTTTTTATTAAGGCAAGACTAACGTTTCGACTGGCACACCAGCCTTTCTCAAAGTGAGAAAGGCCTGTGTGCCAGCCGAAACCTTAGTCTTGCCTTAATAAAAACCTTTTTATTTTTATAAGACTTGCGAGTGCGCTCTGTTATGTACCCTATTATATATATATATATATATATATATATATATATATATATATATATATATATAGAAATAGCAGGTAACGGCGCTCTCGAAAAAAGTCAATAAAGATGCCTGGGTGCAGTCCTGAGTGTGATGATAGACAATAGGGTACATAACAGAGCGCACTCGCAGGTCTTATAAAAATAAAAAGGTTTTTATTAAGGCAAGACTAACGTTTCGACTGGCACACCAGCCTTTCTCAAAGTGAGAAAGGCCTGTGTGCCAGCCGAAACCTTAGTCTTGCCTTAATAAAAACCTTTTTATTTTTATAAGACTTGCGAGTGCGCTCTGTTATGTACCCTATTATATATATATATATATATATATTCAGTAGTGATGAGTGAAGCTTAAAATTTTGTCAATGGGCATCAAATTGTTTTTAAAAGCTGCAATTTTTAAAGTCAATGGGCATTTTTTATTATGGCAACTTTGGCCCAAATGCAGTAAAGCCAATGGGTGTTTTTTCATGGGTGTTTTTTCATATGTTGACTTTTTGTCATTTGCAGATTGCAAAATGTTGAAGTGCAACACAAATCCATGACTGGCGAAAAAATTAGATCATTGCTCATTTTCACACCAGAAAAAATGTAAACTGTGAATTGTATGCTGGACAAAAATCCACGTTTTGCAGGGGTAAAATGATGGGAACAGTCTCTAACCCCAATGTCGATTGTCTGATATTGTGTCACTTGTAGCATCTTATCATTAGACTGGTTTAGCTCTAATGGAAAGAAATTTCATTGTCCAATAGAATAACACAACACTCATATATTTAATAGAATTTTGCATTTGAAATGCAATTGCAAACTGACAACTTTACTAATGAAATTTCCAAAGAGGTCTATTTATATCTGTATCAGGGGGAAGGATGAGGGTATAAATTGTCCACAGCAAACAGAGGTTTTAAAAAAAATGATAGATCAACATACAACCAAGCATTGTGAAAATAGCTGCATCCTAAAAATAAATGTATGTAAATGTATGTATATATTTTATATTTTTGACAGAGCAAACTTAGATAGATAAATAATCACTTATAAGCTTTAAATAGGAGGATTTTCTGTATAGTTTTACTAATTGTATTGCTATATTGTACTGCTGTTGAAATTTGATGTAATATCCAACTGATAACAGACCATGCTGGCCATGTTATTTTTATTAAAAGGTATTGTATTGCACAAATGTTCTCCAACATGTTATAAGGCTGGGAAAAAACATGTTAAGCCCAACTTTATGTGGTTTTAAAAATGGAAAAATCTTCACTGTCACTATAGGCATCATAACTATGAGTTAATATAACAGCTATATGAATATTTCTGCAATTCTTGCATGTATATAAATATTACTATACTTACATGTAATATTTGCTTCCACTATATTTCTTTTATTTGCTCTAAATTATTGCAGATATTTTAAAAGATGAATATAATACTGTAAAGGTAAGATGAACAGTTCCAGTGTGACTGAATTCATACTAATAGGATTATCTCTGTCAGAAAAGACACGCATCTGCCTTTTCATTGTCTTCCTTCTCATCTATACTGTAACCATTGTGGCCAATGTCCTAATCATCATTTTGGTATATAGTAATCATCAACTTCATAGACCTATGTATATTCTGCTCAGCAGCTTTTCTTTTTTGGAGATTTGTTACACAGCAGTTACAGTGCCCAAAATGCTTTTGGACTTAAGTCATCACAATCAATCTAGTATTTCTGTTGCTGGATGTTTTACACAGTATAATTTTTTTTCTCTATGTGCCGCTACTGAGCATTTCCTCCTTGTTGTTATGGCTTATGACCGCTATACTGCCATTTGTTTCCCTCTTCATTATGGGAGTATAATGACCAATGAGGTTTGTATTCAACTTATACTTACTTGCTGGAGCATAAGTACCCTATCTGTTTTAATACCAGCCTTTTCTTTATCAAAGCTCATTTTTTGTGGACCCAACAAAATCGACCATTTCTTTTGTGAATTTAATCCACTCTTAAAACTGTCCTGCTCAAACACTCACATTATCCAAATCATTTTCAATTCACTCTCTTGGATCATAATTGTTGGTTGTCTGATTTGCATTGCAGTATCCTATCTCTTTATCATTTCAACTATCATAAAAATTCCTTCCAGACTTGGGAAAACAAAAGCCTTTTCTACTTGTGCTTCTCATTTGATTGTTGTTGGAATATTTTATGGGACAGTTATTTCTATATATCTAAGACCAACAGTGAACAAGACTTTTCAACAAAACAAAGTGGTTTCTGTATTTTATATTGTAGTGACCCCTGTTCTGAATCCAATTATTTACAGCTTCAGAAATGAGTTACTGAGAAAAGCAGTATCTATTTTAGTTATAAGAGTAAGAATGCAATGTTTTTGAATACAGTAAACATGTAATGCTATTGTGTACATGCTACGCATTTCTTTCTATGTTTGTGTTTTCTTAATCCAGACATCCTCATATAATTTTCTACTCTATAACTTGGCTTGTTGATGTTGTAAAAAAAAAAAGCAAAACCCAACTGTCTTTAACATATTTTAAATAAAGACAGTTTGTATGTTATTTATACATGTAGTGATTAATAAGCCAATTATATTCTGCATATTCTCTCACACACACACACACTCACATATTCTTTAATTGCATGACACAATTAGTGATGGGTGACGTTTCGCTTTGCCAAAATGTCGCAAATTTCTAGTATAAATTCTCAAAACGAAAAATTGGCGAAACGCTGCCACATCTCATCTTGGATGCAGGCGTCCAATTTTGGATGCCAGCACCCATTACTGGGAATCGAAAAACGGATGCCCGCGTCCAAAACGACACGCTAGCGAATTCGCCCATCACTAGACACAATTTAATATATTGAAATACTGAACTATATCATGATAAATTATTATATGTAAAACATTATTTCATATTTAGATTGCATTTTAAAAAAAATGTACTTTAAGAAACTACATATTTTGAAGGTTTTATTCTTGAATATTAAAGATCACCAGTTTTTATTTCAGGTATTTCTCCAAGAAGGTTATGGACAGCTAAGATCTGGTACTTATTTACAGTTGAGAGGGGTGATGTTTCCAATAACTGGATTAAAGTATTTTCCTGGCAGTGCAGTAACTGACCAGAGAATCAGGATTCCCTACTTTATAAAAGGGAAAGGCACCACATGTTCTTTCTCTTTTGATTCCCACTGAAGGAGATGCTAAATGGCCTGGAACACAGGTAGGTTCCATAAGGTGAAGTAAGTGTAAGGAAGATCTGTAATAGCTCACTCTAGGAGTGAGAGCCAGGATCAGGGTAATTATTATAGCAGCCAGATGTTCAACTGAGTAGAACAGGAATTGTTAATACCCTGCAATGACAAGGCTGCTAGTATGCCAGTATAGGGACTCAACTAATTAGAGAATGGAGCATGGGACCACTGTGAGATTTACATAGTGCTGGGGATTGTTTGACCAAGGGAGTGAGTATTACCTCTTGGGTGTTGTGAATGTTAAAGCTGAACATTAAGGGGCAGATGTACTAAATTCATGTGAAGGAATTGAAGTTCGATCGAAGTTCGAACGTAGGATTTCTTCTTTTGGTCGAATATGTGAATTTTGGCATATTCGATCATCGAATAGGTAATGGTCGAACGATCGAATACATTTGAATAGAGTCAAATGGATGAATATTCAATCATTCGATCATTCGATCAGCGAAGGATTTTATTTTTTAAGTTTCTTTGATTGCCTACTTCGGCAGATTGGACCTACCAAATTGCAATAGAAGCCTATGGGAGCACTCCCATAGGCTTCTGAGACTAAGTCCTGATCGAATAGGATTCCTACGATCGAAGTCTTCGATCATTCGAATCGTACGAATCATTCGAAAGATCAAATGATTTATTCGTTCAGTCGAATTATTTATTCGACTGATCGAATAGGTTTGTATTTGATCATCGAATGATCGAATATCGAATAAAAGGTAGCCTAGAACTATTGGATTAACATTCGAAAATTGAATGCTAATCGAATATTGAATAGAAACAAATTATTTTTGGGGAATAATAGTAAATTTGCCCCTAAGAGTAACATCTGAGGGATTAAAGCACTTAAAGTAACAGTGAACCTACCAAAAAGATTGTGAAGCTTTTTCATGAATAAAATGTGTTTTTATGAACTACTGGCACCCAAGTTATTTGAAAGATCAAGTTTGTGTTTGAAATCAGTGCAATTAACCCTTGCTCCAACAGTATGGTGAGGGACTATCTAAAAGGAAAGAGTCTATGTAACACACACTCTACCAGGAGTTGCAAAGTCCAAAGCCAACCTGGGTTAGACCTATACAGGTACAAGGTACCAGTAAGCAGGTCATTGCCCACGAACCTGTTACAATTAATTTTGACACAAGGGTAGTGATGAGCAAATTTGCCCTGTTTTGCTTTGCCAAAAATTTATTAAACATTGCAACAAATTGCAAAATATATGAAATTCATTTAAATCAGACTTTTTCACATTAAAGTCTATGGGTATTTTTTTAAAAGTTTTTCAAATTGAGTATTTCACCACAAATCTGCAATTAGTGAAAACTTTTACTCGTCACCAGAATCCAATTCACCTCATATTAATATCATATCATTAATATCATGCTTCAGGTCTGTATTGCATTCCCTTTTAGTTATATAAATTCCAGCCTTTTTACTTATTCCTTACTTTGCATTGTTCAATTGTCTTGCAATCTAAGGTCCTTATCACATTCACACAATTTTGTCAGCAGTCAATTAAACTGCCTTTATATTTTTGGAGTGTGAGAGGAAACTGGAGTGTTCCATGGAAATCCATGCAGATATTGGAAGAACATACAGATTTCTTGCAGAGTGTGCCCTGGCTGGTACCAAACACAGGGCCCAAGTGCTGCAAGGCAGCAGTACTATCAGTTGAGCCACTATGTATAATATAAAATTCAGACCAATGATTACATGGAATCATAGAAACCTGTGAATTCTTCATTGATTAATACTCAGTTCTATAGCAACAGATTATTTGAAGGATGTATCCTTCGTTTCTGCTAATGTGTTGATGATTTACAAGGATCCCTAAGTATGGCTTCTTAACAGCTCATACTACAATTAGCATGTGCAAGAAGGCATGGAACATTTGCCTTTATAGGGCTTGTGAAAATCTGGGTTTGTAGAAAAAAATAATTTTTAGAAATACAGCATTTGTTACCCTTTAAGGGTATAAATTCAAAATATGAAATATATACTGTATGCTCCATGTACTTTGTACTTTGCAAGTTTTAAACAAGGGGATGCAATCTGCAATTTGGTGCAAGGTGCAAATGTATTTATGTAAGTACATTTATGAACAGCTATTTTAAGGCCTATTTATCAAAATTTTAATCTGTGAATTTTGTGGTTTTGTTTCTCAACATTTTAACAAACTCAAATTTTTACTTGTTTATTAAAAATGTGAATATATAAAACTCAATATAAACTCAATATAATAAAAGCTTGAATGGATCTGCAATCTCTCAAACAAATCTCAAATAAATCAAAATAAAACTTCAAACTACATTAGCTCAAAAGGTTTTAGATCCAAAATTTTACATTCACGTTTTTAACATTTTTGGAACTTATCAAATTTGAGTTTAGTACCATTTGAGTTTTGGAAACCCTAATTAGAATTAATGAGTTTTAGCAAAAATATTAAATCAGGGAAAAAATGGATCTTGTTTTACTATCTGATGAGGGCACGGCTGCGCTACCAACTCTACCCCATGATGGTGGTCCTACTTCCGTACTCCTACACATTAGTGCAAAGTTCAAATGTATTTATGCAAGTAGCTTTATGTAAGCAATTTAGTTCATTTGTTCACAGAACCCTAATATCCTTTAAATCTAATCACTGAAATCTTTTTCATGCTATAAACTATACATCATTAATGTATGCCATGCGTGTATTTGTGGTTTAACTTTAACATTAATTTAATCAAGAATAATGATTATACATTTTATAAATGCTTAATAAAACACATAGCATGTTCTATAGTATAGTATCAATATTAGACAAAGATATAAATGAGTTCTACATAATTCTGCCAGTGTATCTTTTTAGCTAAATATATTGCACTGAAAAACTATGTTTGGGGGCCTTTTATCCCAATGATTTTTTCACAAAGAACAGAGAAATTCCATTGGAAACAGAACAAAAAATACAATAGATTGCTCTACAGTAAGGGAATAAGTAAAGTTCTAATCAGAAGACTACAGCTGTTCTATAATACTGTATATACAACAAACATGTGAGAATATCTGGTGGTCTAATGCAGCAGGAAGCCCACCGTGCTCTTGGTGGGGACACTCGCCACTTCCTATCTCCTTGTGCACTGATTCACAGTTTAAGCGATATTGCGCCACTTCCGCCTCTTCCATGATTTGCTCCTGACGTCATCACGCATATTGTTGAATTAGAATATTTTAAGGGTGCACTGACAATTATTGCCCAAACTAGGACCAGTGCTTTGTAAAGGGGAAGAATACCCCTCTCCTCTCACAAATCTAAACCCTTTTTAATACAGCTCAAACCTTGTTTGCACTTGCAGTTGCTGACAGGCATTGCTTTCTGTATCCATTTACTAGGACACCAAAATCCTTCTCCATAATGCATTTGCCTAATGCAGTCCCCTTAAGGGTGTAAGTAGTGTGCATATATACAGCCTATGTGATAAACCTCAAGTTTATCAACATTGATTCTCATCTGCTACTTAGCTGCCCGGATTGCCAGTTTGTCAAGATCCTACTGCAATTATGCCACATCGTGATCCTGGATGAAATTAATTGAGCAGCATACAGTAGTTTTGTGTCTACAAATCCAGATAGGTTTCTCACAATAACCTCCCCTAAGTCATTGATAATTTCATTGAATAAAATTAACCCAATACAGAACCAAGTAGGACCTCATACTCGAAGTATAGAGTAGACCATTGGCAACCATCCACTGTACAAGATCCTGCTGCCAATTTCTTTCCCATTATCAAACAAACATTACTAAGACTAACAGGCCTTAGTTTCAAATAAATTCAAATAAGTAATATCTACTGCTATCCTCAATGTCCAACTTCTTACTTCATAATAAAGAGCAATCAAAGTTTTTTGACAAGTTGTTTGATTCACAAAGTCATGCTAATTATTACTTACAATGCTTTTCTACAGAACATGATTGTCCACCACAGATGACAAGCTTAAGTGTGTATAAATGCAAAACTGGGATAGTAATTAAATTTTTAATATTGTAATTACATCAGCTTTCCTCCAACTTATATTTTCCATACTAGATGAGGGTAAGAAAATACTCAAATGTTTCATGAGAATCAAATTTAAAAAACAATGTTGATAGTGGTATAGCCAAAGATAAAGTAAAGATTTAGAAAACTTAAGTTAATTTTCAATGGGAACATTGTGGGGCCGATTTACTATATTCATGTGAAGGATTTGAAGTTCGAACGAATTTGATAGAATTTCGAACTTAGGATTTATTCGTTTGGTCAAATATGTGAATTTTGGCATATACGATCATCGCATAGGGAATGGTCGAACGATCGAATACATTCGAATAGAGTCGAATGGACAAATATTCGATCATTCGACCAGCGAAGGATTAATTTTAACGTTTATTCGATTGCCTACTTCGGCAGATTGGACCTACCGAATTGCAATAGAAGCATATGGGAGCACTCCCATAGGCTTCTGAGGCTAAGGGGCAAATTTACGATCGAATACAAATCTATTTGATCAGTCGAATAAATCATTAGACTGAATGAATAAATCATTTGATCGATCGAAGACTTTGATCGTAGGAATCCTATTCGATCAGAAGTGCTCCCATAGGCTTCTATTGAAATTCGGTAGGTCCAATCTGCCGAAGTAGGCAATCAAAGAAACTTAAAAAATAAAATCCTTCACTGATCGAATGATCGAATATTCGTCCATTCGACTCTATTCGAATGTATTCAATCGTTCGACCATTCCCTATTCGATGATCGAATATGCCGAAATTCACATATTCGATCAAACGAAGAAATCCTACGTTCGAAATTGTTGTCATGTATGGCCATGCCATAACAAGGAAATGAGTTTGTATATATATGTGTATATATATATATATATATATATATATATATATATACAAATATCAAGCAACCAGCAAAAGCAAATTTTCACCTTTTTATTTCTATATACACAAATATCAAGCAACGTTTCGATCCTCATTAAGACCTTTACCTAATGAGGACCGAAATGTTGGACCTTGATATGACGAAATAAAAAGGTGAAAATTTGCTAATGCGGGTGTTGCTTGATATTCGTGGATATAAAACACCCATGTTTTTTAAACTATTGCCTTGGGGTGCAGATACTTCCTGTCATTCATATATATATATATATATATATATATATATATATATATATGAAAAACAATAGCACCAAGGGTGTTTTTTGTTTTTCGTATATGTATTGATTTCACATGCACCGGGGCAGCTACGAGGTACTGTAGCTATGTGGAAGCTGGTGCTGTCTAGTACATACTCTCTCTCGATATATATATTTATATTATTGTCTTCTTGCCTTGTTGCTTACGCATTTCTTTCTTGAACCCAACACATTTGCCTCTGGGCAGTAAAACACAGCAACCAATCAATGTGTTGCATTCATTATTGATTTTATGGAAAAGACAACCACTGCTTTGGCCAAATATAGACAAGGCAATGAAAATATTAAATGGGCATGCTTGTTCTGCGATTGACTATAGATTGATTTCTTAATGTACTGTTTATTTTATAATGCATATACTAAAAGGTCTAACTGTAGATTTTTTTCTTTTACCGTTCATTAAATATAGTCTGTTGATCAAGACCAGGGCTGATGCTAAATGCAATATAAATTATGATTTGTTTAGCATGTTCTAGAGACCCAATGCCACACATCAACAAGGGATTGGAATAAGTCCAATGTTACATCTCACTATACTATAATGTTACGATAATTAAACCCACAGGACCTTCAAAGCTGAATAAGTCTTACTTATGGTGGTAGAACCATTGTAACATAAAAAAATATATAAATTGCAGATGCTATACATATAAATATGATTTCTAAAATTATGAGAAGAGCATTCAGCATGAGGTAATCAGAATATAATGTGCTATATGGTATATATTTAACAGGTATATTACTTTGAGGCACTGCATGAGTCAGCTAATGAAACACACGAAAACTGTGCTTTACTGCAACAAAATTTTAAAAACAACAATCAATTTAATATAACACAAAATGCAAAGGGTAACATGAGGAACAAAGGAAAGTGCTGATCTTATTAAATATTAGATAAGAGGTTGCTAAAATGGCATCTCTTTGA
The DNA here is from genome assembly GCA_024363595.1 of Xenopus borealis. Taxonomy (NCBI): domain Eukaryota; kingdom Metazoa; phylum Chordata; class Amphibia; order Anura; family Pipidae; genus Xenopus; species Xenopus borealis. The sequence goes on along the minus strand of CM044431.1, from coordinate 161,792,555 downwards.
AAATGGACTGATAAGTTTACAAATTGCGTGACCTTTTGGTAAAACTCCTAACTCAGTAGATGTATCAAATGTAGCGAAGAGTGAATCTGTCACATTTCCCTCTGCTGAAATATTTAAGTCAATGGAAGTTTTTCTGTGGCATTTTTTGACACAAAATACTATGCGGTAAATTGCTTTTGTTGTGCTTGCTTTTTCATGTTTCTTTCTGCAGAAAATAAATTGAAGTAGATGGTCATTTTTTTCACTGTAGTTTTTTCATACAACATAATTCGCTAATAGTGAAACATGGAATTTTGCAACATATCCAAGAATGGCAAAAAAAAATTCTCATGACTAATAGCAATGATTCTACCACTTTTTATTTTTTTGCTGGCAATAAAAATGCCCATTGTGAAACTCTGGCACTTCTAAAGATAGTGCTAGTGTTTTTTTTAAGTTGGTCTTTGTTCTCTATCATTTTAATTTTTCTAAAGCTAACAAGAAAGCACTGGGGCAGATTCAATGATGGGTGAAATGGCTGATGCTAGTACTTTTCACCATAAATCCAATCATTAAAGGGGTTGTTCACCTTTGAGTTAACTTTTAGTATAATGTAGAGAGTGATATTCTAATACAATTTGCAATTGGTTTTCATTTTTTTATTGTTTGTGGTTTTATAGTTATTTAGCTTTTTATTCAGCAGCTCTCTAGTTTGCAGTGTCAGAAAATGTGTTTCTAGGGTACAAATTACCCTAGCAACCCTGCATTGATTTGAATAAGAGACTGGAATATGAATAGGAGAGGCCTGACTAGAATGATAAGTAATAAAAAGTGGCAATAAAAATACATTTGAAGCCTTACAGAGCATTTGTTTTTAGATGGTGTCAGTGACCCCATTTGAAAGCTGCAAGGAAACAGAAGAAAATTGCAAATCATTAAAAAAAATCAAAAATAAATAATGAAGACCAATTGAAAAGTTTCTTAGAATTGTTCCTTCTACAATATACTAAAAGTTAACTTGAAGGTGAACCACCCCTTTAACAGGGGCAGATGACAATTCACTAGCGAATGGGACCGTCACTAGCGTTCATTCACACGCTATCGCCAGGCGGCTTTTTGATCAGGTGAATTCAGCAAATTCAGTACAGTGTGGATTTTACTGAATGTTACCTCTTTCGCTAGAGTTGACTTTGCCACCTCAGACCAGGCGAACTGCTAAAATGAAGTGAGATCTTCCTCAATCTGATGTCAGTTACACCATATCCTTTCTGACGAAAATCCTTTTTTAAAGCGGGATTGCCTGCAAAATTGCTAACTTAAACTTTTTATGGCTTAACATTTTTCCCCAGACATTTGAGAACATATGGAATATTCATTTTACAGTGGGCTCATTTGTAGGGCATAATATTAACTCTTGTGTCTTTATTAAGGTTCCATGGACATTTGTAATAACAAGTGGTAAATTTAATAAAGACATCCATGCAACTTTAATGTACCCGACCTATTAAAATTGACCGAAGCATAAGATCATTAGTGAATTTTGGCTAACCACAAACGAGTGCTAGCACATCTTCCCTTTGAAATGCTTGCACTGATGAAGTAACGCTAGCAAAAAGTCACCAGCATTCGGTGCCCAGGACACAACAGTGCATATTAGTGAATTAGTGTAGTGGTAGCAAATTTGCACCTGGCGAAGTGGTGCGAGGTGTGCAAAGTGGTCGCTGGCCAAAATTCACCGGTTAGTGAATCTGCCCCAAACAGTTTTGTTTGTGCTTAGGGTCATTCATACTATATGTCTAGTTGGTTGCAATGGTACTGGGGGGAAATGTAGTAGATCATTCTTATTATTATTTTTATTAACATGTATTTATATAGCCCCAACATATTTAATAGTGCTGTAAAGTAAATACAACTAAATCACATGAATTATATACATAGAATATATGGAGTTACTTACATTACAATCAATACTGGTACTGAAAGGGCACAGAAAGAGCTTACAATCTAAGGGGAAGGGGAGCGAGTGAGCAAGATCAGAATTAAGTGGGAGAGAGAGCGAGGGTAGGCTTCTCTTAATACTGTGCATTTTAAGAGATTTTTTGAAAGCAGAAAAGTCCCAGGACAGAGCCTTGAGGAACCCCAACATAAAGGGGTAGAGGAGAAGATGCTGCTCCATTGAAGGAGACACTGAAGGAACGATTGGTGAGGTAAGAACAAAACCAGGGCAGGGCCGTGTCACGAAGGCCAAGCCAAGGGACTGGAGGAGGAAAGGGTGATCTACAGTGTCAAATGCAGCTGATCTAGCAGTATTAGCAGTGAGAATGAATTGTTGGCTTTAGCTGTTAAAAGGTAATTCGTTAGTTGGGTCAGGGCAGTTTCAGTGGAGTGTTGTGGCTTAAAACCAGATTGTAGGGGGTCTAGCAGGATATTGTCAGAGAGGAATGAAGTTAGTCGGCTGTAGACTAGGCGCTCAAGTAGTTTAGAGACGAAAGAGGTTGTCAAGACTGGAGGGATCAAGAGAGGGTTAGAATAGGGGTGACAAGAGCATGTTTTAGTTGAGAAGGAAACAGTCCAGTTGAGAGTGAAAATTAAAAAGATTAGTTAAGGCTTTGATTAGACAAGGGTTAGTATTGCGGAGAAGTTTTGAAGGAATAGGTAGGAATAACCTAGTGGGTGAGAAGAGGCCAAAAGCTATGAGACTTCCTCATCAGTGACAGGGGTGAAGGAGCACAGGGGAGAGTGGGGAGTAAGGAGGGGGGGTAGATTAGGGGGGTTGAGTAGTGTAATGTCACTTTTGATAGTGTCAGCAATATCTTGAGCAGAGAAAGATGTGCACAGAGGGAGTGGAGAAAGGGAAAGGAGAGTGTTAAATGTGGAGAAACGTTGTGCCAGTCTTTTTTTGCAGGAGCAAGCTCATTAAGGACAGCTGTGAGAGTGCTGTATTAGACAGAGGTAACCACATTTGGACAAGAGATATTAGAGACAAGAGAGTCATAGGAAGAAGAGAGATGTGACACATCTAGTGCTTGCAAGTCACCGTAGGTACATGTTTGGGGAATAGCAGGGGGTGAGGAGGGCTTTAGTGAGATTTGAAATGTGAGCATATTGTGATCAGAGAGGGGAAATGGTTAAGTTAGTAAAATTGGTGGTTGCTCAGAATCTGGTAAATATACCATAGTAGCGGAAGGGGGAGTCTGAACACAAATAACCTAGGGAGGATTTTAGTGACAGAAGGGTTGTTAATGGGTATATTTAAGTCGCCTAATATGATAGATGGGGTGTTAGATGAAAGAAAGTAAAGAAGAAGTTTAAGTAAAGTTAATCTGGAGTGGTTCGTACCCCTGGAAGAACCACCCAGCATATTCCATTGACTATCCATATGGGTCAGTTATCCTTATCTATGTAGCAGAAGTAAGCTGACAAAGCTGCTGTGGCTGAATTTGTAAACATAGAGAGGACGTTTCGGACCTGCTGCCAGAAGAGCTGCACTCTTTGATAAACCCAATATATGTCGGATGTTGTGCCCTTGTCTCGCTTTCCTCTCCAAATTGGTTATGGTTGTGGCCAAAAAGTAAAATTTTAGTCTCATCACTCCAAATGAGTTTGTGCCAGAAGGTTTGAAGCTTGTCTCTGTGCGGTTTGGCATATGGTAAGTGGTATACTTTGTGGCATATGCGTAGTAATGACTTTCAACTCAACCATGCAGCCCATCTTTCTTCAAGTGCCTTCTTACTGTGCATCTTGAAACAGCAACACCACATTTTTTCCTGTATTTCACCTAAAGTTATTTGTGGGGTTTTCCTTGCATCCCAAACAGTTTTCTGGCAGTTGTGGCTAAAATTGTAGTTTATTTGGTTTGGTTTCAACAGAACCCCTTCTTAACTAGAGTTTGAACACTGCTGATTTTCACAGCATTTTCAATTCCTTACAAGCTAACTACAAGCAAACAGATCACAGGTGTTGATGGTTACCTTTAATAGCCATTCTAATCAGTTTGTGTGAAGTTAGATTGCATGCATCAGGCCGAATCACCAGGGTATGTAAACTTTTGATCAGGGTCATTTGGGTAGTGATTATGACTTGTTTGACAATAAATGGCTTCAGCCAACCACTAACCATGAGTGAAAGAAAAGTTTTTTTGTTATCATTCATATTTTCTGAAAAATGGTTAAGAAATCCTACATTTGGAGAGGAGTCAATAAGGCCTATGATGAAAGGTACACCATTCCTACTGTGAAACATGGTGGTGGATCGCTGATGTTTTGGGCATGTGTGCGCTACAAAGGCACAGGAAATTTGGTCAGAATTTATGGCAAAATTAATGCAGTAAGTTAACTAAAAATACTGGAGGAAAATTTGCACTCATCAGCCCGGAAGCTGTGCATAGGACGTACTTGGACATTCCAACATGGCAATGATCCAAAACACAAGGCCAAGTCGACCTGTCATTGGCTACAGCAAAATAAAGTGAAGGTTCTGGAGTTCAGTCTCCTGACTTCAATATCATTGAGCCACTGTGGGGAGACCTCAAATGTGCAGTTCATACAAGACAGCCCAAGAATTTACAGGAACTGGAGGCTTTTTGCCAGGAAGTAGGGAACCGGAGGCTTTTTGCCAGGAAGAATGGCAGATTTACCATCTGATAAGATAAAGAGCCTCATCCACAACTACCACAAAAGACTTCAAGCTGTCATTGATGTTAAAGGGGCAATAAACGGTATTAAGAACTGGGATATGTAAACTTTTAATCAGGGTCATTTGGGTAGTTTGTGTAGTGATTATGATTTAAAAAGAGTAAACACAGTTAAGAAATCATAAATTCTGCCAGGGTATGTAAACTTATGAGCATAACTATATATATATATATATATATATATATATATATATATATATATATATATATATATATATATATATATAGAAAATCAATAGAAACCAGCACAAAAGGGTCTTATAGTGAAAAAAATATTGTTAGTTTTATTTTCTCATGTGCAAAACCGACGTTTCGGTCCCCATTTCCGAACGTTTCGTACAAAGGGGTTACCCAGTGGAGACTATTAAACAGGCTAAACTTTGGGCCCAGAAATTGGATAGATCCATATTGTTACAGAACAAAAGCAAAAAAAGTGATGTAACTCAGGATGACTTATTTCATATAAGCACATATGGACCCTGCACACCATTAATCAAACAATCTCTCTTACAGCACTGGCCTTTGATAAGCACAGATCCGGACTTGTCGAAACAGGTGAACAAAAAACCACGATTTGGCTACAAACGCAACAGAAATTTGAGGGAACTACTCACTCCGGCAGACCCGATTAACAAGTATGTAATAAATACGGGAGGGGGCGCCCTTAAGCCGGGAGTGTACAATTGTAATAATTGCGTGATGTGCAACACTCTAATCCTGGGGGATCAATTTCACAACCCACATAGTGGTAAACCATATCGGATTAAACACAGACTTACTTGTCGCTCAGAGAATGTGATTTATATCATTTAATGTCCCTGTGGGCTGATTTACTGCGGCAAAACCAAGCGACAACTACGGGATAGGATCAGCATGCACAGGTCCACTATACGAGCAGCATTGGACATTAATTATGCAGACAGAAAGGTGAAACAAGACATTTCCAAACAGCCGATAGCACAACATTGGCTCAAAGCTAAACACTCGATAACTTAATTTAAGTGCATGCCCATCGACCAAGTGAAACCCCCACGCAGAGGGGGGGATGTGGATCAGGTCCTTTTACAAAGAGAGGCCTTTTGGACTTTTGAATTGGGATGTGTGGCCCCTAGGGGATTGAATTCCACTCTCCAACTAAATGCCTTCTTAAGTAAAAGATAAGATAAAATATAGAAGTGACTGAAGGAACAATGTAACGAATATTTATGCTACATCTAACTCACTTAAAGATTTTGATACTACTAGTTTTTATCAATATTTTGAAAAATAATTGTATTTAGCAAGATTTTAAATTTAAAGCTAAGTGGTTAGATTTAACTTAAGTCTGTAACACATTCACGAGAATACAAGTATGGCCAAGGTATTTTAACAATTTTTATATACACCCTTTTAATGTTTTATACACTAAAGACATACCAAAGATAATAATTTTAAAATCCTCACGGAATATTAAGGTATTATTATTATCATTATTATTAAGCCGCACAATGGCCACTTGAAGGGTTAAATCTGAATATGATGTCACAGGAAGTCACATGTGTTGTGGGTGGAGGGGATAAATTTGGATTTTGTATGTGCACCCTCACCTTGAGAAAGGTCCCAATGGGGACCGAAACGTCGGTTTTGCACATGAGAAAATAAAACTAACAAGATATTTTTCACTATAAGACCCTTTTGTGCTGGTTTCTATTGATTTTCTACATTTAAATATCACCGTGCACAAGGGCAGAATATAATGGATTGATGAGGTGCTGTCCAGAACTACAGATGGATATATATATATATATATATATATATATATATATATATAAATATATTCTTAAAACATTGTTAAATGTGTAATTCAGGTTCTTTTTTGTTTTTGTTTTTTTTGAAAACTTAATACTTAATTTCTATTTTTGAAAACTTGATTACATTTACAACATATTTTGCAACATTACCAGTTTTTAAAGTCTCTTCTATTTATCTCTTCCAACAGAGTATGCATTGTATAAATAATACAAGAATTGCTGAAATATGGATAGTAGGCCTGCAAATGAATACAGAAACAGCGATACTACTGTTTATTAGTATAATGACTTTGTATATCTTTATTCTTATAGGAAATTGCTTGATTGTAATGCTGGTTCTGTCTAGAGTCCAATTTCACTCTCCAATGTACTTCTTTCTTTGTAGTTTATCATTATGTGAAATTATTTTTACCACTAACTTGATTCCTTTGCTTCTACATACTCTATTGTATGGGGGAGCTGCTGTATATTTGAGCAGTTGCTTGGGACAATACTATCTTGGTGCATCTCTAGCAGTAACAGAGTGTTTTCTTCTTGCAGTGATGTCATTTGACCGATACTTGGCAATTTGTAACCCTCTCCATTATACTTTAGTGATGAATCTGAAATTATGCCTTGAACTAAACATGTTGTCATGGACAACTGGATTTTCAAGCATGCTGACAGTAGTCATTTTGATGCTTCAGTTAGATTTCTGTGGACCAAACGTAGTTGATCATTATTTCTGTGATTTTGCTCCTATTTTAGAGCTTTCTTGTTCAAATATATTTGTTATAAAAACTGAAGGCACCTTGTGGACATTTTTAATAACAATATTCCCATCTGCATTTATCATTGGAACTTATGTTTGCATTATCCTCGCCATCCTTAGGATCTCATCATCTACGAGGAGACAGAAAACATTTTCCACTTGCAGTTCTCACCTGAGTGTTGTATGTTTGTTTTATGGATCACTGATTATACTGTATGTGATACCACACCAAGGCCTTTCTAGTTTAAATCACAAAGGCATGTCTCTAATATACACCGTAGTCACCCCTTTGCTTAACCCCATCATTTACAGCTTTAGAAATCAAGAGATGAAATTAGCTTTAAAAAAGTTGTTAACTGATTGGGTTGTTAACTGTTAAATGAACTTTTAGACTGAAGTAGAAAGTGATATTCTGAGACAATCTGCAATTAGTTTACATTTTTTTTATTATTTGTGGTTTTTGAGTTATTTAACTTTTTATTCAGCAACTCTCCAGTTTGCAATTTTAGCAATCTGGTTATTAGGGTCTAACTTACCCTAGCAACCATGCATTGATATGATATGGCATATGAATAGGAGAGGGACTGAAAGACAGTAATAAAATGTAGAAAACATTTGTAGCCTTACAGAGCTTTTGTTTTATAGATGGGGTCAGTGACCCCCATTTGAAAACTGGGAATAGTCAGTAAAAGAAAGAAAATAATTCAAAAACTATAAAAAAAGCACAATTGAAAAATTGCTTAGAATTAGCCATTCTATAACCTACTAAATGTAATGAAACACGCCTTTAATAACTATCAACATAGTAGCCAGATAAAAATGGAGGTTGAAAATGGATTATTCTATAGTTTTTTCCACATATTACAAAAATTATAAATTGATAATATCCTTGCTAGTTTTGGCTACTCTAATGCTGCATTGAGCTACTTGTATTTATAGCTGAGATTTTACTTTTCTTTATTAATGTAACCATTATATGAATGACATATTTTAAAATACTATTTTGTCAAGTGATGCACAAATATGCATGGTATATTCTAGATAGGTGTTTACTGGTGCTTCAGTTATTCTTCTGGCAGGATTGTACTCTCCTCAGTTAACTCTACATACCTATTACAGCAAGAAATACTTCTATTCCTCTCGCTGCTGCAGGATGACAATGATACAGTTACAGATTGAGCAAATTTCCAGCGGAGCACACACCTTTGCACAACAACTCATAACATATAGGGGCAAATTACTAAGTGGAGAAAAAATGCTAGCGTTGCTTTCGCTAACGTTCGCCGCACTTCGCCAGGCAAATTTTTGCCAGCGCTACGCTAATTCACTAAAGTGCATCGCAAAGGTCGCGATTTCACTCTTTTTCAGACTATCACCCTACAAAAGGTAAAACACGCCAGCGTTTTTTTGGGACTTAAAAAAATTAAAATTTTTCCATCTATTGTATTAAACTTCGCCAGGTCTGACCTGGCGAAGTAACGTCTAACGTAAGTGGTAACATTCAGTAAAATGGTCATCTTAGTGAATTTGTGTAATTACGATCCTTCGTCAGTGCGCAACTTCGCCTGGCGTTAGGGTGCGAAATTGCGCTAGTCTATCTACTTCACTAGTTAAAATTCGCCAGGCAAAGTTCAATACAATAGATAGGAGGTTGAAAAAAAAAATGTCAACATTTTTCTAAGTCCCAAAAAAAACGCTGGCATATTTTAGCATAGGAGGGTGATAGTCTGAAAAAGATCGATAAGTTTTTTGGGGGGTTACCCTTCTTCCCCCCTACATTTCCTAACATATGGCAACTCAACTATACAGGGGGCACATGTAGGACAACTTTATATAATTTATTAAAGGTTTCCTGGGCTTGTGTAGTGGAATCTAGTGGCTGTAACATATACTTCTATTATAAGTTAAAGTTCCCGCCATATGCAAATTAGGCTTCACTAGCGTAACATCGATCTGCCTAGCAAAGTAACACTAGTGCAACTACACTACCATTCGCCGACCTGAGCGTAAATTCGCACTTTTGTCAATTTGCGTAGCGCTGGCGAAAACTCGCCTGGCGAAGTGCGGCGAATGCTAGCGAAGCCAACACAAGCGAATTTGCGCATCTTAGTGAATTGGCCCCATAGATTTAACAAAGTGAGAGAACATTTTCTCCCAGTTGCCCAGCCTGCCCCATCCCCAACTGGCAGTCATCACTTCAACAGAGGGGAAAGCAGGCACTATTTGCCCATCTAGCTCAGTGACCCTGCGACTGACATCAAAGTTCCTTCTAGGGGGCCCCGCCAAAATGGTTCCAATTGGGCCCCGCGCTTGGTACGACCGGCCTTGTTGGTCAGCATCTTCAGCTTTAATCTGGAGGACCAAAAAGTCATGCAGGGCTCTAGATGGCACCACGACTTCTGCAGATCCATTGGACAGGGCTGGCTGGATGATCACAGGCTCGTTATTGTTCTTGTCCACGATCTTCACCTTTATGATTGTGCTGCTTGTGAGCTGTGGGGACCCTCCATCACATGCCTGGATTTTCAGGTCCAGCTGCTTGAGGATCTCATGGTTAAAAGACCTCAATGCATAGACTGTGCCAGTCACAGGGCTCAGCGAAATCGGACACACATCACTTCAGTCTCCACTAGTCTGTAAATAATTTTACCATTATGACCAAGTCTCAGGCAGCTGCCTCAGTGATGTAGGTGACCCCGGCGCTAATAGAGGTGAGGGGGTTGATGCTGATGACCAGGGTGTTATCATTTACATCAATGACATCGGGAGCATGCGCAATGAGCTCAACCGTGACTGCATTCCTCATAAACAATTAGGAAAAAAAAAAGAAAAGAATTAGGATGAAGTTGTTTTTGGAGACAGTTAAAGGGATACTGTCATGGGAAAAAATATTTTTTTCAAAATGCATCAGTTAATAGTGCTGCTCCAGCATAATTCTGCACTGAATCAATTTCTCAAAAAAGCAAACAGATTTTTTTGGGGGGCTAGATATATTGTCGATTTCCCAGCTGCCCCAAGTCATGTGGCTCTGATAAACTCTTCACTCTTTACTGCTGTACTGCAAGTTGGAGTGATATCCATCCCCCCCCAGCAACCTAACAACAGAACAATTATTATTTTATTAACATGTATTTCTATAGCGCCAACTTATTTTGTAGCGTTGTAAAGTGAATGTAAATTGTAAAGTGTAAATGTAAGTGAATGTGATTATACACACATGAATTACATATATAGAACATAAGGAGTTACATACAGATGAAGCCACTTTGGATTGTGTGTTTGATACAGAATGACTTAACGCAGACTTCACACTTGTCTCATTTAACACGGAATATTGCGTCACAGCATCCCATCTAAGTAAAGTGTTCATCATTGTGTACAATGGTGCTTTGATATGTTAATGAAAAGGTTAAATGCATTAAATGATTTTATTCAATTAGCCCTGAGTCATGACACATTTAACACACAAATCCAAGTGGCTGCATCTGTACATCACAATAAATATGGAGTTACATACATCACAATAAATACCGGTACAGAAGGTGAGGAACAATGGGAAGGTAACCCGATAGCAGATTCCTAACACAAAACAGCTGCCTGGTAGATCTAACAACAGCACTCAATAGTAAAAACCCATGTCCCACTGTCGAATAGCCCAAAAATTCAAATTAGTGAATTTCGAAGTGCTGGCCCTTTAAAAATCCTTCAACTTCACCTATTAGCCAGCTTAAAGCTGCCAAATTGCCATTTTAGCCTATGGGGGACTTCCTAGAACTTGTCCTGAAAGTTTTTATAAGTTCTGGGAAATTGAAGGATCAAATCGATTATCGATCGATATATTTCTAAATTATAAATAACAAAAATGTTAGCAGTTGTAAGCATATTACTTTATTTTAGGAATGCTACCCTGCTTTTTTATTTGCTTATAAAGCTCCATAAAAGTACATCCTTTCAGAATGTTCTATATTACATTTTTATGACTTTTATTTGTGTAGGAAATTCAAGCCTGGGAAATATGCACCCATATCCAATTTCTATGGATCATCCTCTAGCTGATCCAAAGAAAGGCAGAATAACATCACATGTAGTGATGGGCGAAACGGCCGCGTTTCGCTTCGTCGAAAAATTCGCGAATTTCCAGAGAAATTCGCTAATTTTTCGCCGATTCGCGAAACGAGTCACGCGTCGTTTTGGACGCGCGTCGCGTCGTTTTTGACGCGCGTCGCGTCAAACGTGACGCGCCGCATCATTTACGACGCGCGACTCGTTTTTGCGCGGCGAATTTTTTTTTTGCAAATTTTTTGGCCAGTTTCGTGAATTTATTCGCCAGCGGCGAATCACGGGAATTCGCCGCGAATTCGCCCCTGGCGAATAAATTCGCCCATCACTAATCACATGTGATCTCATATCCAATTAGTTCCAAGTGGGAGAAAATATGTTATAATATTAATGTACAATAAATATTTTGACATTATACCACCTTCAATGGGAGCTCCAACACTTGTCATCATTTTACAGAACACTTTCCTCACCTGAAGGTGAAACCCGCTTTCTCGTGAACATTCTCGTGAAAATAAGGGAAATATGTTGGTGAATTACAAAATTCCATTGTAATTTACTGTAAATGGTACCTAAGTAATTGTCACACCCCAATGTACTACTTTCTCCATAGTTTAGCAGTGTCTGAAATTATGTTTCAATTATTTTGATTACAGTGCTTTTACATGCTTTACTGATTCCTTCTATATAACAAAATGCCTAGCATAGAATAATGCTTCTCAGCACCTAGAAACTGTTTTCTTCCAGCAGCACAAAAAAAGGTTTTCTTACAGCAGTGATATAATTTGTATAATAATTAAAAGCAAACACCAAGTGCAAATTGTCTCACAATATTAGTGTCTATATCAGTGATCCCCAACCAGTAGCTCGTGAGTAACATGTTGCTCTCCAACCCCTTGGATGTTGCTCCCAGTGGCCTCAAAGCAGGTGCTTATTTTTGAATTACTGGCTTAGAAGCAAGTTTTGGTTGCATAAAAAACAGATGTCCTGCCAAACATTCTCTCCTGTAGGCTGCCAGTCCATATAGGGGTTACCAAAAAGCCAATCAGAGCTCTTATTTGACATCCCCATGGACTTTTTCATGTTTGTGTTGCTCTCCAACTCTCTTTTAAATTTAAATGTGGCTCACGAGCAAAAAAGGTTGGGGACTCCTGGTCTATATTGTACTAAAAGTTAACTTAAATATGAATAACTCCTTGAATGAGTTGCCCATTATTTGCCAGTTTCAAATGCATCACTGATTTTGATGAGTAGAATGACAGCAGAACTCTAAGGGCCAGATTTATTAATGTTAAAATTGTAAATTCAAATTCAAATTTTCGAGTTGGATTTTTGGTCAAAACTCAACATTCCAATTGGGAATAATCCAAACTCGAATTCCAGATTTATCATATCTTGATCTGGGAACAACTCAAATTTGACTATTCACCACTTTAAACCTGCCAACTTCATTTGAAGATGTTAATAACTTTCCTGACATTCAATTTTTTTTCAGAAAAAAAACTCAATTCAAGTTTTTGGGTTGATAAAATAAATAATATACTATTCAAGTTTCACGGTCATTTCAGGTCATTTGAGTTAATTTAAGGTAAAGAAACTCTAACATTCAACCTTTGATAAAGCTTACACTAAAAGTAAATAAGTAAAGATTTTCATGGAATATAAAACCTACTACAAAAGAAAAGGTAATGGCTTAAAATGCTCACAAAAATATCAAATAGAAATATTTATTTCTAATTAACCCCAAAGGGCTTTATTTTGTGTTTTTGCCTTGGAACTGTTTGTGATTAAAAAAAAAAACTGCTCTAACAGTAACCTATATATTATTGCTGTTCAATGTGACATCTAGTATCTTGCTAATGATGGAGAGGCAGAATTTAAGGACATAATGCCTTAATTTAATTTCACAGACAATTGTCTCAACCAAACAACAAAACTTTCTAGATCTGATATTAAAAAAACAGAAAATTTCCTTAACAATAGGTTAATTTTGGCATAAAGTACAGCACTAATTTTTTTAGGATTAAATTAGTGGAAGAGTTTGAAATGTGATAACTGCCCCATGCTGCCAGTATTTCTCAGCAAACAAAAGATGGAAGTGGTAAGAACAATACACACATGATAACATTTTTCTAAAAACTTAGCATATGACTTATTTATATAACATTTTTGTTGGCTTATTTCACATACATACACACAAAATATAAATACAAAACCTAGATATCGAAAGTAAAAATACATTCTTGCAGCTTTAATGTACCCCAAATGTAAAAAAATATATTTAAAATTGAAACTGGGTCTATTTCTCATATACATTATATGGTTAAATCTTGTAAGATAGAGGTTAAAAAAAAGACACGTCCATCATTTTAAACTGCTAGTTGATCCAACAGAGCATTCTGTCTTTGGTTAAATATTGTAAGATAGTAGAGGTTAAAAAAATGACACGTCCATCAATTAAAACTGCTAGTTGATCCAATATCAAACTGCTAGTTGATCCAACAAAGCATTCTGTCTTTAATTAATTTAATATAAACATGTACATAAATATATAACAATTAGAAACAAATGGCTGGCCAGCCTACTACTTATAAATAAAATCCAATTGCTTTACATTTATAACCACAACTAACATTTAAAATGTTTACCTAAAAAGGTTGATGTAGTTAATCAGCACAGTTTCTAAATCATTTCATTTTAAAACTAAAATAAAATCTTTATTTTTCTCATCCAAAGAGTGAGATATTAACATTAGTGACAAATTAACTTGCTGCGTTTCACAATGACTGTAGTGTAGTCAATGACAAGTCATTTAATATTGCAGTTAAAGTTTTCTATCTCTATACCCGGTAAGTGTATAGTATATTCATTGCCCTTCATTGTTAGGGAAGGTCCTTTCCATTATTCTGCCACTGTTCTGTATATCAAAAAAGTGCCCATGTTGCCAGTTTTTCCGAACATGGAAGCAACTACACAAATCTCATGCTGTCTTTTTCCTCTATTTGTTACCTTAATGGTGCATGGTGGCTTGGCAACTTATTGTCAATTTATTGGCATTTTAGGGCCTAGGAGAGGCAGTAAAAGCCTTTTAATATATATTATAATTTTGGGGGGTGTTATCTTTCTTAATACAAAGGTGATTTTTAGGATACGCTCAGAAATGTGTGATATCAGATCTGTATTAGTATTAACGTCAGGTAATGCCAATACTGTGTCTTTCATATTAAACAGTTTAAAACATTTGCAAACCAAACTGGCTTTACCTTTATTTGGATAGCAGGATTTCAGGATCTCCATGAAAGCAGGAAGTTTCTTTTTATGGTTGTACTATTTATTTACCTTGTTATTATCACTGGCAACTTGTTGGTAGTTTCTGTGGTATTCAGTGACAGTCGTCTTCACTGTCCAATGTACTTTTTCCTTGCTAATCTCTCGTCATCTGAAATTATATTTACCACCAACATTCTGCCAAATTTCTTAAATGTTTTGTGGGAGGATGGGGGCAAAATGTTTGTTTATGGATGTTTTACACAGTTCTATCTCTGTGGGTCTTTAGCTGCCACAGAGTGTTTTCTCCTTACAGTGATGTCATATGATCGATACGTAGCCATATGTAAGCCATTACACTATGCCTCTATCATGAAATTCAGCGTCTGTTGGCAAATAGCTGCCTGGTGCTGGATTGGAGGGTTCCTTTCAATGATGACAACTCTTATTCTGGTTTGTCAGTTACATTTCTGTGGTCTCCATTTTATTGACCATTTCTTTTGTGATTTTGCGCCAATTCTAGACCTTTCATGTTCAGATACATCTGTTGTTAAGCTGGAGACTTTTATTTTCACATCTTCTGTGACCCTTTTTCCATTTATGTTCATTACTGGCACTTATATCGCTATCATTATTACTGTTGTTAACATGCACTCTTCTAGTGGAAGGCAAAAATCTTTTTCTACTTGCAGTTCTCACTTAGCTATTGTTTCTTTATATTATGGCACCCTAATAACTGTATATGTGATACCTACCAGAGGAAAATCTAAAATTGTTAATAAGGTTGTGTCTCTAATGTATTCCATTGTGACGCCACTATTAAACCCTATTATATATAGTTTAAGAAATAAAAAAATAAAGACAGCTATAAGAAATGTAATTAGCAATTAAGTCTAAGATATGCATCACTGATACTTTTTCTTGTATGTGCAGTTTCAATGAATAGATACAGTACATAGTACAGATGTGTGCTTGTGTATTTATGCTTTGTGTTCATCACTTTATTACAGTAATAGAGATTAGAACTGTAGATACTAGCTGAAAAACACATTTTGTATAGGTACCGCTATTACTATTAAGATTTTATGTTTTCCCAGAATTGACACCATTCTGTTGTGGTTCCATTCAGGCAAGCTGTGTTTTTTTTTCATTTCTGGATTTAACATTTTCCCATAATTTACACTGTTTAGTCATGGCCCCCTGGGAAACTCTAAATCAGGGTTCTGCTGTAATCATATATAAAATCTTCTTTTGATTCATACATGACAGCTTTGATCCCAGATTTTGTTAGGTGATGTAAATGTAATATTGTTTAGCTTTGTCACACTGCTAAAGGCAGTTATTTAAAATGTAGTTAAGTCAATGCTAAGTCCTAAATAGAGTACCAGAGTTCCAGAAAAAGTTCAGTAATACATATATTCATCTAGTAACACTAGACCTTTCAGTAGAATAGATTACACCTCATATAGGTATGGGAATATTGATAACCTTATTTACAAAAATCTTAATTACAGGAAGGCCACATTTCACAGAATGCATTTTAAGCAAATGAATTCCCTTTTCTCTGTAATAATAATACTTCTTTATACTTGATGGTAATTAAGCTTCAAGAATTGATACTGGTGGCAAACGGTCCTATTGATTTTATTCATTGTTTCATAGTTTTTAGCAGTATGGTAATCCAAAAAAAATGGCAGTGTAAAAAGATAGAACATGTTGCAGCTTTCTACAACAGATTTATAAATATGACTCCTATGGCCGCTGCATATAGTAGTTTCACAAAATGAATGGAAAATAATCACATTTTTGGTGATTTAGTTTAAAAAAATGCTACCCTATTTCATAGCTTGGCTGTCATCTAGTGGTTCTTTGCTAGAATGCATGCCAGAGATCACAAATGTGTTTCTGCTGAATTTGCTTCATTCCTTCATCACACATAGCTTTAAATGAAAGACAGATTCCCTGGGGGTCATATACAAAGCGCAAGGCAAGGTGCAAAGGTAAAAAACTGAGAGCATACCGTCATGTTTTTGCACTTGCATCCTGAACAACATATTGCCCCACAGGCATAATACTCATGCTCTCCCCATTAATATAGAGTTACTGGCATACAAAAGATCTGCTTGTTGCACCTGCCCTGAGACTGATCAGCTACTTAAAGGATCCAAACCTTGTGCTTGGTTGCTTACCAGTGACTGTACAATTTAAATCAAATACTGCAAATTGTGACTTTTACATTGTGAATAATGGTACTGCTGTACTTGATATCTTTGCTGCATTAAACCTACAATTAGTTGATGGTCTCAATACTACAGCACCAGTGCCTGCCACACAGCCAGTGTCTAAAATTTCACCAGAAAGCAACACTGGGTTATACAAAGAACTTTGAACACAAAGTTAAGCTGAGACCAGATGTAAAAACAGTACACCAGAAATTGAGGTGATTGCCCTACTCTATAAGGGAGGCTGTCTCACAGGAAGGAACGAAATTGGTAGAGCAAGATGTGATTGAAAATCAGAATCCTCCGAATAGGTTTCACCAATTGTTGTTACAATGAAGAAAAGAGGAGGTATTCAATTGTATGTTGATCTCCATTAACCTAATAAAGCAGTGGTTATTGATAATCATCCCTTGCCACACATAGAGGAAATATTTTCAGAACTCCGAGGAGCAAAATTCTTTTCAACCCTGGATCTTCAGGGTGCTTATCATCAAGTATTACTGCATGAGTAAAGCAGAGACCCCACTGCATTTATCACCCATGATGGTTCATTTCAGTTCAAGCATGTACCTTATGGACTGGCTTCAGCACCGAGTTGTTTTCAAAGACTGATGTCTTCTATACCCCATGACATACCTGGTGTACAATGGTACTTGGATGATATAATTGTCTACACTCCAACAATGGCTCTTCAAGGATAAGCAAACGAAAAAAATAAAATCCCATTTTTACTTCTTTAATGAAAAAGAAACCTCCAATATATCTCAAATATACTGTAATTAAAAAATGTTACCATTTTTATAAGAAATCTGACTGTATGCAGTAAAATTCTCCCTTTCGTTTACTTCTGTGGAAAGGAATTGTCAGACGGTCCCTAACTGCTCTGCAAAGAAACAATCATACTCATGAAAAGCTGCTTGAGTTCTGCATGGCCTTACTTTCCAGCCATGCAGAACTCAAGCAGCTTTGTTTCACTGTAGAGCAGTCGACGACTGTAAAGAGAATTCCATTGGATTTTATTTTTGCCTTTACATCCCCTTTACCATTTCCAACTCCACTTGCATGGACAAAGATCATGGAGCCAGATTTAAATAGATAAACTGGGATTCTGTTTGGATAATATTTTGCTGCAGCTACTTTTTCTGCAGAGTTGAAGAAAGTTTGTATTAAACAATACAAAAACTATAAAATCCACATTAGATGACATGACAACACAGGACCTAATGCAATCTGCATAATCTGATTATTAATCAGTCTTGCTGTATCAACTTCTGGAAGATATTATTTGACTTGAATTGATTTGACAGCAAAGATAAAATCGATATGCAAAAGGATATAGCAGTAAGCTGTAAAAAGAATCCATAATTATTTTTTAAATATATAAATAGTAAAAAATGAAACAGGAAGGGTAGGACCTTTATACTTTTCATCTGTCTACACAAATGAGGAACCAGCTAATGAAGGTATTCTTATTAATAGTCCCAATTCTAATAATGCATCTAATGATGCATGGTTCACACATGCTGAAATTCAAAAGAGACTAGAATATGTTAAGATTCAGGGCCAGATGGGATTCATCCCTGGGTAATTAACAAGCTTAGCTCTGTGATTGCCAAACCTCTCTACTTAATTTTTCAGGATTCGTTGAGGTCTGGCGTGGTGCAGAGAGACTGGATAATTGCTAATGTGGTGCCGCTATTCAAAAAGGGATCCCATTTTGTGCCTCAAAACTATAGGCCAGTTAGTCTGACATCGGTGGTAGGAAAGATTTTTGAGGGATTAATAAAGGATAGGATACTGGACTTCATAGCAAATAACAATACTTTGAGTTTGTGCCATCATGGTTTTATTTGTAATAGATCTTGACAGACTAACTTAATTTCTTTTAATGAGAAGGTAAGCAGGGACCTCGATTCTGGGATGGCTGTGGATGTGATTTACTTAGACTTTGCTAAAGTATTTGATACAGTGCCACACAGAAGGTTACTGGTTAAATTAAGGAATGTTGTCCTGGAACATTGTATTTGTAACTGGATAGAGAACTGGCTAAAAGATAGACTACAAAGAGTGGTGGTAAATGGGACATGTTATAATTGGACCAGTGTTGTTAGTGGGGTACCGCAGGGCTCTGTACTGGGTCCCTTGCTTTTCAACTTGTTTATTAATGACCTGGATGTGGGCATTGAAAGTATGGTTTCTATTTTTGCAGATGATACTAAATTGTATAGAACTATAGGTTCCATGCAGGATGCTGCCACTTTGCAGACTGATTTGTCTAATTTGGGAAACTGGGCAGTAAACTAGAAACTGAGGTTCAATGTTGATAAATGCAAGGTTAAGCACTTTGGAAAAAATAATATAAATGTAAGTTATACTCTAAATGGCAGTGTGTTGGGAGTTTCCTTAAGTGAGAAGGATCTTGGGGTTTTTATAGATAACAAGTTGTCTTATTCTGGGCAGTGTGATTCTGTAGCTACTAAAGCAAATAGGGTCATGTCCTGCATAAAAAGGGCATAAACTCAAGGGATGAAAACATAATTATACCTCTTTATAGATCCCTAGTAAGACCTCATCTGGAATATGCAGTGCAGTTTTGGACTCCGGTCCTTAGGAGGGATGTAAATGAGCTGGAGTGAGTGCAGAGACGTGTAACTAAACTGGTTAGAGTGATGGAAGACTTAAATTATGAGGGTAGACTGTCCAGGTTGGGGTTGTTTTCTCTGGAAAAAAGGCACTTGTGAGGGGACATAATTACACTTTACAAATACATTAGAGGACATTATAGACAAATATCAGGGAATCTTTTTACCCATAAAGAGGATCACCGCACCAGAGGCCACCCCTTCAGACTAGAAGAAAAGGACTTTCATTTGAAGCAGTGTAGGTGGTTCTTCACAGTGAGGACAGTGAGGTTGTGGAATGCACTGCTGGGTGATGTCGTGATGGCTGATTCTGTTGATGCTTTTAAAAGGGGCTTGGATGATTTTTTGGACAGACATAATACCAAAGGCTATTTTGATACTAAACTCTACAGTTAGTATAGCTATGGGCATATATGGTTTGTGTGAAAGAGTGGAGGGGTGTGTGTATGCTGAGTTTTAATTTGGAGGGGTTTCAACCCAATTTAACTATGTAACCATGTACCTATGTAACTATATAATTATTTCTGACCAATTTAACTCTTATAAATGTATGATACAATTAGAAGTGGAATGTACCAATAGCTACTTTCTAATTTGTTTCTGTCTAAGACCTGGGACACCACAAGAGGAGAAAGGCAGAATGCAAGGAACTGTGGTCTCATTAGTTTACCTAGTTTAGTTAGTTACAGTAGTTTAGTTAGTTTATCTGTATGTAGGGCAAGCTTACCTGAAAAACCACAAATTCCCTGTGTTTTGTGAGCAAGAGAAGTTTGTTTAAAGAGTTTTTAAAAAGATTTGGCTCCTGTTAAGCAAGATAAAAATCGGTTAAGGATTCTTTAAAATCAATAATGAGGTAAAAACACTGAAGCGAGTTTTGCTATAGCTTTATCAAGGCCGACTGCTAGAGAGTCATCAAGGAACTGTAAATACAATACAAAGACTACGAGACCTAACCTGGTGGCCAGCAATGGATGCCGATATGGTAACTGTGATTCATTCTTGTGATACTTGTCAGAGTCATGACAAAACAGCTATTATACACACACCATCACTTCAGCCAGCACCATTCCCTGATTCAGGATGAGAAAAACTTGCTAATGATATTGTGGGTCCTTTTGCAGATGCTCCTGTAGACTGCAGATTTGCTATAACTCTGATAGGCTATTTCAGTAAATGGCCAGAAATTGCATTTGTTTCTCATATAACATACAGTAATACCATTTCTGTCTACAGTCTTCAGCAGAGAAGATAATCCAAACGGATAATTATTAGACAACAGAACACAGTTTGTTTCATCTTTCTGAGAGGAATATGCATAGGAAGTCTTCAGTGTATTACCCACAAGCAAATGGAGACATCGAGCGATTCAACAGAAGTCTGAGTAGGGCTACAGACAGCAAATCTTACTGGGAAATCTTGTAAACAGAGTCCCTACATAAATACAGAGCAACATGCCATGCAACAACCCAAGCATCTCCAGCTGAATTATTACATGGTAGACAGATGCGTACTAAAATACATATTGCATTCATCAAACGTCCACAAAATACTGCGCCTACAAAATCTTCTACTGCTGACATTGTCAAACATCAATAAGAAAAATGTAAGGCTTATACTGACAGAAAACACAGTGCAAGAGAAGTGTCATTTCAACCAGGACTACTGAAACAAGGACAATCTAAATTTACTACACCACTTAAAGTGAGACACCAATGAGGACCATACACATATGAAATGTCTGATGGACGCATATGGAATGCAAGTCGTCTTGCTCCTGTTAGGTATGACTTTGGAGGAGTTCCATTTGATAAAGGCCGTTTTCCTACTCCTTATGCCAATTGCAAAAGGCCTGAAGAAAGTGAACCTATAAGGAGTAGTGAGAGAGTCAGAAACTACCTGCATGGACCAAGGACTATGTGTTGTGAAGAATGCATAATATTGCTTTAAGATGCATATTGTTTTATGGTTTCTGTTTATTACATTTACCCAAATGCTTTCCTACTATAGGGGGAATATGTGGTGTTTGTGCAAGGTACCTGTATGTGTCAATGTGCACAAGCATATACTGTGCGTGCACTGTACTTTCTATACTACTTAAGAGGGTTAGAGTTCAAGTTACTGTTGAAGTGTAATGGCTGCATGAACCTGATAATAAAGCATTGTTTTACTCTGCTCATTCTAAGCTACCAAAACACAACAGTGACATCTAGGAAGTACAGAATGCAATGGAATGCAAAAGCAATTGCTTGCCACACCTCTTGCCTGCCACACCTCTATGCCTAAGGCATAGAGGTGGAGCAGGAAATAAATGATTGACAGCTGAAATGTTTCAATGTGTTTATAACGGGTATGGATGTTCTAATAAAAAAGAGAATGTGGGTTTCATGTTGAATTTGAAAAGGACTTCTCTTATACAGCTTTTAACAACTGGATGAGAGGTCCCCTTTAATGCCTGTTTTCTGGACATCCTTGCAGCTATACATGAGAAATTCTGACAAATCTGTGTAGCACAAGTTCACTAATAATTCATATGAATCCATATCCCCTTTACCAGAAAATATATTTGCCTGTCACACAGGAGACACCACTGCTTATGACAAGGTGAACTTACCATATGTTGTAAGAAAAGCAGAGCTTTTAGTTAGAAGTGTACTGAATTTATGGCAACATTCCTGAATGGACATGTGGGTCATTGAATTTTTTGTAAGTAAACCAAGCTATGGCTGCTTCTGTCACAGTAGTGCCCAACACATAAAAATTAACCCTATATAACCATGCAATGAATTAGGTGCCCAATTACAGCTACCATTTTAAAGTGGAGATTGTATCCCTTTCAGAACAAGGCATTAAAATGGAAGTTTTGTGGATCTACCTGGTGTAGGAATATCACCACATATAAAGACACCACCTTAAGCCTGCCAAGTTCATGCAGTCATATAGTTACATAGTTACATAGTTAAATTGGGTTGAAAAAAGACAGAGTCCATCAAGTTCAACCCCTCCAAATTAAAAACCCAGCATACACACACACACACATCTCCACTCTTTCAAACACAAACCATATATGCCCATAGCTAAACTAACTGTAGAGTTTAGTATCAAAATAGCCTTTGATATTATGTCTGTCCAAAAAATCATCCAAACCCCTCTTAAAAGCATCAACAGAATGAGCCATCACAACATCACCCGGCAGTGCATTCCACAACCTCACCATCCTGATTGTGAAGAACCACCTACGCTGCTTCAATGAAAGTCCTTTTCTTCTAGTCTGAAGGGGTGGCCTCTGGTGCGGTGATCCTCTTTATGGGTAAAAAGGGCCCCTGATATTTGTCTATAATGTCCTCGAATATATTTGTAAAGTGTAATCATGTCCCCTCGCAAGCGCCTTTTTTCCAGAGAAAACCACCCCAACCTGGACAGTCTCCCCTCATAATTTAAGTCTTCCATCCCTCTAACCATGCAAGTCAATGGCAGAGGTCCAGTGACCCATATGAAGATGTTTATAACCTTCCTGACTTTCAGTTCAGTAATACATGTACAAATTTTAGATATTTGAGTTTTTTCTTAAATAAGCTACTATTCGATTTTTGAGGTCATTCGAGTTCATTTGAGGTAAAAAAAAAATCATTTGACCTTTGATAAATCTGCCCCTACAAGTAAATAAGTTAAGATTTTCATGGAATGTAAAACCTACTACAAAAGAAAATGTAATGTCTTCAAGTGCTAACAATAATATCAAATAGAACATGTATTGCTAATTAACCCCAAAGGGCTTTATTTTGTGTTTTTGCCTGTGTGTGATTACAAAAAAAACTGCTCTAACAGTAACGTATATATTACTGCTGTTAAATTTGACATATACAGTAGCATCTTGAAAAGAATGGAGAGGCAGAATTTAAGGACAAAATTCCTTAAATTAATTTTACAGGCAATTGTCTTATCCAAACAACATAACTTTCTAGATCTGATATTGTAAAAACAGAACATCGCCTTAACAATATACTGCATTGTAGAAAGGTTTGGCATGAAGTACAACACTCATTTTCCTAGGTTTAAATAGTGGAAGAGTTTGAAATGTGAAAACTTACCCATGCTGCCTGTGGTTTCTCAGCAAACAAAAATGGAAGAGGTAAGAAAAATAAAGACATGATGAAATTTTTCTACAAACTTAGCATATTACTATGACTTATTTCTATAACATTTTGGTTGGCTTATTTCACACACATACACACACAATATATATATATATATATATATATATATATATATACACAAAACCTGGACATCAAAAATGAAAATACATTAAACTTGCTGTTTTAATGTAGCGCAATTGAAACTGGGACTATTTCTCAAACTGATACATTATCAGGCTAAATCTTGTAAAGGAAGAAGATGTAGGGGTTAAAAAAGACACATGTCAGGGCGTGGCTTGGATGGCTGAGTGAACAGATGCATATCTACAGAGCTCCCGCTTCCCAGACCCAATTCTCAGCTTGATAAAGATATCTTGGCCGAAATATGAAGAAAGCTCAAAAAACCCCTGATAACCCAAAAAGAAAGAGAGATTGATAAAATCTTTAACAAACCTTCCCCTACGCAAACGACTGCTAGTGATTCCAATATGGCCGACGATGACCATGAGGGAGCCTACACGGGAGGAACGCAACCTCCATTCCCTCAGACTGCATCCACACCTCTAGTGCCGGACCTAACTGCCCTTATTGCAGCTCTTCCACAAAAAGCAGACCTCACTTGCTTACTGGATGACATAAAAGAGGCGCAGAAAAAGGAAACTGCAAAAATTAAACGTGAATTAGCAGTGGATGGATGCGCTAGAGGAAGCACAAGCAGGCCTCTCTGTTTCAACCAAACAGAATACAGAACAGATAGCCAAGCACGCGCGCCACTTATATGTACTTCAACGTCTACTTGAGGATGCCGAAAATCGAAGCAAGCGCAACAACGTGTGAATAAGAGGCGTACCTGAGGAGATATCCCAAAAGGACCTTAAACAAACTCTCACAGCTCTGTTTAATGACCTGCTGGAGCAGGACAGAAACACCACAATCCCCATAGACAGGCTGCACTGAGTTGCTAGCAGTAAAATGGGGAGAGTGAGAGATGTCCTCCACAACTTTAAAGTGGACCAGTCACCCCAAAAAAATATTCAAAATCATATTTTATCACAATAGTCAAGCTAAATTAACATTTATTACACTATATCAACTATTTTATTCTTGTTTTCTTCAGTCTGGGAATTCATAACTCTAGCAAGCAGACAGGAGCCATTTTGTGGACACTGTTATTAAGGCAAGCTTTGCATCATCTCAGAATCTTGTTTGTGCACCAGAATGGGGGACCCTATGTCTATCCCCATGTCTTGGCTTCTCAAAACCAACAACATTAACTACAGATGCAGCCACTTGGATTTGTGTGTTAAATGCGTCATGACTCAGCGCTAATTGAAGAAACTGTGTTATCTAAAGTTATCATTTAACCTTTTCATTAGCATACCAAAGCACCATTGTTCACAATGATGAACACTTTAATTAGATGGGATGCTGTGATGCAATTTTCTGTGTTAAATGAAACAAGTGTGAAGTTTGAGTTTAGTTATTCTGTATCAAACACACACTCCAAAGTGGCTTCATCACTACAAATGGGGATTTCCTTTTGCCCTACTCGCCACCAAGAACAGGAAAACCTACGCTCTCAAAGAACCCACAGATGCACCATTCTTCTTTAACAATCTTGGCTTACCTTCTGTAGACCTCCAGGAATGGAGAAGATTTGTATATGCAGAAGATAACACTACCACGGGCAACCAAAAAACAACAGACACGTGAGTCTAAAAGTGGCTTAATGTTATGGATTTTGCCTTAACCATATTGGCCTAAACGTATATACTGACATAAGAGCACAATTAGATATCCTGATGCCACTCCAAAACCTGATAACAACTAGACCTCGACACCAGCCCACTTCCTAACTCTAAGACAGACTCATTCCAGATAGTTAGCATTAATGTAAACGGGCTGAATTCCACACTGAAGAGAACTCTTCTTTCCTCAGAACTACAAAAGGAAGGCAAGCATCGCCTTCATACAAGAAACACACTTTAAAGAAGGCTGTACTCCTAAATGGATTAACAGGCACTTTCCAGACTTTTATCATAGCAAAACTCAACCTACAAAGGTCAAAGGGGATAGTAATAGCACAAAACCTTGAATTTTCATTAACAGGAAAAAAGAACGACCTTAGTGGGGGTTCCTTGGATGCACATATACGTTGGCCAATCTGTACCTCCCGAACATGGAACAAGCAACTGAATTTGCACGCATCACTGACCAGCTACTCTCATTTGCTGAAAGTACACTTATCCTGGGAGGCGGCTTTTACCTTCCTATAGAACCAACACTAGATTGCTCTACCAGTCACTCCAGTATCCCTAGGTCTCAAATAACTAAAACCAAAAAACTCCTACAGCAGCTACAATTAGCTGATCCATGGCAAATCCTTTTCCCTACCATGAAAGATTACACATTTTTCTCTCACAGACACCACACATACTCCAAAATAGATCACCTATTTCTCTCCCACAATGCACTACCAGAGGTTCCTCACAGTCAAATATTACCCAGGACTTGGTCAGATTATTCTATGATCACTCTCACCCTTTGCACACCATCTAATAGACAGAAAACAAGCACATGGAGAATAAATGAATCCCTTTTGAAGGATGAACAGATTATTACGGATATAAGCTCAACAGATAAACATAAACACTCCTTGCTACCCAATTCACTCCAGGAACTAACAGAAGCCAGCAAACCACTTAGAATATTATACAAACAAAGTGATAACTTTAACAAAACACCGCTTCTATGAACATGGCAACAAATTCGGGAAACTGTAGTTTCGGGAGTCCTGAAATCCTTACAATCTAAGAATTTTATCCCCTCAATATGCAATAAACAGGGATCGATTGAACACATCTCAGATAAAATAGCATCCGTATTCAGAGAGTTCTACATGTCCCTCTATCAATTACCTACCCCGATCTCAACAATGATCCCCACCTTTCAAGATAAAATTAAGGCATATCTTACATCGGCCAATTTAAAACAAAGCCCCCCAGACCACAAATTAGAAGAAAGCATCACTTTAGAAGAACTAGAGATGGCACTCAAAGAAACTGCAACGGGCAAAAGCCGGGGTCCAGATGGTTTTACAATATCATATTGCAAAATATTTAAAGACAAATTATTGCATCTATGTGCTCGGCCTTCAGTAGCATCACTATGGGCAAAACCTTTGATAAAACATCTCTAGCAGTGCACATCACACTCCTCTTGAAACTAGGCATAGATGCCATCAAACCAGGCAATTACCGACACATCTCATTGATAAATACCAACATAAAATTATTGGCAAAAATCCCCTCTCATAGAATACAAACATTTCTCCCTAATTTAATACATCCAGAACAAGTAGGGTTTGTCCCAGGGTGGGAAGGCAGAGACAACACAAACAAACTAATTAACCTACAATTCTGGGCTAAAAAAACATAATATAGAAACTATGCTATTATCTACTGATGCCGAGAAAGCATTTGACAGGGTTAACTGGACATTCATGTTCACCTGCTTGAAACACCTGGGATTAGACCCTAACATGCAAGCATCACTATACAATAATCCTACACCACGCTTAAAAATAAATAGACACCTTTCAGATTCCTTTTGCAATAGCAATGGCACGAGGCAAGGGTGCCCCTTTCTCCTACTTTATTTATATTAGCTTTGGAACCTCTGCTAAGTCACATCAGACTAAATCCATACATTACAGGAATCTCTGTACGCAATACCCAACATAAAATAGCCACATATTTCTTCTTGACAAAGCCAATAATGTCCATCCAAACACTCAACCAAGAGCTGAACAGGTATGGTAACCTAAGGAATTTCAAGATAAATTTTTCCAGGTCAACCGCCTTAAATATTTCAATCCCACATGCAACAATTATGGCTATGTCCACAGGATTCCCATATAAATGGAATCCACATACCCTTAACTACCTAGGCCTCCAGATCACTAAGGATATTTCGAACTGGGCAGAGCTTAATCTGAAACAAGTGATAGTAAAGATTAAAAAAGACCTGCACTCATAGAAAGATAAACCCATATCATGGTTTGGGAGAATGAGAATTGTAAATATCATGCCTAGAATCCTATACATTTTCCAAATACTGCCATTACACATAGAAGAATTCCAACTGAACCAATTACAAAACATAATAAAACACTTTATATGGCTGCACAAAAAAGCTAGATTTCATTATAAAACACTAACCAAATCTAAATGCCAAGGAGGAGTAGCATTACCTGATTGCCAGACATACTATTACGCTTCAGTCTTATCAAGAATAATAGATTGGTCACATTACGCAAACATAAAGCTTTGGGTAGAAATAGAACAACAATCTACATATTCATATCTCCTACATCTACCTTCGATAGATCGTAAATATAGAAGAATTAAACCCTTGGACCATCTGTTACTAACCAACACTTTGACAATATGGGATAAATGTTGCACAACATATTCACTCTCTGCGTACCCGTCGCCCTTAATTCCATTAATAAACAACCCTGCTTTTCCTCCAGGACTACAACCCATCAACCTACAGGACTGGCTAATAAAAGGGAACCTTCAACTCCATAACTTCATGGAAAATAAATCACTCATACCTAAAGATAAAATTGTAAACGCATAACAATTCAAGCAGATAGACCACCAAAATTTGCACAAATAGCCCACTATTTTCATAGCCTAGGAGGATCACAAACATTAGGACGAGACCTCACCAAATTCAAACAAACCTGCATATTACAAGACCCTCCAAGACATGTAATTTCCCTCCTGTACAAAATGCTCCAACTACCAACAAAATGGGAGTCAGTATAATTTATTAAAAGATGATCCAATGATCTAAATGCTCAACTCGTGGAGTTACAGATTGAACATACACTCTCTAAAATGCTCAAAAGCTTGAGATGCTGCCGAATCCAAGAATTAAACTATAAGATAGTCACAAGGTGGTATTACACACCCTCTAAGTTACAACATTTATAATACCCCAAATAGTATTTGTTGGCGCTGTAATAAAGAGAAAGGCACCTTGTACCATATCTTTTGATTTCATACAACCTTTTCTGGGAAGAGGTTTGCTCACTGTCTAACCAAATTCTCAGAACCCCCATACCGGTGGAGCCTATGCAAGTACTGTTATCCCATAATACACAGTAGCAACCTTCAACTCTAGCTTACAACAAAATTATTAAATGCAGCAAAACTGTTAATTCCGTTTCACTGGAAAACTACTTAAACCCCCACTATAAAAGAATGGTTCAATAAAATTACAAATTTTGAAGACGTCATCCTCCAGCCCTGATCAGTTTACACAATTTAAGGCTATCTAGGTAAGATGGTTTCTGTTCAAAGAAACAGATGCATACAAGGAGCAGGTCGGCTGATACCCCGCTGCACCCTCCCTATCTCTTTCTATCTTACCTACCTTTACCCATCCTCACCCCCACTGAGTTCATCACAATATTCTTACACCTTCTTACACCTTATCTTATACCTTACACAGAAGTCAAAAATGAAACTAAACAGAATTGTCTTACCATAAGGTTCATTTTACATATATAACCTTGTTAATTGATAAATGTTTTAACTTTATCTGTTCTTGTTTAAAACTGCAATTAGAGGACATGTTAAGGACGCTTGTGAAACATGTCACAATTTCATGTTATACTAAATGGAAAATGCATTTAAAGCTTTGTATTATTGATAGTCTACAATAAAGCTCTTTGGAAAAAAAAATGTCAGTTGAAACTGCTAGTTGATCCAACAGAGCATTCCTTTTTTGCTTAATTTTATTTATACATGTACATAACTATATAATAATTAGATACAAGTTGGCTGGCCAGCCTACTAAAAATATAATATCCAATTGATTTACATTTATAACCACAAATAACATTTTAAATATATATCTAAAAAAGATGAAGTAATTAATCAGCAGAGTTTCGGAATTAATTCATTTATAAACTAAAAAAAAAAACACTGATAGATTTAATAGGTGGACACTCCACATAAATCCTTATCTTTATTTTTCTCATCCAAAGTGTGAGATATCTGCATTAGCGATAAAATAACTTGCCGCATTTAACATAGACTGTAGTCAGTTACAAGTCATTTAACATTGCAGTTAAAGACTATAAAGATTTTCATTCATCCAGGTCATGGTATATCTAATATACATAATTCAAAAAACAACTGGACTTGCTGAGAAATTTTTAATAATGACGTTTCACTTCTCATCCAAGCAGCATCTTCAGTTCAACTGTCTGGTGTGGGGAGGTCTCGGCATATAGACTCTTCCAACAATCCAATCACAATGGCACATTGTAACTCTTCAGAGAGGTGACATCTGAAATTCAAAGAGGAGTTGATTCTGTGTAGTTACTGTGATAGGATTACCAATGCGTCATGAAACTTTTAGAAACAGGTGTTACTTGTGAATGGATGTGTGAAGTGTTCTTAAACTGCCAGGGTACAAATGTTAGAACAGCATTGTATGTAGCAGACAGATAGATCAGGGATGGTTTCTCCACTTTGACATGAATCACCTCTTTTTTCAAACCAGTCCACTTTATCCAAGATTTGGACATCGCTTCTTCAAAGGAGTGTCCCTTGTCTTTTAGGTGTAGAAAATCAGGTGAGTCTTGCCCTGTAGAGTTTCCCCTCCTATGCTGAGCCATTCCCTTGGTGAGCAGTTTTTTTGTCAATTTTGTTGTAAGCAACCTATGGCCTGTGTAATGTGGTATGCGCAGTCCAGATTGCACCGGTCTATGCATTGGGGAGACAAAACAACTGCTCCTCAAGCGAATGGATCTGCATAGGAGGACAAACTTCACAGGGCAAGACTCGGCTGTCTTTCGACACCTAAAAGACAAGGGACACTCCTTTGAAGATAGCAATTTCCAAATATTGGATAAAGAAGACTGCTGGTTTGAGGCGTGATAGAGGTGATTCATGTAAAGGTGGAGAAACCATCCGTGAACCGAGACAGGGGCCTTCAACACCACCTGTCTGCTACATACAATGCTGCTAACATCTGTAGCCCCATGGTTTAAGAATACTTCACACATCTATTCATGCAACTCTCACAAGTAACAACTGTTTCTAGGAGTTGCATGACACATTGGTAATCCTATCACAGTAACTACACAGAATCAACACCTCTGTGAATTTCACCTGTCTAAAGAGTTACAATGTGCCATTGTGATTGGATTAGTAGAAGAGTCTATATGCCGAGAATTCCCCACACTAGCCAGTTGAACTGTAGAAGCTGCTCGGATAAGCACTGAAACATCTTCATTAAAAAATGTATCAGCGAGTCCAATTGTTTATTTTTTTAATTACTTATATTAGATATTGCAGTTAAATCTTTCTATCCTTATATACTGGAAGCGTTTAGTATATTCATTGCCCTACATTGTTAGCAAGGTCTTTTTCTAGGCTGCAACTGCTCTTTATATAAAAAAAAAGGTTGTTGCCAGTTTTTCCTACATGGCAGCAACTTCACCAATCTCATGCTGTCTTTTACCTCTATGTGTTACCTTGATGTTGCTTGGTGACTTGGCAACTTTACAAAGGGACTAAGCACAACTTTTCCTTGTTTGTTGTAGTTATACTGGAGCAGTGACCAGCTCCTTGTTGTAACCCCCACCCTTCCCAGCTATAGTCAGTTGATCCCACTGTTGTCTAATAAAAGGGCAACCAAGATTGGGAGTTTTACTTTGAAAGCAGCAAGTAAGTTGCAGGTAAAACTTAGTCCCTTTGTAAAATGTATAATGAAGCAATAGAATTCTTAATGAATCAGATGAAAATTGAGCGTAGGACTGGCCAGATATGGGATGACTTTGACGTAGTTGGCCAGCTTAAATATATTGCAATATATGGACAAACAATCCCTGTTGTTTAAAGGGTAAGCCATTTTTTAGTAGCTGTATGCACAGAATGTCTCAATGTCTTAAATATATTGATAATGGGTTGAGTGCAGAGGACCTCTTGTCTTTGTCTATGAATTTTGTGGTCACAGGCTCATTGTACCCCCGCCTAAAAATTAGTGGTGAGCACAACTTTTTCTTGTTTGTTATATATATATATATATCTAAATCTTCAGAAAAAGGCAAGCACTCTCGGGACTTATCAAAGGATTAAGGTGCAATTTATTTAAGCACTAACGTTTCGGCTACTCCAGT
>CM044431.1:161682114-161759282 GCA_024363595.1 Xenopus borealis | reverse complement strand
CAAATAGCTGCCTGGTGCTGGATTGGAGGGTTCCTTTCAATGATGACAACTCTTATTCTGATTTGTCAGTTGCATTTCTGTGGTCTCCATTTTATTGACCATTTCTTTTGTGATTTTGCACCAATTTTGGACCTTTCATGTTCAGATACATCTGTTGTTAAACTGGACACTTTAATTTTCTCATCTTCTGTGACTCTTTTTCCATTCATGTTCATCACTGGCACTTATATCGCTGTCATTATTACTGTGGTTAACATGCACTCTTCTACTGGAAGGCAAAAATCTTTTTCTACTTGCAGCTCTCACTTAGCTATTGTTTCTTTATATTACGGCACCCTAATAACTGTATATGTGATACCTACCAGAGGAAAATCTAAAGTCATTTATAAGATTGTGTCTCTAATGTATTCCATAGTGACGCCACTATTAAATCCTATAATATACAGTTTAAGAAGTAAAAAAATAAAGACCGCTATAATAAATGTAATTAGCAATTAAATCTAAGATATGCATCATAGCTACGTTTTCCTGTATGTTCAGTGTATAGATATGTATAGATACAGTATGAGTTTGTGTATTTATGCTTTGTGTTTATAACTTTGTTATGGTAATATAGATTACAACCATAGATACTAGCTGAAGAACACATTTTTGTAAATGTACCTCTATTACTATTAAGATTTTAAGTTTTCCCAGAATTGTGGTACCATTGAAGCAAGCTGCATTTTTTTTTCTGGATTTCATGTTTTCACATAATTTACACTGTTTAGTCAAGGTCCCCTGGGAAACTTAAAATCAGGGTTCTATTGTAATCATAGATAAAATCTTCTTTTGATTCATACATGATAGCTGCAATCACAGTTTCTGTTAGATGATGTAAATGTTATAGTAAATGTAATATAGCTTTAGTTAAATTTAGCTTTATTTAGCTCTGGCACCCTGCTAAAGGTAGTTATTTAAAATGTGGTTGAATCAATACTAAGTCCTAAATAGAGCACCAGAGTTCCAGAAAAAGTTCAGTAATACATATATTCATCTAGTAAGTCTAGACCTTCCAGTAGATTATATTATACCTCATACAGGTATGGGAATTATTAATAATTTACAAAAAAATGTAATGTAACAGGTATGCAAATTAAGCAAATAATTTCCCTTTTCTCTGTAATAATAAAAGATTCTTGTACTTGATGGTAACTAAGCTGCAAGAAATTATACTGGTGGCAAACAGTCCTACTGAGTTTATTCATTGTTATATTGTTTTTAGCAGACTTAAGGCATAGTGATACAAATTATGAACAACACAATTGAAAAATGGCAGTGTAAAAAGATAGAGCATGTTGCCGCTTTCTACAACAGATTTATAATTATGACTCCTTTGGCCACTGTATATAGTAGTTTCACAAAATGAATGGAAAACAATTAATCTTTTATGATTTAGCTTAAGAAACGCTACCATATCTCATCACTTGACTGTCATCTAGTGGTTCTTTGCAAGAATGCTTGCCAGAGATCACAATTATGTTTCTGCTGAATGTAGTTAACGTCAAAGTCATCCCCGATATGGCCAGTCCTACACTCAACTTGCATCTGATTAATTAAGAATGCTATTGTTACATTATACATTTTACACAGGGACTAAGTAAAATGTATAATGGACAGTCCTACACAGATTTACAAAATGTGTGTGAATAATTCAAAGTTCAATCAAATTTACAAAATTCAATTGGTCAAATTTGTAAATTTGATCGATTCGAATAGACTGAATAAAAATCTATTCGACTAGTCGAATTCCCTCTTTAAAATTTTTATTCGATTGGCTACTTCGCCAGGTTTAACCTGGTGAAGTGCTTTTGGTGAATTTAGATTATTAAACATTCGATCGAAGGTTTAAAATAGATTTTTTTTAAATTCGAAATTTGACTAATGATAAATGTGCCCCTTAACTCGCGTCTGATTCATTAAGAATTCTATTGTTTCAGTTCACATTTTACACAGGGCCTTATTTTTACTTGCAACTTATTTGCTGTTTTCAAAGTAAAACTCACAAAATTGGTTGCTGTTTTATTGGCCACCAGTGGGATCACCTGACTTTAGTTGGAAAGGGGGGAGCTACAACATGGAGCTGGTCACTGCTCCTGTATAAACTATGACAAACAAGGGGAAGTTGTGCTTACCATTAATTATCAGTATATTAAGGACATTGAAACATTTTGTGCCTTAAGCTACTAAAAATGCCTTACCCTTTAAATGAAACAAAACTTGGTAATCAAGTTTGAGAGTTATACTTTGAAATCGGCAAGTAAGTTGCAGGTAAAACTAAGGCCCAGTGTAAAATGTGTACTGAAGCAATAGAATTCTATTGCTTCAGTACACATTTTACACAGGGCCTTAGTTTTACCTGCAACTTACATGCCGATTTCAAAGTCCTACACTCAACTTGTATCTGATTAATTAATAATCAGATGCAAGTTGAGTGTAGGACTGGCCTTTGAATAGTTGGCCAGCTTAAATATATTGCAATATGTGAACAAACAATCCATTTTGTTTAAAGGGTAAGGCATTTTTAGTACGTAGCTTAAGGCACAAAACGTTTCAATGTCCTTAATATATTGATAATGGGTTGTGTGCAGAGGACCTCTTGTATGGACCTCTTGTATTTGTCTATGTGATATCGTGGTCACAACCTCATTGCACCCCCCTTAATGTTTTTAAAAATTAGTGGTGAGCAGAACTTTCCCTTGTTTTAGTTCTTTTTATATTCACCTTTCATTCCTAGAGGCAATCTACCATCTGTAATGGTTTTCATTACACCTAGGGGGATATTTATTAAAGTTCGAGTCTGTGAAGCTTTTGTCTACCTCAAATAAACACACAATTTAAATAAACTCAAATGTTTGCTTATTTATGAACTCCAATACCTCAAATTTATCAAGTTTATAGGCTAAAAAAACCTTGAATACCAATTTATTTATAGTTTTCTAGTACAAAACAGCTTAAAGCATGAAGGCAAAAAATATCTTCAAATGGTAAAAGGGACCTCTGCCATTTACTTTTACATGACAGGTTTTAGCTGGATTATTTTCAGACTGACTTTTAGCAGCTTTGGGGCAAAATAAATCTTGAAAAAAATTGAGTTTTTTGTGAAACTAACTTTGAAAAACTAAAATTTTTCAAGAAAACACAACCCAGCCTTTTATAAATAACCCCTCTAGTTTTGAGTATTCATGCTTTCTGAAGTTTGCTAAGGACTTCTTCATGAGTTGTGCTACTTACAATGTAAGACAACTGTTCTGGGAGAAAGAACCAAATGCATACTGGCCTAAGGAAAATATTAATACCTCTAAGGGCTCATTTGTTTACTGGGCTGCAATTTGCAAAATGTACATTTCAGACCCAATCACCATTTTATACCCACATTTCCCCTTTACTTACAATGCAAAAGCAGTGGTGTTGGGGAGGGGGTGTCTGATGTGGAGATAGGTCTAGGCTTAGCCTACCTCAATTCAGAATTGGAGTGATGGTGAGTGCAATTCTATAAAACTACAAGGAGCAGCCTTAAACAAGTATTATTCATAAATGTGATTCTTCTACAAGCCCATTTTTGAGTACTGTAATGGTTCTCATGATTGCTATTGGTTTCTTTATAAGCACTATTAGTTACACTTACAACCAATAGTTTTGACAAAATGACCCCTTGTAATATAAAGCTCCATCATTTTTATCCACAATGTAGAATCCCAATGTAACTACTGGACAATGCTAACTTGACCACGGTGTACCAATATTGTAATTCAAGCACTTCTTTTTCACCTGCATTTGTAGTAGAAGAAAGAGAAAAACATAAATAATCAAAAGCTGAAAGAAGTGGAGAAAAGTTCCTGATAGCACATTATATAATATACTAAACCATAATTTAAAAGTAAACCACCCCTCTAACACAAATAGCACAATTGATGGGATTTTTTTTTTTGTCATTTAAATGAACTAACCTTAAGGGAAGTGACACACGAGCAGAATCAGGGAGAAGAGTCTCCTGCGCTAAGCACACACATCCCTTCGTTTTCCAAAGTCGCCCGAAGTTTCCTCGTGAGGCAACTTCAGAAAATGAAGCAGAAACTAAAACGAAGGGGTGGTTGTGCTTAGTGCAGGCGACTCTTCATTATACAGGAAGGGAAGACAAGTGAAGGCAGTTTTGGAGATTGTCACCAAGAAGAACAGGCGATTAGTTACCAGGTTTGTTGCTTTGTAGTCATGGGTAGTGATGGGCGAATTTATTTGCCAAGCGCAAATTTTCAGAGAATTCCCGTGATTCACGGCCTCCAAATAAATTCGTGAAACGCCAGCGAAAATTCGCCTGTCAAAAATTCAGCGACATAAAAAAAGAAATGCCACACGTGTTGAAAATGATGCGTCTTGTTTCGCTAATTTTTCACGAAGCGAAAGGGGATAGATTCGCCCATCACTAGTCATGGGGACAGCCGTTTCATTTGAAAAAGGAGAAAAGGCACTGGCTACACAGCAGATAAGCTGTGTAATAGAAAATAATAGTGTTCTACAGAACTAATCTTTTATCTTCTGTTTTAGCCTGGGCTTCCTCTATGGCTTCACAGCAGCTTCTTTTAATAATCTATAGTATTCTTTTGAAACAAACATACCATTATTACTAGTGTAGGACAAAAGTAAAAAGACAGTTTAAAAGACTGATTTATTGGAATTTTTTGATGTTACAGTTCATTTAACCCTTTAAGGGGTCAATTTACTAAAATTCGAATTTGAGGGTTAATAAACCCTTGAATTCGATTATCGTATTTAATGGGGATGTGCTTGAATTTTAAAACCCTTCAAATTCGAATGGTTTTAACGCAATTTCGACCAATGGAACGATCGAATTTAAAAAATTCGATTGAACGATTAAATAGTTCTGTTTGAACGCTTTTAACCCTTCGATCGAATTTTTTTTTTTTTTCGATCTAAAAAAGCTTTTAAACAGCTTTTAAAGCAATTCGGTAAATTCAAGTTGGCGAACTGGCCAATCAATTTTTTTTTTAAAGGGGAAGTACTTCGACCATTGAATATTCTAATACAATTAAATTTGAATTATTAGAATTATTCGAATCTGTCAAATTTTCAAATTCGATGGTCAAAGTCACCTCATTTGCATATTCAAAATTGGAATTCAATTTTTTTTTTTAATTCGATCAAATTTCGAATCCTTCATGTGAATTTAGTAAATCTGCCCCTAAGTGTTGGCTGTGCCAGAATCAGGCAGGACCATGCATTTTCTAAGCATTCAATTCTATTGGCGGAAAAGAAAGGATCTACAGTGCTGGCATTCTGATTTGAGTGTCAGAACCATAAGTTATAGAAACTACAGCACTTATACTCATTCATACTTTATTTTTTTCTTTTCAAGAGGATGAGCAAAAGGGTTTTTTTTTAAATATAGGGTGTTGTATTTATATGTCAATGTGAAAACTTTATTCAATAGGGATTATAGCATATCTTCCCATTTTAAAAACCTATTTCCTTTTACAGCTGCCATCTGTTAACAGTTGATCATTTTTATGTTAAACTGTAAAGCTATATAGGTTAGCGCAGTCCTTTTATTCCATTTTAAAAGCAGTGCTGTCACAGATAACAAGGGATAACATCTTCTACACAAAGTCTAGTGATGTTGTTGCCATTTATTTTCCTTCTAGTTTTTTTGTACTAAATAAATGCATTCCAAAATAAAAAATCTCAAGAAAAACATTTTTTTTATTGTTAGGGTATCTACAGTTTATTAAACAGCAAGCGTTCTTATGGTGCTGAAAAACTGCTGCAAAAATGCACTTGAACAATAGAAAGTACAGACATAATTTTAATAATATTCATTGTATTTACATATAGTTGTACAAAACAGTGAGCAATAGACCACAAAATTCAACTGTGCTAGCCAGCAGTGTGGCAGCTAATATGCAGAGTTTTGGAGCTTCACCTTTGGCTGTTTTATGTGGAATCATGATCTAAATCGAGGGG
The DNA here is from genome assembly GCA_024363595.1 of Xenopus borealis. Lineage (NCBI taxonomy): Eukaryota > Metazoa > Chordata > Amphibia > Anura > Pipidae > Xenopus > Xenopus borealis. The sequence goes on along the minus strand of CM044431.1, from coordinate 161,753,264 downwards.
GTCCCCAGAAATCCACTTTGTGGTTATTTGGTCAAATTCAAGGCTGCGGTACTTAGTGCAAATTCAAGGCTGCAGTATGTAGTGCACTTTTCACATACATTTTTTTAAGGAAATACATTTGTGTATCTAGTGTTAATTAGTGTTGGCTTATTAAACAGTATTTTATATAAGTATTTTATAATTTAACAGAGCATAGCACAACATTGCAAATATATACCATATCACAGTAAAAGTAAGAACCAATCAGGGTATGAAATGTTGCAAATATCAGTACAAAGTCTTCAACCAATCACTTTATTTATGACACATCATTAATAGGTATTCATTAAAAGACAAGTATAGGTTTACAATGCATTGGCCATTAGTAATTGTTCTAGTACACAGCAAGATACACATAAATATGTATCCAACTTCTTTGATCAATATTAAATCAAGCAAACAAATGAAGTAGGTCAGAATCTGCTTGCACAGATTTGAGTATGAGCAGGTCATTAACATAGTTCTCCAGAAGTATCATTTACAATACTATTCCGTGATTTTACAATTGGTCTGTTATGGATCTCAGTTTAAAATGTGCGAGACTCATTTATCAACACTGGAAAAATCTACACCTGGTAGTATCCCATGGTAGACAATTATTGCTTTTGTTTTTGCTTTACCTGCAGTTGGCTGAAAACAGTTAATCATGGACTGGCTGCTTTGGGTTACTGCCCAGGTGCAGGTCTGTTCAATGTTCATAAATGGGCCCCAGTATATCTGTCATAAAAATCTCATCTGAACATGCACTTCTAATCCACCCCTAAGGATTTAGTAGCACAACATGTGATGGTGCAACTGTCTCACTTGTAAGGAATTTTTCCTTTAAGTCTGCCTATTTAATCTGCATAAAGCTGATTAAACATATGTTCACGCCCATTTTCATCATTTCTTGAAATAATAACCAAAATCTCTGTAATCACTATGTAATCTGTTTTTTCTATATAGTCAAAGTTTGGCATTTATTTATTCCCAGATATATCTTTATTAAGCAGCTTCTTTACATGTCCTTAAAACCATATATAAATTTGTGTGTCCCAAAGCAAATGATGTGTTCCTTTTGAAAAACATGGAATTTTTGGCAGTATTTACATGGCCTAAAGGGGAAGGTTTATTGATAGCAGAGGGAATAAAATTAGTTTTCTATGCTACTTAAAAACCACAGTTAATATCACAGAAAAGTAAACATCATACCTCAGTAGTTAAATAGATTAATCTCTCAAAATATGGCTATACATGCACTTATTCCTTTGACATTTTTTCACTGGAACAAACCATGTGTGACGACCATAACAAATTATGTGAAATAAAGATGCATGGTGGGATCACCCAAAAATTTTAAAATTAAAGTATATTAAAGAGATACTGACCAGAAAATAACCTTTTTTTATATCTATCATAATATTGTCTTTGCATACTTTTTATAATATTTGCCAGATGCTTTTACATTAACTTTATTACCATGTTCTTCTATGATAGGGCTGCCATATTTGTGCAGCAGAAGTCTGTTAGCATTAAGAACTCCAACTGACAGGTAGAAAAGGGACAGTCAGGTTAAGGAACTTTATGTAACAATTACTTACAAAAGCAGTACTATCTGTGAAAAATTATCAACATGACCTATAGGTAACTTTTAGGGGCAGATTTACTAAATTTGTGTGAATGATTTGAAATTCGATCTAATTTTAAAAAAGATTCGAATTAGAATTTTCGAATAGGTTTTCTGGCCACTTCGACCATTGAATTTTAAAAATTCGATCAAATCGAATGATTCGAATAGATCGAATAAAAATCTATTCGATTATTTGACTAGTGGATGATCGAATTACTTTTAAATTTTTATTCGAATACCTAGTTCACCAAATTAAACCTACCGAATTGCTGTATGGGTTTTTCCAGCATTTTAAGATTGAATAAAAAAAATTTGATTGAATGGTTAAAATCGTTCGAATCGTTTGATTTTGATCATTCAATTTTTCAAATTGCGTTAAAATATCGAATTTGAAAGGTTACAATACGAAAAAAATTTGATGGTCTTATTCAAGGGTTTTTCAACCCTCAAATTCGACCCATAATAAATCTGCTCCTTAATGTAGATTAATATTTTGAAAATGCAATCTATAGAGTCAGTATCACTTTAAGTACAAACATCACTTATTAGGACAACAAAAACAAAACACATTTAGGATTCTTTGTTTTTTTTTTTTAATTTTTGGGAAATCCAACCATGCCTATTTATTTCCCATTGTTATCATGCACCCTCAGACTGGGGTGGACTGTGGGATTTTTACTCTATTTATCTTAACAAATGAACTGTCAAATACACATGATGTGATGCCCCTATTTTTCTTATTGTTGATGTGGACTTTCATACACTTTTTGTCTTTTTACCTTAACAAATACTAGTAAATATGTTAGCCAACATAACTGATTAAATGAAAACTGTAAAATAACATTTGGGAAATTACAATATATAATGGGTCTTAATTTTTGTTATCTTAAAACTGTTCCTTGTTGGCATCTGAATCAATTATTTATCTACTATTTGTTCAAGTTCAAACAGGGAAATATTTTGTACTAAAGAGGTTCAGATGAGCTAATAAAAATTTGTTAGAGCACAGGATGCTTTGGGGTAATTGTAATTATGTACAATCTTTGAAAATCTCATAATATGGAAGAACAATAATAAGTAGTAAAATAGTAAAAACGGTGTATAAAGGAACCACAACAAATGTAAATGATATTTTTTTTTTGCATTCAATGTGTCAGTATTACAACAGCAGCTGGGGAACCACAAGATGGATATCCATTACATGAAACAAGTGATATATCATGAGGGGTTGCATCTTAACTTGGGTACCAAGAGCAAATGCCTTTTGTGCCCTGCCCTAAACCCAGCACTGATATTCAGAATCTGTACATCATTGCACCATGGAAATGTAACTAGTGGTGCAAAGTTTTCTTCAAGCCTAGCAACCTTTGCAGTTCTGCTGTTTGTAGGTAAAGTTGTGGTTGCTTTGAACCAGATAATTTCTTATAAACAACAGACCAGTTAATGCTACCTTCTTATTGGTTGGTATTGAGTACTAGAACTAGACCAACTCCCTCCCCTGTTGTTACATTATCCCCAAAGTGTTCTAGTGCTATTACTAGTGTTCAAGTATGATTTCCCTACTAGTTTGTGTATATTAGAAATGGTAGATTTTGTCACATAATGAAATATATTGCTTTCCACTCATTCCTAATGACAATGAGTTTTACGTTAGATATATATTCATGCAGTATGCTATGTTGTCTACCATTTAACATCACCCTTCAATATCAGCAGATATGATGTTATTCCAGGGGGAAAAGACACTGTTGAAGAACAGCTTTTTTCTATACATTGTCAATTCTTAATATATGCTCAAATTAGAAAACATGTATGGAATCCAGAAAACTTGGGTGGTGTGTTTCTGATAATGGATATTTCCATAATTAGGATCTTTGTACCTAATATCTACTACAAGCTCATGTAAACATTGAATAAACCCAATAGTCTAGTTTTGCTTCCAATAAGTATTAATTATATCTTAGTTGGTTTCAAGTACAAGGTACTGTTTTATTATTAAAGAGAAAAAGGAAATTATTTTAAAAAATGTGGCCATTCCATAATTCAGAGATTTCTGGATAATGGGTTTCCAGATAATGGATCCCACACCTGTACCTGTATTTCAAATTTTACTACTACTGTGATTTATTTAAAACATTAAATTGAATACTAAGTCCTTACTTACCAGTATGAGGTTAATTACTGGCTATACACTGAATAGTGCACATATACTGTACTGTATACTTCATAATATTGTATAAATCTATTAAAGAAACTGTTTTAGTCACACAGACATTTATTTTTAATAAAGGTAATAAGGCTAATTTACAAAGGGGCACAGGGTACAAAATGCAAAATAACTGGGGGAAATCACAATTTGCTTATGTCATGCTTTTCATTCTAGAGTTGTCTCCCCCCCCCCTCCAATAACATCATATTCCTCTTCAAAATACCAAGTTGCCACTGTCAGCTCTGTGCAGAGGTTTTAACAATGAATAAAAAAGAACATATTTGACAAGAGCAACCTGCAGTTTGGTATGTCGACATGTAGGCAGCAAAGGGAATGGCATGATCAGTTAAATATCTCTTGGAACCTCACCAGAATATTTTATGCAAGCAGGGATGTCATCAAAAATCATTCCTAGGCAGGTATTTTCTCTCTGCCAGACAAAGGTAGCCTCACCATTTTCAGGGGAAACATTGCAAGAATACTAGTTGTCCCCCCCCCCCCCCCCCCCCCCCCGCCCATGACAACAACAATGCTACCAAATGAAAGTAACATTGCAATTGAAGCTGTTTTCTAAGTAAGTGGACAAACTATCTTATTTTTCATTGAAGAATGTTTTTACCTGTACTATTTTATAATGGTTGGATATATTGGACATATCTACTTAGGGTGCATAAATGCTTTCTGGTGGTCACAATGTTTATCTGATCTGCTCCCCATGTAAAACTATCTTAGTCACTACCAAGGGCTGCATCTATAATGTCAGATTTGTATATACACTCCTGCTGCAGTGTTACTTTGTTAGTATGTTAATAAAGATTGTTTAAATCTTATTTGAGTTGTATTAGTTTCTTTATTAGTAATATAAAACGAATACATAAATACATTAGTATTAGGTCAAAATGTCAATTCAGATTGCTGTTAGTAAGTTTAATACAAACAAGTTTGTCATGGAATATGCTAGAATACTGTATCTAGCAAAATATTTTCTCAGAATGAAAAAATTAAATGTAAGTAGAAGAAAAATATAAAATAACATACAAGGAACAGCATACCCCCATTTACAAAAATTACATTAATTAGAAGTCACCTAAGAGTTCTATTACTATATATTAACCCTGCTTTCAAACAGGTCATGAAGCTTAACTTCTCATATTCTTATATATGATGGGCATGTTATTTTATATACAGCTTGCAGTTAGTGATATGGCTGACATCAAGTGAGATTAATTAGCAATAATTAGTGATATGGCTGACATCAAGTGAGATTAATTAGCAATAATTATAGGATATGTTTTGTGTATAGTAAATAAAATTTACAATATATGTGTATTTTCAAGAGTTGTTCATATATATAATATTCTTGTTCAGTTTTTTTTCAATGTATTAATATAATCTCCATGACAAAGTTGCACTGTATATACATTTGCACCAACATGCATTAGCTCACAACAAAGTGGTACATACATGTTAGTCTATAAAGTAAAACAAGTGGTTAGTAGCAAGTTGTAATAGCTCAGAACATTAGTAAATAAATGACTTATATTAGCAGGTTATGTGAGGAAACTGATTACCTTTTTTGAAAAAGCTAGTAACTAGTTAGTAACTAATATTTATATTGGCAGTTTAATCTACAGACGTTTTTCATATCACATTTGCGCTACATTGAGACATTTTTATCCCTACTAGCATTCATTTATATTCACAGTGTTATGGATGGTTTTAGGATAGAGCAGAGAGAGAATTTGTCATAAGTAGGTTTCCAGTATCACACCATCATCACCCACGTTTGGAATGAAAAACTGATACAGATTCATATGTTTTGTAAAAAAAATTTTTTTAGTAAATCAAGGCTTCCCAATATTAATCCACCCATGTTAATGTACTGCAACAGGTTTACAGGTTAATTATAGGTTATACACACCATGGACACCAAAGAGTGGCAGTATATCAGATGCCTCTCCTCAAAGTGTACCATGATTCATGGATAGTATCGCAATATTCATACTCCAAGGAATTACTGTAGATGTTATGGGGGTTATAAAGTTAGGAGTTATAGGGAACTTTGTCTAAAAGTGATTATTATGTGATCTGAACCATTAACAGCCATTTTATTAGCAGAAGTATCCTTTCTATTTTCAGTATGCCTTCACAGGGTAGTGTTTCCCCAATAGCACAGAAGGCAGTGCAACCTCTAAATACAGTTGCAGCCCTTTACTGCAGTGTTCTACAAACAAGTCTATGCCAAATTATTTGGAGGTTTTATTCACTTTCCTTGGTTATAGCCATACAGTGCAGATAAGGATACAGGATACATCAAAACATTACTGGTTGAAAAACAGCTTTAAACGGATACAGAATTTGCAGACACCATGCTTTCTTTTTTTAACATGTCCAGTTAAAGCTTGTAAATAGTGATGCTTAACAGAAATCTTTCCTTTCTGTCTTCAAAAAGAGGTTGCATATGGTTATGATGACCTTAAGCTGTACCATGACTTTAAAGTGTGCTTAATTATTCAATACATAGTCCAATAAGCTCCATATTACAAGAAACGCAAGTTCACTTGAAGGTTGGTGAACAAAATTTAAACCTGAAGTCAGTTAGTAAGGATTTTATAAGATTTAGAAAGATAAATAGAAATTCAGGCACCATGCTAAGAGTTAAATTAATGTTAGTGTACAGTACTTTAACCGATTGCCTGCTGTAGATCGTAAAATCCAGTGCACTATTTTTCAAGAACCTCGCTTGCGATGGCATAGATTTTACATTATTGCACTTTGATACAGTATATGCCATGCTGCATGTTGCCTTGCAACATGTAGCACACAAGATTAAAAGGCACCCAGCAGGTTAGGGGTTAAAAATACTTCATGGAGCCTTCAGCATGCTTTCACAGTTAGTAAATATTAGTCATTTTTTTATAATTTATCCATTTGAAAGAACGCTTTCTATAAAGTCTTATGCGTGCATTTGGTGTTAGTATTATTGTTATAATGGGTCAGTACTATTCAGCTGATTTTATGACAGAGATATCTGCAAACACTTTGCATGGCACCGTGTTTGGGACCTCTCTAGCTACCAAAAGACTCAAAATTAAAACGAACGCTTACAACTGATGCTTGTGCATGCACTGAGAATTGATTAAAAGTCTAAAGAACATGCAAGATTCTACAGTGGCCAAAAGAAAAACATCAGCTCCACAAAGAGATAGAAAGCGCACTTTATGAGTTATTCATTTCACTAAGGCAAAATACTTTCACAAGACAGTTGAACATTGTGGCAAGCTGATCTAATCACTGAATATTTTTAGCAGTCAGAGGAAAGACTTTGTGTATCACTAGATAACATGCTTTTGAATAAATCTGCCCAAACTTGAAACAAGTCTTAAAAATTTTGTATTTATTATTATTTATTTCTTACAGAAGTAGTGGTCATTATTGCTAACAAATGCCCATTTTGTAGCAGGATAAAGGTTTTATGAGATCTCCTGTAAAACACAGCAGCAATTTTAGTAACAACCACTGCTTCCTTACAACTTCATAGAAAAGGACAGAGGCTATGTATCAAGCTCTTCAAATACTAAGGGGCTGATATGTGCAAGTAAGTTTTCCATGCTGTAACCTTACTTGTTTAATGTGTTTGCCTAAATACAAGCTAATTGCAAGCATCACTGTTATATGCAAATGCTGCCAAAAACATCTTAATTTTCAGTAAATGCTAAATAAAATAAGTCTTTTTTTTATTAAAATTATCTGCATTATTAATGAGTCCATTACAATAAGATCAGTCTACAATACTTTTAATTTCTGGAATATGCAGATTGTTCATTCCTGAAGCTGCTTCTTATTTTTATTTGATTAAAATTATCTGCATTATTAATGAGTCCATTACAATATGATCAGTCTACAATAATTATTCATTTCAGACTGTTCATCCTTGCAGTCCCTTCTTTAATTTTAATTAATTTATGCTTATTCTTCTCCTCTACATCTTGGAGGGGGTCTAATATATAATTGCTATATCAAAATTGATCTATGTGGGCTATTGAAGATAGTTAAACAGACATGATCTGTATTTTTACATGCATCTAAAAACGTAATTCTTAGGCTCTTGGGGGTATATTTATCAAAGAGTGAAGTTAAGGGGGTTTATTTATCAAAGAGTGAAGTTAAAGAGTGAAGTTCCACCACTAGAGGGAAATTCCACAGCTCTCAATTCATTTCTATGGGATTTTTGAAGGCGTATTTATCAAAGGGTGAAACTTCACTTCACCCATTGATCAGACACGATAAATCCCATAGAAATGAATTGAGAGCTGAGGAATTTCACTTTAGTGGTGGAACTTCACTCTTTGATAAATTTACCCCTTGGATCCTTCATGCATTTAAATGCATTTTGGTAGGCATTAAAATTGCATTGGTCAATTTTATGCTCTCTACTTTAAAAGCTTAACTTTAAAGTTCAATTCATATACACACAATACCTTGGAAATGGTTTCCTTTAAAAAGTACATACCAATAGACACAGGTAAATATATAATAGAATTAATGGGGGATATGCAAAATGCAAACAATTGATCCAAATAATGATCTGAAAATGTTGGTAACTTTGGGAAATGTATACTTGATACTTAGCCCCATTAAAACTGGAAACTTCTATAAAGTAATTTTGGCCAGCAGAATTACAGCAACCCAACATTTGGCCTAGCCTGTAGATGGGCTGATTCCAAGTCCATTTGTCATTGTGAAGAGCATAAGGATATTTTTTGGCACATTCCATTATTCATTAGTATGTTTAGAAGAGTTAGTGCATGAATTAGTACAAGTGTTAGTAAATCAGCATTGCAGACTCCACATCTTTTCCTCTGAGTTTTCACACTTCATTGTACCACACCAACAAAACAGAAAGAAAAGAAACAAAAAACAAGCAGTCCAGGTTAGTCGTTTCTTTGATTACACGTTAGTAGCAAGAAGAGAGTTAAGCAGAGTCAGAAATCAGTTTGCTGTTTCTCTGCATGGTTAGTAAAAAGTGAGGTTAGTAGAGCATGCTTTAGTTCCTGGTTAGTTGGTTAGTTATTTGTAAGTGGTGTTAGTTAAATTTAATCAAAGCTGTAGACTCAGTGGTTGTATTTACTGTGTGTCTTCAGTTGTTAGTATGTTAATATACATGCATTTTTACCAATAATACGACGCGGATGCACACATAAATTGATTATTTAACACAAGTATATGAACAGATAAACAGATTTTTTTTTCCTAGAATCTCTGTAGCAAATGTCATTTCATGAGGGGTTCTTAGTTGTTATGTAAGATATTTTACCAACAGATAACCAAATCACCCCATCAGCTTCATCAATGGAAACTTTCTTTTAGAGCTAACATTCCTCAAATTTTTTTTTGTGGGTTGTGGTAAGGGGTTAATGTACCTGGGCCCCATCATCCTTGATTCTTTTTAAATGCTCTTGGCACAGTTTTAGTAAAAAGTAATTGTAGCAGGCTGAAACAGCATAATATGTAAAAGTCATACCAGCAAATAGCACCCCTGCTCTGGATTTAGGGCTCATTTCAATTCAGTGCCATAGATCCACAGAAACGAAACACTATAACTTATTTTGTAAGGCTCAGATAACCAAATTATGGAAACAGAGAAGGCAATGGAAATAGTTCATATGATATTAAGGGTCTACCAAATTATAATTTTTTTTTGCTAGACTGAGGTTTCTGAAGGGCTATTTTTTATACAATTGCATTGCATTTTTTGGTATTATTGCTACATAAGCAAAATATTGTATGAATAATATAGCATTACTGAAATAAAAAAAATCTGAAATTATATTTTAAAAGCTATACTATTCATATGCCAGCTATTGAATAGATCATGTAGCATCTCAAAAGAAAATGATGCTTAAAAATAGGATGTACAATCCCAATCCTGCTGATGATTATAGTTTTTGCAGATTGAATAATGACATTCTTTAAATAAATCAAGAGTTGAGTGCAGAAGAGCACAACCCTGAAATAACTGCAACCCCTACTTAAATGTGACCCCTGATTCTCTTTTGACCAGCACCAGCACTGCAAAATCTCTATAATTGACAGAGTATATATCTAAAAAATAATGAGTTTAAAGTACAAACTACTGTAGTTCCTCTGTAAATCAGCCACATATTTTATCTCACTCAATAGTTACACTCACAGCATGAGCAGTACTATTTTCTTATAGGCTCTATGAACCAGAAGATAATTACCGTTGTTTGCCAAAATAAAACAAGTCACAGTTTCTGACTATAAAAAAGTGAAACAAATAAACATAGCTTTTCTGAGCTCTCTTCCTAGTGTCTAAATGAGTCTTTAACAATTTCTCTCACCTGGGCTTAATGTTCTAATTTCCTTCCAGTGCATGCATTTATTGAGTCTCGCTGTTAAAGTTTTCCACAAATGTTCCAAAGATAATTGAAATACATGCAGGTGGAACACAAACATAAGCCATTGAGCAAGCTCCAAAGTGGTCAAGCTGCAGGTTGGATCAAGTAAGTCTTTTACCAAAGTGATGTGAGATTGATTAATCAAACAGAATTAGCTAGTTTTTTTTAGAAATGGTAAATGCTATTTAAAGCAGGATATGTCTTCAGCATGCAATTCCCTGCACATTGCCCAGCATTAGTTCACACTACATGCACCACTAAAATAATTTGACATCAGTAAACTCTCCTCCAGTCAAGACTCCAGTTTCCATGGTACCTTACATATTTCTATGATTAACAGGCCTGTAAAACATTTCATAAAACATATAAAGCATTGTGAGAATTGGAGTCTTAGTCTGAGAGGACAATATTGTGAGTACATAAAGTGATGTGGGCACTGATGTCAGACCCCACTGTCATGACAATCCATGACCCAATTCAAGCCTTTCTTGTGGGGGTGATTAAACCTAAACTAAATCAACAGGAGGTAGCTAGATTAGTAGGAGGGACCTGGGAGGTGATATCACAAAAAAAGAACATTTTATATAAGCTCTAATATACTAAGATAAGAAGTTTTCTAAATATAGTCAATTAAAATTTCTGAACTGTTTCTGAAATATTCAAGATACTCTTTACTGTACACCTCTCAGTATCTGCCTCTCTTCAGTCTCTCTTCATGCTGGATTTGGGAGTCTGGTTCTGAATTGCAGTACAATCCAAGTCTCATATTGCCTAGAAGATGTATTAGAGCTCACTCTATTAACATTCTCTCTCTCTACATGCAGAATTTGTGCAAAAGGCAGTTATTTTGTAAACATTTTTTTACTGGAATCAGTTTTTTGAGTGAGCACTAATACATCTACTACGAAAGGGACTACCCCTTTAAGATATATTGTATCTTACTGTCAATTAAAATCTGGCACTCAGCTTCTGCATGAAAACAGAATGAATAGAAACAGACATGTACATAATTGATTGTATTCAGAAAGTTTCTTATTTCAGTATGATGAAGCTTATATTTTCATTCCCAAGTCCCCCTTTAAAACATTATATAGTTGTAATTTAAATATCAATACTTCAATATTCACTTAAGAGTAAATGGAGACCAAAATAATAAATAAATAAATAAACAAGATAATATTACATTATGAAATCAATTAGCTTAATTGTCTCAAACATAAAAGTAGTGTGAAAAGCCTGTTTCAGAATCAAATGTGCTTTCTGACTTTTGGCTGCTAATTACCCCACAAAGTAAATTTCCTTCTGCTAGATAATCTGTTGTTATTTTAGGATTGCAAATTGGTAGGATAGTAAGTGGAATATAAAGCATGTTACAACATATCAAGGCTTGCCTGGTTATAGGCACATTAGAGAACACTGCAAGCCTTGTGCTAGCCTTAAATACCGTTCCAAACATATGCATCTATTTTTATCTCCTGGACATACAGATGCAGTCACTTGGATTTGTAAGCTAAATGCGTCGTGACTCAGGGCTAATTGAAGAAACTGTGTTATCTAAAGTTATCTTAACTCATTTAATGCATTTAACCTTTTCATTAGCATAACAAATAATTGGATGGGATGCTGTGACACAATATTCTGTGCTAAGTGGGATAAATGGGTTAGATGAGTTAAGTCACGACGCATTTAACTTACAAATCCAAGTGACTGCATCTGTAACATTTCTTGCTCAACCTAGCTCTTTTAAAATGTTATTTAAAACAATATGCTCTGAGTTAATAAGCATTTTTAAACCGAAGAATGATGTTTACAATTGCACAATGAACACAACATCCTCAATAAGCTCATTATCCATTAAAACATGTGTACATAATTCAGAACTCTATTCTGTCTTCACATATTAACAGCTCATGTTCTCTCCACATTCAAGATTCACATATTCAACATACTGTAAGTTCCAACAATTAGGGGCAGATTTACTAAGGGTCGAATTTTGAAGTTAATAAGGGCATTTTTGATCAAAAGAGGACCAAATAGGTCTGTTTTCGATCGAATAAAGTTGTTCAAATCGTCTGAATGCATCGTTTGATTGGAATGGGTTTCAAAAAACCTTTGATTTTTAAAGATCTCAGTAAAGGTTCCAGTAGTTCCCCCATAGGCTACAATGGCAATTCAGCATCTTTAAGGAGGCAAAAGTGTCGAAGTCAAAGTTTTTTAAAGAGACAGTACTTTGAAATTCGAATTTTCAAATTTTTTCAATTTGAATCGAATTTTGGGCTATTCAATTGTCGAAGTATCCCAAAATGACTAATCCAAATTTCATTTGAATATTCACTTTGACCCTTAGTAAATCTGCCCCTTATAAAAATAAACACAAGTTTTTGTATCATAAGGCTCATATTACTTGACTGCAGAATCATAGTTGATAAGTAAATGATTGGAATTGTAGCTATAGTATATTTGTGGCTACTATATTTTTTAATGCAAAGCATAATGTCTATGATTCTAATTTGAACCCCCAAGCAAACAAACAGATTGATAGTGAATTTATATAGATCTACCAAATAAACTGCCAATAACAAAAATGTTATGTCTGGTAGTCATTTGACCCCTGATTACCTCTTATAGGCAAAATGATAATTTTATAAAATAATTCTTACCTACTGCATGGCTCACATTTGCCAAGAACTGTTTTTCTATTCCAAAACATAAACTAGACAACAACACTAGGAACAATAATAAGTTATGTATGAAAATGTGCAGACCTGTGATACCTATGATTCTATGGTTGTCTCTATTTTACATAGTTTGCTACTGTATATATTTTGTAATGCAGATCTTGACTGGATTCTTACAATCTCTTATTTTTTCTTGTGTTGACCTGAAATAGATATGAGTAGTTTGAAAGGCCATTTAAAAAACATGTTTCTTTGTACATTTTAGAAAATAAAATACATCTCTTTAAAGCAGATAGTGGGGAGGCAGTGTAGAAACAAAGTAACAGAATCTGATGGCTTTTCATGTAGATATTCATTCATTTGAGATGACAGTCCAGGGAAACCTATTCCCTGAAAAGAATTGAAATAAATACACCATCAAAAGCTATTCAGTTGTGCATGCAATATCATGTACAAGTAATTTAATGCTGCTTCCTCCTAATTGCATTTCACCCTAACACTCTTCTCAAATTCAAGTTGATTGGCAAAGTAGGTGGCAGATCATAGTCATAAATTAAACACACTTGGGTCCTCAAGACTTAAAGGATGATATTGATTAAGGCTTGCTGACATTCACATAGAAGTGAGAATAATTGGTTCAGCGGATTATTGTACATTTAGTTCATTTTCTTGACATACTGAAGGTGTGACTTATGCTTGCAAATTTAAATTTAGATTTTCCTCATGATGAAATTGCACCTCCAAAATGATCATAGTATATGCTCTGTGGTGTAATGTTATACTGACAAGCATATGATCATTAGCCGTTTAGTATAATTAAGTGACTTATTCAAAGGATAAGTTTAACTTCAGCTGTAATATCTAAAAGGGCAATTTTTTTCTTCTACTTGTGCCTCATGTAGTGCAAATATCACTCTGATTTCCACCCAAACACCAAAAATATAAAAACATATAGGCAGTTTAACCGGCTCCTGATAAAACTGACTATAATATGTGTGAATGTGAGAGGGAGTAGTGGGGGTTATGTAATAAACACACTGAGGGGGTAATTTACTAAAATCAGAATTTATCTCATATTTTATTAAAAACCAAACCAAACTCCAATGCCCAATTTTAGCATATTTATCAATAAAAACAATTTAATCAGGTAGGGAAAAAACCCAATAAAATTCTGGGAAAATTCAGATTAAATACAATTTTCAGGCTTTTTCCCCCTGAATCACTCTAGTTTTTTGAGTTTTAGCCTGAAACCCCCAAAAAGTTGTATTTTCTGGCTAAATCCAGCTCAAACTACCATAACTTTAAATTAATATTGGTGCCTCTCCCATTGACTTAGAGCTTGACATCCCCGCAATGTTGGGCCTCAGACTCTAAGGGAATGCCGAGCTTTATGGCAAAAAATGCATAAGTCCAGTGCACTCACTGCCTAAGAATTGTACCATTGTGCATTAATAAAGCCATCTTTTTGAAAGCAACATTGTGGCCATTTATGGAGTTCCAGAATAGCGCCCAACATTGCTGGAGTTATTATAAAACAAACTGGTCCCTAAATTGATCATCTGGTTCTTGGATTAAAATAGGATTACTTTCATTTTCTACAATGATCTTCAGAGAGGCTGGCTACAGTTTGTTAGCATATTAACTTCGCTCTTCTTTTTTTTTATTCTAAAGCCTTAAGAGGATATTTTTTGACAGTGGTAATATAAGATGTGTTTAAAAAAGTAATACAAAAAAAGAAAACATATTTCCTCATACCGGAGAACAGTTGTGACAGCTGGAAGATGACACCTTTGCAAAGTCTGGAAACAGAACTAAATCTTTTATCTTCTGCAAAATAGAAAGCAAGTGGTTTATATGAGATGATTCTTATAGCTATTTTAGCTTTATGATTCGGTTATGTGGCACATTCAAACTGAAGTTTCAATTTGGTGGTTATTTATTTTAAGAACATGGAAGCATACAGAATGAGTGCTTGGAAAAGTGGATCATATGGAAGTTAAATAAACTGTTCCTGCTTACTTACAGTAGAAATAGCAAAGTCAGTACATATTCATTGGTTATAGAAGACTCTCTCTGAAGGGCTTTGGATGAGAAAATGAACAAATAGACATAACTATATGAGGTATGTGATTATTTTATCCCTATGTTTGCTTTAAGTCCCTACTCTAAGGGCAGTGACACAAGAGTTGATGTTAAGAGTTTTACTGTGACAACAAAAATTCCTTGCCATCGTTGATGCTAAGAATTGCTGTAGGGGAAATTATATTTCAAAGTCCAAATTTATATTTTATAAAAAAAAAAAAAAGTCCGACCAAACTAGAATACATCATTGGACCTTGTTTATTATTAAAACTTTGAGATTTAATTGGATCGGGGACAAATGAAAAAATGAAGCAAAAATCCAAAATGTTTTTTTCCAGAATCGCTTGATTTTTTTCAGGCTTTTTTCCAAAATGCCTGCATTTATTTGGCTTTTTGCCTCTTTAAGTTCAAATAGTCAGATTTTCGGACAATTTCCAGCCCAGACCACAGAAACTTCCAAATAGAATGGGGACCTCTCTCATTGACTTACTGTATATACAACCTTGATAGGTCTCAGATGCTGGATTTTGAGATTTTAACTTTTTCCCATCCTCAGGTATAATAAATCTAAAAGTTTTTTTTACTAAAAATTCAAATTTTATAGTTAAAAAAAACTAAAATTTTTCAGGTTTTTGGCATTTTGACTTTAATAAATAACCCCCTTAAATTTAAACTCAAACAACTCAAACCACATAATCACATGAAAATACCTATGAAGGCATTTTCATGCAATATCGCAATATGAGTGTTTTACCTAAAGCAAGTCTCAGCCCCAACTATGGGAAGTGTATTTGCTCTTTATTTGCCCTGTGTGTTGATTAGGATAATGATGTGAGATCCAAGGACACAAAACAGGTTATGAAATCCTGTTTAAGTGACTACAGCCTATTTATCTCTTGACATTCTACAATTGTACTTCATGAAAAACATTACTGACAGCATCAAAGAGTGAAAGCACTAGCATTCATGTCAGCCTACTTTTGGTAAGCTTCCCTTTCAATTATTTCTGAATCTAGGTATTGGAAAAAATAGCACAACAGGTTCAACGTGTCATCTGCTAGGACTAGCTATGTTTGAAAGATCCTATTATGTTTGAATCTAAAGGTTTGAAAGATCCTTCCAGAGGAATTCTTTATAGTGACTGCCTATTTAAAGGGGAACTATCTTGAAAAT
Source organism: Xenopus borealis (assembly GCA_024363595.1). Lineage (NCBI taxonomy): Eukaryota > Metazoa > Chordata > Amphibia > Anura > Pipidae > Xenopus > Xenopus borealis. The sequence continues at coordinate 161,737,052 of CM044431.1, read as the reverse complement.
GACAATTTAATATAAGCTTCATTGTAATGAAATAAGAAACATTATTGTTTCTGAAATAATAAAGTTTTTCACTGTCCCTTTCTCAGCATCTGTTTCTCTTGATTCTGTCTCCATGCGGGAGCTGGGTATCAGACAGTTAGATCCAATATCTCTTACAGGGGGCTTCCTTTCCTGTCATTCACCAAGAATTATCCACCATACACTGCACAATATAAAGAATATATATATATATTACGCACACTATGGTGAAATTGATATCTGTGAAAACTGTTAACACTTCTGCAGGATTTAGTAAAAGTCAAAGGATGACTCTCAATAAGGGAAAGTGCTATTTCCTTAATTTGGATCTTCATACCTTAGGTCTACTAGAACATCATATAAACATGAAATAAACCGAATACGCTGGTTTTGCTTCTAATAAGGATTAAGTATATTTTAGTCGGGATTAAGTACAAGATACTGGTTTATTATTACAGAGAAAAAGGAATCATTTTTAAAAATTTGGATTACTTGAATAAAATACAGGTATGGTATCCATTATCCTGAAACCCGTTATCCAGAAAGCTCCAAATAATGGAAAGGACATCTGCGATAGACATTTTATCCACATAATCCAAATTTTAAAAAACAATCCCCTTTTTCTCTGTAATAACCAAACAGTACCTTGTGCTTCATCCAAACCAATATACATTTAGGGGCAAATTTACTATTATTCCCCCAAAAAAATTAGTTTCTACTCGATATTCGATTAGCATTTGATTTTCGAATGTTAATCGAATAGTTCTAGGCTACCTTTTATTCGGTATTCGATCATTAGACGATCGAATACAAATTTATTCGATCCGTTGAATAAATCATTCGACTGTAAGAAATAAATCAATCGATCATTCGAATGATTCGTACGATTCGAACGATCGAAGACTTCGATCGTACGAATCCTATTCGATCAGGACTTAGCCTCAGACGCCTATGGGAGTGCTCCCATAGGCTTCTATTGCAATTCGGTAGGTCCAATCTGCTGAAGTAGGCAATCGAATAAACTTTAACATTAAAATCCTTCGCTGGTTGAATGATCAAATGATCGAATATTCGTTCATTCGACTCTATTCGAATGTATTCGATCGTTCGACCATTCCCTATTTGATGATCGAATATGCCAAAATTCACATAGATAACAGGTTCCCAGATAATGGATCCCATAACTGTTTAAAATATTTTAATCATTAAGGGGTAATTGTAGTTTATAATGCATCTTTTCACTTCACAAATACATTAGAGGACATTATAGACAAATATCAGGGGACCTTTTTACCCATAAAGAGGATCACCGCACCAGAGGCCACCCCTTCAGACTAGAAGAAAAGGACTTTCATTTGAAGCAGCGTAGGTGGTTCTTCACAGTGAGGACAGTGAGGTTGTGGAATGCACTGCTGGGTGATGTTGTTATGGCTAATTCTGTTGATGCTTTCAAAAGGGGCTTGGATGATTTTTTGGACAGACATAATATCAAAGGCTATTTTGATACTAAACTCTACAGTTAGTATAGCTATGGGCATATATGGTTTGTGTGAAATTGTGTAGGGGTGTTTGTGTGTGTGTGTGTGTGTGTGTGTGTGTATGCTGGATTTTGAGGGGTTGAACTTGATGGGCTTTGTCTTTTTTCAACCCAATTTAACTATGTAACTATGTAAGTATCTTTTGTACAAATTGAAGTACATATTTTACTATATATATATATTTACTGTTTGTTGCATTTATAACTACACTGGCACATTAAACAAAGAATTTTCACAATTGTCTGGAATGGTTGATTTTTTAATTATATGATAATCACAAAGTACCTTGCAGCTAATGATTCTCAAGAACATCATCTTTGCTGGTGCAGCTATAACACTCTGAGTTGTATACCTGATTCAGGTCACATAACAGAAGCTGGAAGAGAAAAAAAACAAAGCAACCAACGCAGCAAAAAACGAAATGCATGCAGCTGCTTCTAGTTATTGAAGGCAGTGTCCTGAAATGGTTTTAGTATGATCTTCTGCCCACTAGGCAGATACTCCCATATGTGGCATTATGATATGTTTGTAAATATATACATATAATTTGGTAATTTAAAAGTGCATATGGTTAATGCAGTTCATTATTGGTATAATGTTATTAGGCTTGTCATTTATTCTGGAAGACATAGAATGTCATCTAATTTGAGTAGGACTCTGTGTTTAATATAATTGCACAGCTCCATTTATTTTTTCACTCAAGTTTTCTTTCAGAAAAGCCTCTATTTCATTTTACATTATCATCATGTTTGTTGCCATTTTATGGGCAATTTATTAGAAGAAGAAAATGCCTTTAATATAAAGGCTAATATAAAGGTTAATTAACTTCTGCCTTGCTTATATTGCAATTATACTAGGATTTAGTCTTTTCTCATCACTAACTTTTAAGGATGTCTGAATATCAAAACTGTTAAATTACATATTTATAACATCTTAAAGGATCCCAGCTAAGCTGTGAAGATACCTGTAGAACTGCTCATAACATGAGGCTCATTATGACCCTTGGGAACCTACAGTGTGACATGTATATGTCAAAGCAAGAAAATAAATGCCTACACTAAATAATATAAAGAATGGTGGATGCACACCTACTGTCTTCTCTGGAGGTCTTGTATGGATAAATGCAGGGATTCTCTTGCACCTCTGTGTATGCAATCTTACCAGTGCTTGGTGCTCATTGTGAATGCTTCTGTACTATAAGAAATAATTAGCTTTTTTGCATCACTAGCAAATCTAATTTACACAAAATGCATTTTCAAGAATATATGTATTTACAGAGAGGTCCCACAAACAAAACTGATAATTAATAGCTGAAACAATAGCTGAATATGATGTATACCAAAGTGTAAATATAAAAATTCTTAAAATATACCACTTACCATCTTGTTGAAGACCTCGTTAGCTTCATATTAAATATAATTTCTGTTAAACAAATATATGGGCTACTATTAGCATCATTTTTAATGGGCTATTTTTCATTTTCTAAATATACCTTCTGAATTCTTCACTGAATAAAGTGACTTTTTCTACATTTGGCATGCATGATGTTAAACAACTTTATTTTCATGGTTACAACTAGAACTAAAGGCATATTTCTGTCAAATCTTTTTTTACTTGACTTACAAGAAAGCAGTTTAAAATATGTATTCATGATTTAGGGTATGGTTCAATGTTTCTCTATAAGAATCTTAAGCAATATTTGTCATAGTAAGTAACTCAATGGACATGTCAGTCAAAATGCTAAAATAAAACAAGTAACAGTTTGCTAAAAATTTTGAATTTCCAAGTCCTCGTTTCAAAATTTCTTCCTAAACACAAACACAAATTCATTGCATAACCAAAAATTAGACCCTCCCTCTGGCATACGTACATTTGCCATGTCACATTGTATTTGGTGTGACCCACCTGTTTATCCATTGTAGAAGAGTGTTGGCAAGATGATATTTAAAAGCTCAGAAAAATATTGTTCATCATGGTTCATCATATCCAATTCAAAGAATCTACAAATAAAAATGGTACTTGGTTAAAAACAATCACCCACTCAAACATATGTATGACATGAAATGTATTTAACAGAAGAAATGTAAGATTAAAATATACAGCTAATCTAAGAGAAGACTTTATGTCAGATGTTTCATCCTAGCCTATTTCATACATATATTCAATGTATAGTGAAAGGGACCATTTACAATTCAGGGAGCGAAATACGGGTCTAATGCTGAAGTTTTAACAGAGGGAGAGCTTACTATACGTGGAGTTATTAGCAAGTCATTTAGAAAGAACTGGCAGGTAAATTGATTGGAATCTGAGTCAGAAGATTAATGGTGTCCCCTTTATTTTGTATGTTTCAAGGCAAATTAACTTTGAGAATTCTTATGAAGATCCTGCTGAACAGTGGTTAGCAAGTATAGTTACAACATGGTCATTTTCATTGTCATACAATATTCATATTTATTTTATCAAGTGTCTTTGTCTTTTTTGCCACCAGTATATGCAAGACAAGCCTTGTGTGCTAAATGTAAACATTGATGTTATTGATCATATCCCCATATTAAAAATGAGAGTGAGAAGGAATTATGTTTTCTGAAGAGAGAGTGAATATATGCGTATACATTTTCAGAATTTAAAACCAAAGGCTCTAAATACATCCCAAGCATCAACTATTCCAAAGCAGACAACAGACCAAACAAATGTCTTTAAGAGAATGTCACAACATTAGTGATGGGTGAATCTGGGGCGTTTCGCTTAGGCTAATTTTTTGCGAATTTCCTGAGAAATCGCGAGAATTCGCCCATCACTACCCAACATAGAAGGCTCAGCAGTCCACATCTAAAGGAAAAGGAACACTACTTTGAGGACAGCAATATGCATATTTTGGACTAAGAAGGTTTGAGGTGTGAAGGCCATTTATGCCAACAGAACAGAGGAGGGGGCCTGCAACAACACGTGTCATCAACATAAACATTCTTTCTTCAACAGTTTCACAACAATTCCCAATTAAAGGCATGTACTTTGAAAAATTTACACCTGTAAAAATGAGAATCATGGAACCATTGTGACTGGATCACACCTCTGACTAAACATTAAGGAATATTTTGCTCCAATTCAAGTGGTACCCCATTCCAAAACAGACCAAAGTCTAAGTGCAATAGAAGCATTGTAATGGGATGTCTATGACTACTGCATTACCATCTAGAGAAGTATAGTGGTTATTCTGAGGATTTGATGCAGTTTTTATTAGACGCAATAAAGTTCCTTTTGGAATATAATTACATCATCTTTAAGAGGAGCTTTTATCTTTTATATGCAGTGATGTGGGACAGAGATGGGGTGAAATTTCCCCCCACATACACCGACCTTTATTTGAGGTGGTGGGAGAAAACAATGCAAAATGAAGGGCACAGTTAATACTCTACTTAGAGTACATTGATGACCTGCTGTGTATTTGGCTGGGTACACAAAGGGACTTTGTAATCTTTGTACAGGGCATAAATCTGAATGACCTTAATGTTCACTAGCCTATTTAGCTATAGCAAAAATGATGTGGCATTTGTAGTGACAGGACATGAAATATGTACATAATTTGTTTCCATGGGGCAGTTCTTGAGATTTTGCAAAAACTACTAGAAGGAAAAAGCATTTGAAGAACAGGCATTTGATATGCAGAGGAGATTCCTTGAGCATGGGTATAGACAGAAAACATTGAACCAATAAGAAGGAACAAGATTGAATTTTCAAAGATAGTGAAAAGAGTTTTCCCTATTCTATATGGAGACAATTGTCTTTTTGGTGTGTCGAGTTTAGGTACTGTCACCCAGCCAGTTTAAAGGAGGTATGCCAAAAACAAATCTAGGACATCTGACAGTGATAGGTAACTACAGGCAGGGCCGCCATCAGGGGGGGAGAGGGGGGACAAGTGTCCCGGGCCCGTTGCTGAAGGGGGGCCTGGCTCTTGGGAAAATGCAGCACTGCTGGGCCCAACTTCAGCAACAGGCGCCAAGCCTGTGTCGCTTCTTCCGATGCGGAATGCGGAAGTGCCGAACAGATGTGAATGAGCCGACACTGAAGTTCTGAAGTGACGGAAAGACCCAAAGTCAAGAAGGAGCTGACACTGAAGTCCTGAAGCGGCGAAAATACCCGAAGTCATGAAAGGAGCTGATGCTGAAGTCCTGTAGCCATGAGTTCAATTCTATCAAGACCAATGTGGGTTTTTTTTTTTTAATCCCCTGGTCTCAAATGTTTTCTTTTAATACTCTATAGGCCCCTGCCACCGATTTTTAAAAAAAATATTTTATGGGGCTACAATTTTTTTTTAACTTGTTAAGGGGGGCCCTGCCACCAATGTTTTTTTAAAAAATTATTTTGGGGCCCCAATTTTTTTAACTTGTAAGGGGGGCCCTGTCGCCAATTTTTTATTAAAAAAAATATTTTTGGGGCCCCAATTTTTTTTTACTTGTATGAGGGGCTCTGGCACCAATGCTTTTTAAACTTGTAAGTGGCGCCAATGTTTTATTAAAAAAAATATATTTTTGGGGCCCAATTTTTTTTTACTTGTATGAGGGGCTCTGGCACCAATGCTTTTTTTAAAAAAAAACTTTTATGGGGGGCCTGGCACCAATTTTTTTTAACTTATAAGGGAGCCTTAGCGGGGTTACTTTTTTAGCGCTGATTTCTGTGTGGTCTTTTTAACTTTGATGTGGATTCGGAAGGGATTGGGGCAGGGCTTGGGTGCCTGGGTGGGTGGAGCCCAGGGGGCCCTGACAATTTTGTTGTGCTGGGCCCCGTGATTTCTAATGGTGGCCCTGACTACAGGTGTTGTAGACCTAGATGTATCACCTGTCCACAAGTTTTAAGTCAAGGGTAACAGGTAGGGAGTATAAGATAAGGAGTTACATGAACTTTAACACTTCTTATGTGATATACTTGATCACGTGTTTGAGCCAAATAGAAATCCATGAACAACAGAGAGAAGCAATGTGACAGGACATGTTACATATGATATGCAATTGTGGTGATATCTCCTGTTTTTCAGTACAAGGGATAGAAAGGGTGAGGTAAGGTGTCAGAGGAGGTGACCTAGTGAGCCTTCTAGTAAGGAGGGAGCTATTCTGGATTTTTCATTTACAGACACATTTACATTTGGGATTAAATTATGAAGTTCATTGTGCTTATCTATATAAGTACTGGGACAATTAGAATGGAAATATGAACTATTTGGGAGTAAAAACTGATTTTACAAAGAATAACAATTGTGTGAAAATGTAACAATATTATATAACATGGTACTCACTGTGTTAATTGCATTATTCACTTTATTCAAATTACGTCATTTTGGAATACTAATTGGTTGGTCTCCACGTTTTAATATAGCAAAAAGCTTTATGCAAGCCATTACTGACTATACAAGTTATAGGAAATGGTACAAGTACGTAACACAGTAAAGCATAATTTAAATGAAGAGGGTTTCCCCCCAATGCCTGGTTTTAAGATGAATGGGTTGGATCACTCTGGTTTTAAATTTCAGGATTAAACGAATACTGACATAAACACATGATGAAGTACAGGAGGGTATGAAACACATAAATTGGATCATATGGAGTTAGTATGTACTAATTTTAACATGGTATTATGTCAGTTGAATAAACTTATTAATTTTTTTGAGTAGTAGGCTATGGGACAATTTTTTTGTTTAATGACTATTTAATGGTGTCCAACTGGGACACATCCCTGTGGCCTATGCTGTTGATTACGGACTAACAGCATATACTTCCCCTTTCATTATAAGAATACCAATTCAAGTGTTACTCCATTCCTAAACAGACTAAAGTCTCTGTGACTTTCAGCTAACAATGGACTAAGTTTAATAGAACTATTGTTATGGGATGTCTATGGCTACCCTTATGGGTTTAAATGCTAAGGAATTCCCTACCACACAGTTGAAGAAGCCATTTGGATGAGTGGTTAAACATTTCAAGAAAACTCAGAATGTCTAGTTGCTTAAACTTATTTCTACTGGATACTGTATGTCATGACCTTGATGAATGCAAATCTTTATAGCTAAATTAAAAGCAAAGTTTGGTTGCTGCATGTTTATTATTAATTTACATCAGTACAAAATGTTTACTACTTAACAATATTCCCCCTGCATTTATAATATAGATTTATAATTGCAATATGCAATGTGTACAATTCAGGGCAATTAGTTTAATAGACATTTATATGTAAAGCATTTTAAGTGGAAAATACTGTAGCTATTGTAGCAACAGTGTTAACACAGAATGATAGCTGAGTAAATTTGAAATACTGTGGCATTCATTTACTATGTACTAGTGCAGAAAGCACAAGTCAGGCATTTGCTTCATAATGGAACATGCATTAGACCAATTAAAGATATTTACTTATAGGTCACCATGGATTATTGCACTGTGACACATTTGCACTCATGTTAGTAAATGAGATTCTTAAACCTGTTATATTATATTCAATCAAAGGAACACTAAATTGCATGGCTGACTATAAGTAAAGTGTTTCTGTGCTAATTACTGATTTATACTTATCAGCCCGAAGCATACATAATTATGTTGACAAAGGTTTTGAAATACTAAAATTAATATGATGTGAAAACATGGTGACCTGATTAAAGGTGGCCATACAGGGACAGGCTCACAAAGTATCTGACTGACTAGTTGGTGTTCTAAAAACACAAATAACCTAACAGGGGCCATGCACCATATACTTAGCTCCATATTGTTCTGATCTATCAGGCTGACAGCTCAAATGATTAATGTTCTTGCAAGTCTTTGCAGGTGATTTTTGCGTTGTCTGTAACCATTCTCACAATCCTCTGTATATGCGCTCCTGTATTTTTCTTGGCCTGCCAGACCTGGGGTTTACAGCAACTGTGCCTGTGGCCTTGCATTTCCTGATTACATTCCTTACAATTGAAACTCACAGTTAAAACCTCTGAGCTTTTTTTTAGCCTTGGCCTAAACCATGATTCTGAAAAATGTTTGTTTTCAGATCATTTAAGAGTTGCTTTGAGGATCCCATACTGTCACTCTTCAGAGCAGAGTCAAAGGGAGGCGCAAATTGTAAATGGCCAAAAAAAAATACCTTTTCTCATGATTGGAGACACCTGCCTATGAAGTTCACAACTTAACAAGCTAATCCTACCAATTTTTGCACAGCCAGTTTTTCACATTTATTTTAATTTCATAGAATTGAATACTTCTTATTTTATTAACTATTTTTAAACTATATACATTGAATAACAGTTTAAAAAACATTTAATTTAATTAATTTAATTTAAACATTTAATTATGATTAATCGGTTCAACACTTTGATACACCTTAACGTTTTACTAAAAAATGTTCTGTACTAAAACAATAAAGAAGATGGCAGCTTGTCTCATTATGGGAGTACTGTGTCAGTACTCAATAATATAGACGTTATATAGTTGATGAGCCAAGTTTGGAACAGCTCATGTGCTTCATTGCTGGTTGATTTGAAAGCTAGGTGGCAACTATCTTTCATTGTAAATAAATTATCCATGATTTGCTGAGCTTTAGTGGAACCTGTATAGTAGCCATCACTTTCATTTTAATCTTGTTTTCGGTCTCCTATTTTCTTACTACAGTACAAATGTTTAATTTGGTATACATTAAAGGAACAGTTCAGTGTAAAAATTAAAACTGGGTAAATATAAAACGTGTCTATTGAAGTTAGTTAGCCAAAAATGTAATGTATAAAGTCTGGAGTGGCAGGATGAGCTCTCTAACTTAGTTGAGTTAGTCAGTGACTATAACTTACACTGCTTATGTGAAATGTATCAAAACAAATGTCAGAATCATTATCAATAACTGGGATGTCATAACAGAGGAATTAGTTACATGTTTAACTTAAATTCCCATTAGGCTTTGCCATTTAGTATTTCAGAAGCTGTGCATCTGCTAAAGAGGCATTGGCTAAACCTGTAATGTGATATAAATTTGGGTTTAATAAAAAAACTGTTATAAAGGCCTTATTTACAACCTAAGATAAAGCTATACAAAAGTCAAGGGTATGTTTTAAATGAATAGTTCAGTATAAAAATAAAAGGTGGGTAAATAGATAGGCTGTGCAAAATAAAAAAAATGTTTCTAATATAGTTAGTTAATATAGTTAGAAACCTTCAAATCTGAAGTTAGAAAAATCTAACTCTAAGTTAGTCAGCAAATTGGGGGGGGGCAACTGGGACATAACTGTTCAGTGAGTTTGCAATTGATACTCAGCATTCAGCTCAGATTCAAAAACAACAGTTATGACCCATGTGCCCCCCCCCCCTCAAGGCACTGATTGTTTACTGCCAATCAGTGGAAGCCAAGAGAACTGAAAAGCATGAAGCAGTGTTCTGGCTAATATGTTAGACATCCAGTCACTCCAGCCTTTATACATATAGGGCTGGCTAACTAACTATATTAGAAGCATTTTTATTTTGCATAGCATATCCATTTACCCAGTTTTTTTATACTGAACAATTCCTTTAAGCAATAAACCAGTGCAACGCAGTAGTCAGCACTGCTTCTTTATATACCGTATAGTATACTCGAGTATAAGCTGACCCGAGTATAAGCTGAGGTACCTAATTTTACGTACGAAAACTGGGGAAACAGTGACTCGAATATAAGCCTAGGGTGAGACAACAGAACACACGCTCATGTGTGTACTCTGCTGGGGAAGAACTTGCCTCTTACTCACTGATCAGGAGAGGCTGCAATGAGACCTCCATGCTGCCCATACTTGTTGTTGTAATCTCTCCCCTTGTGGCTTGGTCCTCCCTCCTTAGCCCTCAGCCCTCCTTTCTCAGCTCTCTTCACTCAGTCCTCCCTCCTCAGCCATTCCCCTCTTAACCCTCCATGCTCAAAGCTGAGATCAAACTTGAATGCATAACATGGAGATGGTTAAGAGGGGAAGGGCTAAGGAGGGGGGACTGAGTGATGAGAGCTGAGAAGGGAGGACCAAGCCACGAGGTGGAAATTACAACAGGAAGTATGGACAGCATGGGAAGTGTCACTGCAGCCTCTTTGGATCAGTGAGTAAGAGTTAAGTTCTTCCACAGCAGAGCGCACACAGGAGCTTGTGTTCTGCTAAGAACATCCAGGAGCATGTGTTTCTGTGTGCGCAATCCTAAAATTCTTTCTGTGAGCGACTGACTCGTGCATAAGCCCAGATAGACTTTTTCAGCACATTTTGGGTGCTGAAAAACTCGGCTTATACTCAAGTATATACGGTTATAATATTTAACTAAAGCATATCTTCTCTTTCTTCTTAACCTCTGCTATAGTTTTTGACTCCATAGAATTGTTGTCTGCATTGACTTGATCAGTTATCGTTCCCTTTTTTCTCTTCTTATAACCACAGAAACAAACAGTATTAGTGCACAAGAAATAAGTAACGAGATAAGTAAAGAGATGACTATATTCAAACTATAGCTTAAGAGAATCCAAAGAGGAAAATAATTCAAAGTATAAAATCATGTAACATTTTGAAAAACCATCTCAATTCAATTCCAGATTTTCCCAAAGAGATTTCACACATTAATATTTTTCACATTAAATTAAATTTGGCCCAATAGGTCTTCCTCTGATGTCTAAAGATATATATATATCAGACACGCACTGAAAAATTGCCCACTGCTGCCTCTCTATGACTTTAACGGGAAGAAAATTTAGACTGAAAATTACCAAAGTGGCAGTCAGGCACTTCTTATTTAAATCTATAGGAGGTGGCATGGGGTAGATGAAAAGCACCAGCTCAAAAGTGCTCAGTGTGCCACCCACAAGCATTTTTTATGGTTTCGGCAAACAGGTGCCTTTTATTAATTATTGAAAGTAATTAAAACTGCAAGAATGCAAGACATTGGCAATGAGATGGCCTTGTGCAATTATAGTTTATAGGAAAGAAAGAATTAAAAGGACAGACTGAAAATATACTCAAATGGTTTTACAATTACCCTTGAAAAATATTAGATAGATATAAACAGATTATCATGACTCTATCATAATTTTTGTTGTCTATTCATTCAATTTAAAAAAAATGGCTTTTGAAATAGAAACAGCAGCTGAAAGTATGTATAAGTTTGCAAAAATATAAAAATACAATTTTATAAGTGATACTTCTGATCAAAAGTTACCATGGCCTGGATTTCTATTAAAATATAGTGAATACAGTCAAAAGTCAATACTTCCTACAGCATAGAAACTCACGACTTGAGCTCCATATGCTTCTTTCTCATTACCATCTTAAATAAAAATAAGAAATGTTGAAAGGAAGATGCTTTTCTACAGTGAGAAAAAAGTGAATCGGTGGCTAAAGTAATGCTACAGAACATTATAAATAAGACACCTTAGCTAGTGGCTCCATAGGGAGATGGAATACATTCTGCACTATGATATATTGTTATTTTTGAGGCCCAATTTGAGTGGTACTACAAAAGTAGCTTCATTTAAATTAGGATGCAACAGTGAACATTTCTGCTGCATCTTGTATGGATCTGAAGTGAATACATTTAAAAATATAAACCAGCACATAATTATAAATAGCAAATCCCTTTTGTTTGTTGCTTATAAATGCTGAATTCTTTTTATTATACCAAACCAATGCTATAACTAGCAATCATTCGTGCAGTCTTTTATTGGCATTATTAAAGAATTCTACCCTTAGGCATATTAGAAGACCAATTAAAACTCATGCTGACCTTAAAAGGAATACAATATAATTAACAAACTCAGCTGGAGCAGTCATTCCTATCTGAGATATGAGTGTCAGCTGAAACTAGAATTTGGTGTTGGAGGGAGGATGAAAATAAATCAAAACTGATTTGTAGCTTTAACTAAATCACTTGTATCCAAGAAGAAAACCATTCACTTGTTTATAGAGTGCAATGCAAATGCTTTATATTGCTTTTCTAAGGTGTTGATGCAGTGAAATACAATTTTGCACAGTACTGGTTTTATGCAGCTGTCAAATATCTAGAGCAGATAGCTCTGCGAATTTTCTACTCCTGTGAGATTGTAGGACAATTAAATTCACATTTGTACCAAATCAAAATGAAATAGGTGAATACACTTTAAACTTATAATGAAATATAAAGATTGCAAAACAAAACATTAACCCTTTTCTGCTCACAAGCAATGATGAGACAATAAGGGGTTAAACACATTGCTCATAAAAGCATGCACTATAAAGTGCATTGGTCACCATGTGTTACTCAATGTAGTTTTCAGAGAATTAAAGCCTGCTTTTAACTGCCCATCAGTCATGAGCTATACAGGTCACTGTGTAAAGTAACATTTCATTATGGGTAATTACAAATCACTTATATCTTAATGCAGAGCTGCACAAGTGCAAAGTCAGAAATGCCCTATTTTTATGACAAGTGTGTTAAATGTGAAAGGTTATCAATAATATTACAAGTAAAATGTAAAATACAAAAGAGAAAAATCAAGCAGTTCCATCGTCTACTGTCATCACATCTGAACCTTAGAAATGCATTCACAGATACATTCAATACAAGATTAGTGATTGAAGGTTAGATAAATGTTATCAAATATCCATAAGTAATCAGTACAGGTGTGGGACCTGTTATCTAGAAACACATTATCTAAAAAAAACTCCCAAAATATAGCAATACCAAGTTGTCATAGTGTCTTATTTAAACCAAGAGTTCTGTATTATTTGTACAGCTGTGGGATATGCTTTCTGGGATGCATGGGAGCTGGGGGGTTTTCTTACTATGGTTTTTTTATAATATAGATCACCATATTTTGTCTACTAAAAATACTTTAAACATTAATTTAACCCAATAGGGCTGTTTTGCCACTAATCTGAATTCATGCAGCTTAGTTACCATCAACTGCAAGGTACTGTTTTATTATTACAGAGAAAAAGAAAATCATTGCTAAAAATTAGAACTATTGCTTTAAATTGAATTTATGGGAGAAGGCCTTCCCATTATTCAAATCATTCAATATTTTAGGTTTCTAGATAAGAGATCCCATATCATAGTACTAAAACAGCACCCTTTACTTGATGTTGACTGTGTGGCATAAATACATACAATTAGCAAAAATTTGTATTTGGCTTCTTAATTGATTTATCATTAGCCATAAGGATAATGATAATGGTGTGCCATATTTTGGAAATATCACTTATTAGTTAAACTCCAGGTGCCTATTACGCCAGATAAAATATACTATACCTGCACCTGTAAATAAAGTCTATATAAGGGGATGCAAGATAATACTAGATTCTACATTTTAATAGTAGATATTTATACCTATCATACCTGTCATGCAACATTATCGTTATAAAATCATGTGAAGTTCCGAATGGTAAATCATTGCTCCTATCCAGTGTAATATGATCTCATTAAATTTGGTGTGCTGCCTCAGTGTATTGCTTTCAGCTATTGCCTTTATCCTTGCTTGTAAGAGAAAATGGTGGTGTACGGTTACACACAACAAAAAATACTTAGAGTTAATGAGTTTCTCTGCATTAACAACTTGACTGCTGGATGCAGCTAGCATTTCTTGTATCAAGAGTCTTTTAGCAGAAAAAGCAAATAATCTTTGAAAACAAAAGTCATATTTACCTGCCCATTTTATGCGTGATAAAACTGGAGGAAGTCAAGGTAAATTCTGTAAGGGAGGGAAAAAGATCACTACACATGAAATGGGTTATTTCTGATAACAAACATTTTTTATCGAATAAAATATAGCTAACTCTATGGTGTGTGTAGCTAAGAATATGTATTCCATTCCTTTGCTTCTTATTTAACAAAATAATTTTGTATACAGTGTATTCTAGTAAGTACAGCAATACTGTAACATAGATATGTGTATTACATTATGACTAGCTGCACAGAAAGATAATGATGGTGGGGAGAGATTAAATGTATGAATGGACACTAAAATAAAGATATAGATAACATTTATTGAATATATACTATACCAAAAAAGCAAAAGCCTCTATGTTTTCTTTATCTATAAAGAGAAATTCACATTATCCTTTTACTCAGCATGCAGTGTCAATCCAGATGTCTCTGATAATGTTGAACAATCCAATGTGTACTCGCACTCCCTGGCCCTTCGAATAGAGACTCTGGTGCTCAGAAAAAATGGGGAAACGGCAACCCCAAAATCCAGTAGCAGCAAAAAGATTTTTTCGGCACACAGATAATGCAAGCAGGTAAAAACCTTGCTAATATTTATTGCAGCATGCAACGTTTCGGGGTTACCCCCTTTATCAAGCATCTGATAATGTTGAACCATTGTTTTATGGCACAATAATGATGTAACATGTATTAGTATTACTAAGACAAGTAGAAATGTGCATTGAAGGCTATTCCCCCCATGAAGACATATTAAAAGGCACTCTTATTCCTGGAGCATGTACTCTCGATGTAAATTCATCACAAATAGTATTGCTGGGTGTGAGGAACAAGATGAATAATATTTTAGGAGCACTGATGAATTCGACTGCTTCCTATTATTTAGGTTTAAATAGAATAGGCAAATGACTTTTAAAAAGTGTATATATAACAAACTCACAATGGCAATCCAGAACAAATGTCTACTAGTTATAAAACACTAATAAAACTTATCATATCCTGTATATCTTCTGTCTCTACATACACTATATACATATATATATATATATATGACATTAAAAAATCAAATAATGCATTTTAAAGCTGAGATCACTATGAAATGAATAAAAGGTTACCTTATGTTGGCAAGTCTTCACACATTAGAAGAGGAGGTAGCCATGTAGCATGTGTTCTCTGGCCAAATACCCAGCTCCTTCCTTTGTGCTGAAGCTTCGCTCTCAAGGAAAAAAAAAATAGATGAGAGATTTTGTCTGTCAATCTCCTCCCACTTTTCAGTAAACGGATCTCCATATAAGCACTGCCCATACAGAAAGGAGAACGGATGGGGGGGGGGGGGGTGAAAGAAATCTGCTGCAGATACTATTAAATTTTAATGCTAGAATATATCCAAGTCACCTTCGCAAGAGGCGATCTATAAAATCGTTTGTACTTAGCAAAGAGTAGCTTGCCTATTCTACTCAGGCTTGAGCTAGCTTCAGTTTTGCTGCTGTGGCGTGTGCCGAACAAAATGCTCTGCTTCCCAGAGATGTACTGCAGGTCATTGCATGACAATCCAGAGTAATTAGTGTCTACGTGAATAAAGGGGGACCACTGAAAGGCTTTGAATAATCAACCCATCTGTACATTGTTGAATGGGCTGTGTCGAAAACCAGCTGCTTGCTTATTCAACAAAGAATGTGTGTCTATTATTCACCTACTGCTGGAGCCTAGAGTTAAGTGCCATCTGTGCTTCCATAGCAACATGGCTTGTACATGGTAGGAATAGTAGGGATGTGGTTTTCTTTAAAATGATTTTTTTTTTTTAAAGAAAGACCATTAGGCTTTTTTCAAACCCATCTGTCCTTAACTTCATTAACAACCATTACAGCTTCAGTAAACTGCAAAAGTCAGCCATGCATCACTTATTAACACTTCGAACATTTAAACAGCTCGGGGAGATGCATGTCCCTGATGTGCACAGTCCTGCAGCTGTTAGGGACACACTTAGGGAATGCTGGGAGTTGTAGTTTCCTGGCCTAACACAATTTTCTCCAGAAAAAAATATTTTTTAATCAGCTTGACAGCAAAAATAAAAGGAAGAAGCTCCCAGAAATGCAGTCATTTTTGTTGCTCTCTATATTTTCCACAATTAAATATAGATTTTTTGCTATAAAATTGAAAATTTTGTTCTAATTTAACGGTAATTTAACAATATACCAACATTAGTAACGATACAAAATAACATTTGTTCTGAGCTTCCATTTTGAGGTATTAAAGGCATTTTACAGTGTGTTGCCAAATAATAAATACTGCCAAGGTGAACATAACCTAAAGCTCTATTCACAATGCACTACTGAGCGCCACAAGCCCTAAGGCCACAAGATGTTTTTTCTCAAGCTGACAGAGGGGTTTCTGCCTTTTGTAGCTTAAACAC
Organism: Xenopus borealis; assembly: GCA_024363595.1. Classification (NCBI taxonomy): domain Eukaryota; kingdom Metazoa; phylum Chordata; class Amphibia; order Anura; family Pipidae; genus Xenopus; species Xenopus borealis. Next base: position 161,720,433 of record CM044431.1, on the reverse strand, counting down.
AAAAGTTACATTCCTGCCTTTGGGAGTTAATTCTCTTTTGACAATGTCACCTATTTGATCACTGAATCTGTTTTTTTTTTTTTTCATGGAAAACAAATGCACATATTTGCCTACTAAATAGATTCTGCTATCAACGGTTCTCTGTGGGAATTATAGATTCTATGTAGACATCATGCACATTATCAGTTTAATTCTATTAGACAATGTCAGCCAGTGTATTAATATGACTGACACTTGGGCCCAGGTAGTCATGTGAACCAACTATTAATATCAGGAGCTGTTGGATGCTGCAACTTTGGTCTTTTGAGTTCAAAATCAAATGCAAATTGTTTTGCAAACTGGATAAAAATCACATGTAGCTGTGTAATATTGACTGCACATCAAGTCAAAACTGAGAGGCATTTTCTTTCCACTATTTATCTTATTTTTTTAATATGTTAAGGTCTTCTGATCTAGAAAATGGTAGAAGCTAATTATTTGATTTTTTTTCCAGCACAAAGCACATTCAATGTTGCTAAGTGAAGGGTCTGTATTTCTCATACGCTTATAAATATAATGTTATAATTATACATAGCATGATAGAACACACATCATCATACAGCACTATGCAATTATGGATACAAAACAGAGATGCAAAGTGCAAAAAAATGGGCTCAAAGAATTGTGCCTGGCTCTGAATGTAGCATTTCCTGCTTTTGGCTGAGATAGAATCATATATAAAGGTGACAAAAAAAAGCAGGGGACATAAGGTGCAGGAGAGCTTTGTTCTTACCACTTACTCACTGCTTCTATGTTCTGTACCTTGCACTAGGAACACCCACATCTGGGGATGGTACATAAGGGGCACCGTTTTGCACACATTAGGTGTCCATCATTTGTGGCCACAAAGAATTAAACAGACAGACAGTACTCAACCTTACTACTGAGACCTCTGTTCTAGCATCCGGTGTGGTAAAAGAGTCATAAAACTAACTTGCTACAAATAGTAAATGCTCACACTGGTACAACAATGATGGAATTGAGGGCAACTGATACCACAGCAGATGCAGATGATATATATATAAAACAGGGATTGTTTGTCCACATATTGTACTATATTTAAGCTGGCCATCTACATCAAAGTCATCCCATATCTGGCCAGTCCTACTCTCAAATTGCATCTAATTAATTAAAAATTCTATTACTTCATTATACATTTTACAAAGGGACTAAGTTTTACCTGCAAATTACTTGCTGGTTTCAAAGTAAAACTCCCAAACTTGGTTGCCCTTTTATTAGACACCAGTGGGCTGGGAAGGGGTGGGAGCTAGGACTGGCTAGATATGGGATGACTTTGACGTAGTTGGCCAGCTTGAATATATTGCACACATGGTGTCCTCATGGTATCAAGGGTTATACCTATTAGGTATAAAATATAACTTTAGCAATAACAGAAGATGTTATAGGATTTGTAGTATACAAATCTAATACAACAAAACAATGCCTTCCAGTCAGTTTTACAGCGTTGTACAATAAAGGACTTGTCCCTACTTGCGGGGATTTAGCCTAGAGCTGTACACCAATTTGCATATTATACTGACTCTGCACAGTTATTTTGTGTGCGTGGACACTTTATGTTGCACCAATTCATTCATTGTAATTAAGGGGCATCTGGGTGCCCATTCATGCCATGTCCATATGTAGCCTCTAACCTCACACACACAAGTTGCACTTATTTGCCAAAGGTGTACTAACATACACAAGTGTTTTCCTTCCAGTACCTGATGCAACAAGCTAGCATGGGCAGCTTTTGAAATCACAATACTTTTTTTTTGCATATTTGTTCCCTCAAATATTACATACACAAATGGTTATATTGAAAATTATATATGCAAAAAGTGCCATAGAAATATATTTGCAAATTGCACACTATTTTGTAAACGTAAAATATAGCTTGCAATGGAGAAGATGCAATTTTTGTATTAAAAAAAAAAATAATTTGGTTACATTCCATCTGTCAGCTGTGAACGTTTTAAAGTTATAAGATCAGGAATGTTAACGATACCTGCATTTTATGTACCATAAATCAGATCATTATAATATCAGTGTAAGCTACTTTATAGATTGGTTGAATTTAATGAGCCAGTACCTCTAGCTGTTCCAGTCTGTAATCTTTCAAGACTGCAAAAGAATATTCATCTAAAAGAGAGCAACACTTTTTTAGTTTAACTGCAATATTATGGATTCACAAAGAATATCAGGGAAGGCTCCAAGGCCTTTATCCACTATGCACAGCTCAGAAAAGACGAGACAAAGAGAGGTAATATGATAGAAACACTCACAAGGGAATACACAGAATTAAGATATAAAGAATTTTCTGGCAGTGGAACACGGCAAGTATTACACATAACATGAAACTGAAACGTAATATAAGGAAATTTTTATGTACAGAATGGATGATAAATACAGCACATTAATATAGCCTTCCTGCAGATATGGTGGAGTCTAACATTATTTTAGTCTTCAAATGTCTCTATTATTCATGAGCTTTATTGTCAGGAATGGGGGCACAAGACAGATGGTGAAGTGAATAAGATATTTATGTATTTTGTGAGAATCTTTATGGCTCTTTAACTATACTCCTTGTATTGAAAAATCCAAGTATTCATGCAAGGGAACCCTGAAATTATCACCAGTCTGGACAAGGAGGTTTATCCAGGGTTAAGGACAAATACAAGAGGTCCTCTTCACTCAACCCATTATCAATATATTAAGGGGTATTGAGACATTTTGTGCTTTAAGCTATTAAAAATATCCTTCCCTTTAAACCAAACAGGGCTTGTTTGTCCAGTTATTGATATACTGTATTTTTAAACTGGCCAACTACTCAAAGTCATCCCTGGTTTGCTCAGTCCTACACTCACATTCATCTGATTCATTAAAGGAGAATTCAATCCAAACGTTAAAAACCCCCAACCCCTACCCTCCTCCCCCCAGCCTACCTGCTACCCTGGGAAAATGCCCCTAACTTTTTACTTACCCCTTTGTACAGACTCTGTCCATCAGAATTCATAGCAGCCACCTTCTTTTCTTTAGTAATCTTCGGAATCAGAGTGGCGTTTCGTTGCATGCGCAGTTGATGCAATTTTGCAGTCCCGAACGACTGTGTGTGCGCTGAAATTGATGGAAAGTTCTGGAAATGTTCATCAATATCGGCACATGCACAGTTGTTCTATACCAGAAGATTGCTCCAACTGTGCATGCTCTAATTCAGAAGATTACCAAAGAAAAGAAGATGGCTGCCATGATCTCTGATGGACAGAATCTGCACAAATGTGTAAGTAAAAATTTAGAACATTTTCCTGGGGTAGCAGGTAGCTAGGGGGGAGGAGGGAGGGGTGTCTATATAGGGTTGGGTGGGGTAGGGGGGTTTTAACATTTGGTTTGAATTCTCCTTTAAGAATTATATTACTTCATTATACATTTCACCCAAGTCTTACCTGAAACTTGCTTGTTTTAAAGGTTAAACTCTCAAAATTGGTTGCCATTTTATTTGCCACCACTGGGTTAACCTGACTGTAGTCTAGGCAGTGATGCGCAAATGTGATTTTACATTATTCTAATCGCATAATAAAGGAAAGAAATCTTTTTAAACTCAGAGGTGTGGTTTTTTCTTTTTTATGTTTTAACCTGACTGTAGCTGGAAAGGATGGGAACTACATTGATATATGTCCATGGTATAACTAGAGTTCCACTAGCAGTATGAATCAATAAGTACTACCGTCTTTCACCAAGAAAATTGCAATCTATTGTCATTATTAAAGTTGCACATGCATTTATGGAAACACACAAGGTAACTAGCAAGTGTTTTGGAGCTTGACCACCCTCAACTGCTATGTGTGCATTCCTAAATAAACCTTTGTGTGACTCTTTTTCCTTTTTAAATTGCCCTCTACTCTACTTTAAATCCAAAAACCTATATTTGCCAGCTTTAAAATATAAGTACCTGCTACCCCATGAGGTATTTAAAACATGGACTTTTTCTTTTATCCATCATTTTTTATCTAGTTCCATTATTTTGGCATTTTGCAAATATGGCTTTTGGATTGTTAAAAATTAACAACTCTGATAAATGAAAAAAAATAATAAAATTAGAATTTGCATTTCACAATGTAATATTCTTTCTTAGGCTGTTTTTGCATTGAAAACTTTAAATGCACATTTGTAAGTGCTTGAAGGTGTCATAATCCTTTGGAGCAAACATCATAACTTTTTCAGTAAGAAGTGCAATTCTCAATATTTTTTGCCATTGCCGTAAATAGTCGCTTAACAGTTTTCAGGTTCCATAAGCGATATTAAATTAAGCTCAAAGGAAATTTTGTTCTTGCAAAGGCTGAAACATAAGAGTGACTAGTAAGAGTAGCAACTAATGTTGCTATGGTGGTGATGTCTACATGGCAACAGTTATTGAGCTATGACCATCCCCAGAATAAATGTGCCCTTTATTCATAGACTAAGTAGCTGAGCTACTTCAACATAGTAACTAAGCAGAGCAATTAGCAGGGTAAGGTAATTGCCTGAAATACTAAAAAGAAATCGTATGTGCATCCTCCCCCAATCCATTCTATATACAATAGCAGCCTCATAATGACACTTTTAACAAGAAAAGTGAAGCACAGTAAACATACAATTGTGCATAAGCAGATGGTATTTGATCCTCACTGTATTCTGCATAGGACTAAGCACTTAAGAAGAGAAGTTTTATAAACCCCTCATAATATAAAGTATTTTTGAAATTTAAAGGTATCTAATGCACTTTTTATAACAAGATAGGTTGAATTTAAATTTAGTGATAAGTGAATCTATCCCATTTTGCCTCACCGAAAACATTGCGTAAGCACAGAAAACGTCACAAAATGAGGAAAATGTAGGAAATACATTCAATTCAATGGACTTTTTTTGCAGCAAATCTATTCACTTAAAATACATATACAAAGGCAGTACTTATGCGGTGACTGTTATTAATAAAAAATACAACTGAACTCCATTTTGCTGGATTTTTTTGGAAGGGCAAACTATTTGCAATATTTTATGCAATTATACGTAAACAATTCACCAAAAAGGCAAAAAATAAATAATTTTATTGCAGATCTATGCCTAATAAAAAATTTGGCTTATCACTTTTAAAAAGATCTAGCTTCATCAGCTCTTCAAGGGGCCATATAAACTAAGGTTCGACATTATACCAATAACCTGGAAAGGTATTTATAATATCTTGTGAAAACAGTTTAGTTTCTAGTTTTATAGCATGTTTTTTTTACTCATACATATAGGGGCAGCTCTACTAAGGGTTGCATTTTGAAGTGCTCAAACTTAAACTTTTGGAAGTTTGTTTTTGTTTCCATTTTCGATTGAAGCAAAATAGTTTGAGAGATCGTAAAAATAGTTCAATTCGATTAATTCAAACTATTTAATCGATCAACTGAACAATTTAAAAAAAAAAAACTTAAAATTCTTAAAACTTGTATTTTGGCTATAGGTTCTAGGAGGTTCCCATAGGCTATCATAGCAATTCAGCAGGTTTAAGGTGGTGAATGGTCGAATTCAAAGTTTTTTTAAAATTCAATTTTTTCAATTCTAATCGAATTTTGCGCTATTCGATAGTTGAAGTAGCCCAAAATTACTTTGAAATTAAAATTTTAAAAATTTGAATTTTATTTCAAAATTCACTTTGACCTTTAGTAAATGTGCCCTCATTTATTTATTTATTTTTAAATCTCTCACCAGCTGAGAAATTATTATTCATAAAATTAATAACAAATAAGAAAATAAATATATTTTGATTAAAACAATTGGCACAGCATATTTTTAGTATAGGCCCTGTTTATTTGGCATATGGTACATTTATGTTAGATTCACTGAAAAGATACATTTTCTTTCCCCACTATTTATTAACTTCAGAGCTATTTTCTGGTTCATAACCACCTTGATCTGCTGAATAATTCCCTGGGGTAAAGTGAAAGAAAATCAGTTTGCAATGACATTGCTGGTTAGCAACTAAGCCTCTCTCTGCCTGCATCTGCTTTCTTATTTCTTTTCTTTTCTCCATAGTCATATAAAACATTATTTGGTAAAAAGAATGGCATATTAACAATTGAATATAGTGCTAGAAGAAACAAAAATGATTTGTTATTATTGCTGAGGACACTGCTAAATAGTGATGGGCGAATCGGCAGTGTTTCACTTTGCCGATTTTTTTGCGAATTCCTATCGAAATTTGCGAAACATCCACGAAACGCCTCCGCATCCGATTTTCGCCAGGGTGAATTTTGCTAATTTATTTGCCTGCGGTGAATCACGTGACTGGAATTCAAATGACAGATGGTTAGACAATCTATAGCTACAGAACAATTTATAATTTTACGTAACATACATAAATATACAGTATATATTCCTACTACAATATCCACAATCCACATTATATTATATATATATATATATATATATATATATATATATATATATAGCAGAAAGCTTAGACATGGTGCACACAGACATACAAACAACAATGCCTGTGTGCTGGTTAAAGACAACAATAATAATAATAATCCAGAAGATAGCCGCACCAAACAGGTCTTTATATGAAAAAAGCAAAAAAGTTTTTATTTAATCAACGTTTGGGCTCAACAGCTGGAGCCGTCTTTTTAGTTCCTGAAGATGGCTCCAGGAAGATAACCGCACCAAACACGTCTTTAGATGAAAAAAGCAAAAAAGGTTTTATTTAATCAACGTTTGGCCTCAACTAGTGTAGCGAATTTATTCGCCAGAGGCGAATTCGCGGCGAATTCCAGCGATTCACCCCTGGCAAATAAATTCGAAACGCCAGCGAAAATTCGCCATCTTTAGTTCCTGAAGATGGCTCCAGGAAGATAACCGCACCAAACACATCTTTATATGAAAAAAACAAAAAAGGTTTTATTTAATCAACGTTTCGGGTCAACAGCTGGAGCCATCTTCAGGAACTAAAAAAGACGGCTCCAGCTGTTGAGCCGAAACGTTGATTAAATAAAACCTTTTTTGCTTTTTTCATATAAAGACGTGTTTAGTGCGGTTATCTTTTGGAATATATATATATATATATATATATATATATTGCAGTGTGATCTCCAAAAACAAATATAAATATATGTTTGTGCTGTTTTGTTACTGGAACACTATGAGTCTGGCTGATTGCTTTATAATCCAACTCTTGCCAAAGTTTCACAGTATGTGGGCAAGCCCAGAACATGAGCAATAACTTGTACTTTCAGCAAGCAGCTGTTAGAGATAACCACGCTTTTGTAGAGATTAGTACTGTTTACATGTTCTTTTCAGATCCTTTTTCTGATTCAGCTTGTTCATGGAAGATTTTCCATTAGCAGTACTGGAGGTGTCCAGTCTAAGCTCAGTGTAAAAGACCTGTAAGTACACTTGATTAACCCTTGTGTTGTCTTCTTTGCCAATAAAGGCATTACATTGATTTAAGCAACATCAATTGCCATAGTGATATAAAGACTGCAAAACTAACTAATGGTTAAAACAAAATGCCTGGGCATAATATACCTCTTTACCTCTTATTGGTTGTGCTGTATGCTTTCTTTCATAATGTGTACATTGCTCCTGAATTTGTCAGTGTTTTATAAATACATGTTTATAACTGAACCTGGCATAGCAGTTGTGCTATTAAACATCACTTTTCACAATTTTTTTCTGTGTATCACCATATTTGTCATTTATATTTACAGTTCTAGTAGCTGCAATATTTTTGGGGGGCAGAAATGAATACAAAATGCTGAAATAAATTATAAATGCTGCATGTGTAATACTTAAGAAAACGACTCTGATTTTATTTTTAACAATAATGTATTTTAGTTCTATAGTGCTATGATATTACATTTATTGAATATAGTGCTGTTTACAAATAAGTTATAGTCTCAATGTCATATAACTCATAGTATAAGTTTGATAAATGGCTAAATGAATTGATTAGTTTCATACAGCATTTTAGTTGAGTCAGAATACAATGACTAAGCTGCTGAGCCATTCATAAGGGGTATAGAAATAACTCAGAGGAAGATTCCAGTACATGTAATATTAAAATAATAGTGCCACAGAAGGGGTTCAAGATTCCTTAAAAGAAAAGTTAAATACTGTTATTGTTTTTCTGCCTTCTCCCAAGTATTTATATTGACATAACAAAGTAGTAATGTGCGAGATGACTACTGGTTGAGCAGGTTCATGTTGCCATTTGGCCAACCATTGTGGGCTAGGGTTGAGTACAGGTCAGAATGGGGCAGTCCACTCCTCCACTTCTTGGAACCAGAGGCAAGCACAGAAGAGCCGTACAGAGTAGGAAGATGTGGATATGGGTTGGGTGTGGGTCCTACAATGACAATATTTTACAGGTTAGTGTTGGGTGTGGTTTATGTTTTTGCAAGTTTTTCCTGACCCACACATCACAACAAAGGCCTTCCACAGCAATGACCTGAGCTGTTCTAAAAATGCAAGAACCAATTACCATAAATTTTTACCAGATTTATAATTTACATAATTTCATAAACAAAGCAACACCAATATAACTAAAATCTAGAAGTAAAGCATTGGTGTTTAGGAGCAGTGCTATGGGCCAGATTCAGTTCAGTGTGAAAAAGTTATCTCATGGTTTATCACGTGAAAACCCATTGATAACATTCAATTTGAGGATAAAAACATTTCTCCAAATTCAGTTTCAGTTATTTCCCATAGATTTCAATAGAGTTTTCATATGATAAACAGTGAGATAAGTCTTTCTGAATAGAATTGAATATCAAATTGAATCGCATCCATGAGTTCTCACGTGATAAAACTTTTTCTCACTGAATTGAATCTGGCCCTATGTATGATACAGTACATCAGGAGAAGGCTAAATACAGATGGCAATCATTTTGTAAGAATAAAGACATAAAACTGTAGCTCTGTCTAGCTTATGTGTTCTTTCAGGACTATGCATTTATATTTAGTATGCATTCTTCCCTGTGTACCAGTTACTTATATCATCAGGAATTACTGTTTGGTTTGTGTTTATAATAAATACAGTTTGACTGCACATTCTTGGGTTTAAATGGATTGTAAAAGTGCATATTGATGGAATCAGAAGCGTTGTAATGTTTTTCTATGATATTTCATTTATTCATAATGTTTTCTATTAGAGCACAGCCTGTTGCAAAAAAAATCTCACTATTTTCTCTGCAAGGGGGTGTAAGCCGTTATGGCGACATTCACCCCATACATTGACCTTCCTAGATAACAGACATAGCAAAGTGCAGCAGTAATCCATGACAGTGATCGGATAATGAGAACAGGAGGAATTAATCGCAAGTCGTGTTTTTATGAAAATGCCTTTGTGACATTTAATCAATATTAAGTGTAGCAGTGTACATTGCAGATAAAATATTTACCCTTTGTTAGAAGAACATACATTAATGCCAGGATAACTATTCATATAACATGCAATAGGATGAACTGACCTCTGCTCTATTTGAATAGATATTCTTCATGCACAACTAATTTGCTATTAACAAGATAATACTTCTATTCCTGTAACAAGCTTACTAACGGCATCATTTTCTTTCCCCCAGTGACTTGAACATGGTTCACGTTGAAGGCATGGCCTTTTATTTCCTTTGGAGAAGCTTCATGGTAATTTTGGTTGCGTTAGCATTTAGATTATGTATTATATACTGCTTATAGCTGAACTAAATTATTTTAAAGGCATAAGCTGCTACCTTGAGAATGTTAAAATACATTTTATAACTGTGCATGACTAAGTTTACACCTTTAATTACTGTCCTCCAAAAGGCCTAAGATAGACATGGGATGCTATCTCACTGCAAGCACCAGAGGCATTTGGAATAATGTCCCTTTGGGAGGCGTTTCTGGGTCTTTTTTGGGGAGGGCAACTTGTAGTGAGTTGAGTGGCAAGTTGGACAGTGTCATAACTCACTTTTGCAGAGCAATGTGAGCAATTTTGCGATATGGGCGGAGGCATATTTTACTGCTCACTTCCCAAGTCATTTAAACCTAATCAGAGTGCATCTCTAAGAACTCTAGTCATTTTTCCAGTATTCAGTAAATAGGCAATGTCCAATTAAAAATGCACTCAAAGAATTAATGTGACATTTCGGGAGGAGTAAATTATTGTGGTAAATATGCCCTTATGAGAGATAATGTAAAATGTAAGACTTAAATATGTATGGCTACATTAAACAGAAACTGTAATGAGATGCAAATTGCTATACAGACATGTAGGGTAAAATTTGACCTTTAAAATTTAGACATATTTTTTGCCTACCAAGATGGCTTCTGAAATAGATAGAAGCTGACTTGCTAAGCAAAAATAAACGTGTATTAAATATGTTTAGGGCTAAACTCTATTTTATTTTTTTTTACTAAAATTGTTCAAGATTTATTAAAATCTGATGCAGGAAAATGGCTAAATCTGAAAAACCGCCATCTCAGACCTGCCAACATTGTGTATAAATCCATGGCAGTGGTCCCTACCCTAGTTTGCGGTTTCTGTGGTCTACACTGGAATTAGCCTGAAATTCCGACCATTGCAGAGTTTTTGGGCAAAAATCTGAAAACTTTGGCTTTTCAGGAAAGAGCCCGAAATTTTTTTGTATAATTTGGGTTTTTGCTCAGTTTTATTTACTTTTTACCCTAACCAATTAAATTGAGCTTTTTAAATAACAAATAAGGTAAAATCGGGTATGGGAGTTTGGTTGAGGTTTTTTTTTATTTAAATAATTAGATAAATTCGGATTTTAGTAAATAACTCACTTAAATGTTAAACATTTTTAAGCTTATATTGTGATAAATCTGCCCCTAAAATCCTGTTAGAAAGTTATGTGTGCAGTATGTAGTAGTATGTAACTGCACTCAAAAGCGAATCCTGATGCAACTTTTGTTAATGTGGGTCAGATTCATGCCTGTAGGATATCACCAATGGAGTCAATGTGATATACAATAGTGACTGGTTAGAACATGGACTAATAGTAACAGGTTTTAACATAGGTGACTTCAAAGCAATGTTCTCATATATCACATATCTTTGTTCAGCTGTGATAAAGTCAGATTTAAGCATTTTCCTTTTGAAGAAGCCCCGACATCTCCTTTAAAATGTCCACTAAGCTCAACCCAATGTCTTTAGTTAAAACTATAAAATCTTTATTGATTCCTCAGATATACACATATCCAGCATCAAGGAAGAGCCTTTTATAATGCCTTTATTTAACATTTTATCCCAGAAGTCTTTTTGAATTTTTTTTTAAAGAACACAAAAATGGTAATACACTAGGGGGGGGGGATGGTGACGGCAATATTTTACTTACATCCAGCGCTCCAGTTTGGAGAAAATTGCACCAGTCCGGAGCTCTCTTTTACTTAGATTGTAAGCACTTCAGGGCAGGGACTTCCTTCCTTCTGTGGGGCAGATTTACTAAAGCGTTAAGTGACTAACATTAGTGACAATTCACCAGTGTTACATTTGCCAGTTTACTAACAGGCGCAGGTGTCACTTTGCTAACGAAAGAGATAGTCGCTAGTGGTCATTCGCACTCTATCCCCAGGTGACTTTTCGCTCTGGCGAATGGACGTTATTCCACAAATTCACTAAAATGCAGATTTTACTGAATGTGACCTTTTTTGCCAGACTTGACTTCTCCAGCTCAGACCAGGTGTAGTGCAATGGAGTGCATAGATCATCCTAAATCTTCAGTTAATTACATCATATTGAGTGAGTGCAAAAAGCATCAAAGTTAAAAAAAATGCTGGAGTCTTTTAATTTTTTAAAGCTTATAGGCTACAAAAGTCCTAAGAAAATATTTTGTGTAGATCAGGAACCGGCAAATGCCTGCTACTGCGCATGCGCCAGAAGACGGCGCTCACTACAGGAAGAAGACCGCTCGTGAGAAGATGTCAGCCGTGAACTCCGCTGTGTAAGAGACACATGGGCAGATTTACTAACCGGGGAAAGTTCACCACCGTCCGCACTGCCCCTGTGTCTCTTACACATGGTATTTGGTCTTTGTATATTTTTATTTATCTATAATAATGCAGTCTTCTTTATGTGTACTTTTCTGTATTGTAAAATTGTATTGTGCTGCTAATCCTAGTAGCATTTTATAAAGTTATACATACATGCCTAGCACCAAAATGTCATCTTTTCAGTAGTTCCCAAGGCTCCCTTGAGGCCTTTCAGACTTATGCACATATGCATTATAGTAAAATCAGTGGAAGGAGTGGGAGTTTGAACAAGCCGCATAGCAGACTTGGGAAATACTAAAAAGATGGCGGCACTACAAAGTACAGTATGCTCGAAGAGGCTCTCTGCTGCTGAGAAGATTACATCACTGGAATTTAGGTTCCTCTTTAGGTCACTCTTTTAAAACATGTTTATTCATTTTCATAAACAAGCCAAATACAGAGCAGTACAATAGAACTAATCCAACTGACCAATATAAATTAAACAATAAAAAAAAATGTGTACAAAGAGGTTTGTGAATCAATGGCTAACAATTACAAATTTATATATATTTTACAGATTTTGATGTGTACTGTATTTTTTTATATAGGGCCTTGTCTAAATCTGTGTTATTATAGGAACAATAATAATTACATCTACAAGTTACACTGGGAGCATTTGAGACATTTATCAGAATGGTACAGTGCTGTACAGACCTAAATGCACTTCAGAATATATTTTGCTATTTATATTGTTAGAATAGTTATCCTCATGTCAGCCACACAGATTCCTTGATTTTATGTATTATAGTACAAGCACGCACTATACCATATATATATACTAATCTCTACTGGAAAAGTGTGACAAACCCGTTATCATATAATTTCACTAGTTGTCTAACCACATTACAGCTTCCAAATTCAGAAAGCTGATCTCAGCCCAGTGTCCCCATTTCCCTTGGATCTGTATCCTTGGTAACGCCTCTGCCAGAATCCAAACTGATTGCAGTGGAAAGCCTCATCTCTCCTGGAGCAACTGCATCAGTAATGAGATTGTAATTGATTAACCACAGTGAGAAGAATCAGATTTTTGCAAAATTGGTCATTTGTTTCCTGGGTGATGCTGGTTACAGAGTGTAAAGTATTTATTTTAACTGTTAGTTATTTTCTGTATTCTAAATAAAAGAATGAAAGGTGTGACTGCAATATTAAAAGTAAAGAGAGGTATTTTATTAATCTATTAGTGCTCTTCCATTCTGTTATTTCATCTGCACATTGAACCCCTCTGTTCATTTTATTTCAGCTTTAAATCATTATATTGTACATCTTAATGTGTTGATTGGTGCAACTATAGCAACAATAATTGAAGGTGAATTTAAAACAGGATGGGGAAAGAGGACGTTTGCATTAAAGTGCTCTTTTGTTAAACTCAAGGCCACCTGGAGAAATCTATTTTGCTGTTAATGTTCTGTTGTTATCCCCACTAATATTGAATAGTTCCATAGGCCATAGTTTTGGCCCCATACATGGACCAATAAGTTGCTGATCTGTAGTGGCTAAATTGGTTGCTTAGGTTGGCCCATGTGTGGATACATTTATAGTGGTAAAGGACAACAGATAATATCAGTAAGGCAATGAATAATGTATTATTAATACTGACTTCAATCTAGGACATTAGCTCCAGCCTACCTTCAGTCCAGGATATTTTAAATGTATATAGAGGAGTCAGTCAGTAGTGACTGCTAAGCTAATGAAGATATTTCATTATTTGATCAACAGGATAAGTGGATATTTTTACAATTAGTGCATTTAGAAAAGCATTTAAGGATCCAGTTTACAGAGAGATGAGCAAGAACATGCTGCTTGTGATATATGAGCCAATAGTGCCAACCTCAAATTTTTCCAGTGGAAGTGATGTAGTAACTAGACTGTTATGGCACATGAATTAGACTGGGTAAAGGAAGCTATCTTCCTTGTAACTAAAGATACATTTTCTAAAGCAGAAATGCCTAGACTTTAATAATACAGATATGGGACCTATTATCCAGAATGCTCAGGACCTGGGGTTTTCTGGATAACCGATCTTTCCGTTATTTGGATCTTGATACCTTAAGTCTACTAGAAAATCATGTACATATTAAATAAACCCAATAGGCTGGTTTTCCTTCCAATAAGGATCCATTATATCTTAGTTGGGATGAAATACAAGGTACTGTTTTATTACTACAGAGAAAAAGGAAATCATTTTTACATATTTGGATTATTTGATTAAAATGGAGTCTATGGGGGGTGTGACCTTTCTGTAATTTGGAACTTTATGGATAATGAGTTTCCATACTTGTACTAATACGAGGTCTACTTTTAGTGATGTTGTCCCGTTTTGATCTAGATCCATAAAAGCATTGTTAGCATTTTGTTCCATTTTTTCCATATTGCTATATTTAAGAATTTCATTATGTATTTTACTAAAAACAAATATTTCTTATGTAACCTTAACAGAATAAATATCTGAATAAAAAGAATAAAACAGAAAGGTCATTTAGACAAGCTGTTAGTTCCTTATCTACCTTTTGGGCATCCCTGTTCTAAATAATTGTTGAAATAATATCTCCAAAATAAAACATTGTGGGTATTTAGTATAACAAATAATCAGGGCTTAATAAAAGATAAAAAAAAGTGTATATGTGTATAATATAATATAGTGTTTCCACTATGTATTGGCATCCTATCTGCTCACTCATTCCCCATTAGTGACATTTAAAAGGACAAATACAAGAGGTCCTCTGCACTCAACCCATTATCAATATATTTAAGACATTGAGACATTCTGTGCATACAGCTACTAAAAAATGCCTTACCTTTTAAACAACAGGGATTGTTTGTCCATATATTGCAATATATTTAAACTGGCCAACTACATCAAAGTCATCCCATATCTGGCCAGTCCTACGCTCAATTTTCATCTGATTCATTTAAAATTCTATTGCTTCATTATACATTTTACAAAGGGACTAAGTTTTACCTGCAACTTACTTGCTGCTTTCAAAGTAAAACTCCCAGTCTTGGTTGCCCTTTTATTAGACACCAGTGGGATCACCTGACTGTAGCTGGGAAGGGTGGGGGGCTACAACAAGGAGCTGGTCACTGCTCCAGTATAACTACAACAAACAAGGAAAAGTTGTGCTCACCACTAATTTTTAAAACCATTAGGTGGGGGTGCAATGAGGCTGTGACCACAAAATACATTTAGACAAATACAAGAGGTCCTCTGCACTCAACCCATTATCTACAAAAAGCCCCCACCCTTCCCAGCTATAGTCAGGTGATCCCACTGGTACAATAACATTCAAGAAGGATTATTAGAAACTGCTTGTGTATTAACATGTTATCATGTAGATATGTCACACAGTTGCAGCACTTCTGTCATCCTTTTTAGCTCAGATTCAAGATATCATTATATCAGGCCATTAAGACTGGTGGTCCTGTCTGAAATCCATTGTTATCATTAATACAGGTCAAAGTGATTAATACAAGTAAAAAAAAAAACAATTCCATTGTAGTTTTAAAATAAAGAATGTATGAAAAATGTATGTACTTAAAAACAACAACTGGGCACGACTAATTAACAGTGCATAAAATTAATAGTAATAGTTTAGGACCTGGGAATAGGCAGCATTTATGTAAGATTAAACTTGGAAAGCTAGAAGAATTCTGCCCAGTTTATATTTTATTTTTTCATTTATAAAAACAAATTAATTTTCTTAGGTATGTTAGTGCACAGCTCAGCAGCAGTGCTGATCGTCAACACCTACTCCCAATACTAATTGTAATTTGTATGCAGGAAGGTATGCATTGGTACAACTCATTAAAAAAAATAACGAATTGCCCTTTAAGACTCTAGCTTTTTATTAATTTGCTTTCTGGTTGCTGCTACGCCATTTCCAGCTACAGGCGGGAGCAAAAGTAGAATAAAGGGGAAAAACAGAAAGAAAAGAAAGAAATGCTATCACCATATGGTAATCAAAGGGACCAGCTGAGTGATAGCAAGGTCTCCTTGACACCAGAAGCTCACAAATATGTACCCAACTGCTCATTCATTTTATAGCAGTATAATTATAGATACTATACAGAAATAAAATACCATTGTGTTACGTCAGTAGATGGCAAAGAAATAGTTTTCAAATATCTCTACTATCTTTTGAGTTGACCTCAATATGAACATGAAGGATAGGGTCAGTGCCTGTAAAGATTGCATTTGAACTCATTTTCAACTCTCTTCCATTGTATAATTTCATCTGAAATGGTTGGTAAAGAGAAATAGGAACTGAATAGGATACAATGAGACAAGTATCAAATTGAAAAGTAAAGAAACATTATCTTCACTATAAAGTTTGTATTTGTATTTGTGCTTGAAAAAATATGGCAACTCTTTCTCCAATATTACTTATAATTATGGAATATCCACAGACTATAACATCAAAGTAACTAAGTTATAGTTGGTGAATACCACACATTTATCTTTGTCATTTTTAGCATGATACTGTATGTTACTATACATGCCTATTATTGATATATAATACCCCATACTTTTACACTGCAGCTACTGCTGAAACCAGAAGTGAAGGACAAGACAAATGAACTGTAAAGGGTGAAAAGAACTAACTGTACAGACAATAGTGAAAAAGATGGGAGAAGATGGTGGAAAAGACAACAACCACAAGAAAATATAAAAGTTTGGAGGAATAGGCAAAAAGATAGATAGATTGATTGATAGATAGATAGCGCGCATATTTCAGATTTTAAATAGAAAAATAACAATTATAGATAAAAATGGAGATAAATGATACACAAATAAAGAGAAAGGTGATGAAGAAGTACAAATGGAAGATATGACAAAGTTATTGCAAAAAAGAAAAGACAAGGAAAGACAAATTCAACTGAACATTAAAGGCATTAAGAACAGGAAGGAATATGAAAAGTACTGTAATTTGGTGGAACAGAGCAGGTTCAAGCAATGCTTTGCTGCATAAAATCCTTTATTTTCTGCAGCACAGCACTGCTTGAACCTGGTCTTTTCATACTGATGTCTATTGTACTGTGGACGGGGTACAGGAACAGTACCTTAAGGTTAAGAAGTACGGGAGTGATAACGTATCCTGTGGAACTCAATTATCCAACAGGAAGGAATAATGTGTTATAGATGCCTAGCTGGGTCCTAAAATACAGTTAGATAGGGGGCCTGTTTCCTTATCCTGCTTAAAGCTATGCCCCTTGGTGTTCTATTAGTGCCCAGTAGATGGCACTGTGCTAAAGTATAAAGTCCCGTGCAGCCATGTGCTCAGGGTCCATTTTGTGTAAGCCCTGGCCTGAGCAGGCAGGTAGGGCTCCAGTGGAACCTAGACAGGTCAGGTCTAGTCAGGATAGGCTAATCAACTTAAGAGTTACAGACAGAGAGGCTATTTAGCTGAGAAGTTTGAGGCTCCTCTGAGGATTGTGAGTGGGATTATGATCCCGGGTACTGATTGCCCAGAAGTAGGGACTAAGTTTACAGACCTAAGGACGTAGAGGTTCCCCTCAGGTTCCATTTAGGTAAAAGGCTAAAAGCTGGGTGTACCTCCTCGCTGCTGTATATGTTCACATCCCTGTGGGGACCGATACTGACCAAAGGTGCTGTTATTATATGCCTTTCCCCTGTTGCTGTATGATCCAGCTTGCTCTATATGTACACACCATTTTGGATGCTCTTGTTTAATACTCATTAAGTTACAAGAACCACTGGCACCCAATTATTGTACCCTGCACCAAGTTACAGTTTTACTACACCGTTCCCCCACCGCACTGTTTGCAAGGGCTTACCACAAGAATTAATGTCTTATCCAGAGCACAGTATTGGGGATGCAGCTCATAGCAGAGAATGGTACACTCTGTTTACTATAGCACTACAAGAGGAAAGGAATAAAGAGAAAAAATATGAAGTTAAACATTTTAAAAATTTCTATTTAATGAGCTGGTCTATGTTTGGTTTAACATTACTTCTGAATTTAATAAATCATGGTTATTGTTAGATAACAATGTTACAAATATTTTTACCTCAAAAACTTTCTTTTCAGTGACATAGAATTCACAACAGCTGTGTATAACAGTGTTATATTGTTCATGATTTATTTCTTTTTCCCTAGCTGACATTAAGGTATGAAAAGAAAATGATGTTATAAACTGCAAAGAAGATGATGCCCAAGATGGCGGACTAGTGTTCTTATTGTCTGGACTGTACGGCCCAGTGGGAAAATTTGTCGTCTTACTGTCTGCCAGTGAGAATTCCACAGCCAGCCAGCAGTAACACTGCACTTACTAGGAACATATTTTGCTCTCAACATTGTTCTGTGTTTTAAACATTGGAAATGAATGGTCTCATGAGGCTCATTACTGCCTTTGTCTTAGCGACACAGTGTACAGCTACAGTCCTGCTAAATGAGTTCTAGTCTATTTTCAAAACAATAGAAGGATCTTAAAGTCTGACCTTAAACAAGTTTCCAACATATTTTATTAACTGAAAAATCATATATTTCTTTGGGAAAGATGTAATCACTATTACAATGCATATTTATCTATGCAATTTATCCAAGTAAGCTTTTTTACACATTCATCTCATGAAATAATTTTGGAGTTATCTGGTATGATTAACATGTCTAAAAAATTACCATAAAATGTCATGATTGTGTTTTTTTTTTTTTTTATAAGGACATGCTAGACATTTCAGTTCTCTGTAGTACCAGCCCCAGATATTCAGCTATAAATCTTTGACATAAATTTTACAGTGTTTAAAGTACTTTCCATTCCTTAAATATTGTTTGGTGCAAAGCCAATTTTGGGAGCTGCCACTACAAATGAATAATAGGCAATACACACTGGCTATTAAAGTTCTACATTCAAATATTTCCAGTTCTACGGTGCAATTCTTTCATTATAATATTCTTCCTGTCGTCATTAAATTCCCATTGTTTCCTCTACAATTTTTCACCAACAAATTAACCAGAAAGAGACTTCATCAAACAAATTTTTTCAGTGAAACCCTGTTTGACTTTGTCAGTATCAGTACTGTTTTTAGTGAAATGTCAGTATATCCAGTAGGTTTATGAAGAGAATGCCTGGTTATACACTGAACCGAACAATGCTGTTAGATTTCTGCCTTAATCCTGCAGCTGAGTTCATTAGATGTGATGGTCTGTCAAGCACTGCAAGAAAAAAAATCCTATTATAAAAATAGAAAAATGTCACTACACTTGGGATTTAAAGAATAGAATATGTGTTATTTTTGCTGTATACATTTATTGTGCATATTTCTGCTGGTGCCTCCTGGCCACATCATTAAATAATTTAAAATGTACTTTATATTTTGTTGCTATTAAGCATATGTACTTAGCTGGTGAATGTTAGAAAAACACAGGACACACAAATGAATTAAGGAGTCATAAGGGAGATGACAAAAAAGTCAAGGTCAATCTTTAAGACTGTAATCTCTCATGATCATAGACCTTTGAGACACTTATACTAGTGAGTGTATATAGTGATACAGCCCCTAGCTGTGTTGCTGTTGTTGTACAGGTATAAGCAAGAACCATAGATTTTTTTTTTTTAAGTGTAAAAATAATTAGAAAAGCATAACTGATATTTGCATTTAAATGCATGTGTTTACCATATCAGTTTCTTTTGATAAAGAGAATAACTGTCCAAAACATGCTTATAATGCTTCTTGTTGTCAACTGCTATAATACACTACAAATAGCCCCAAGATATGGGATATATTTTACAAGACTAGGATTGCAAAAATAATCTTAGGGCACTCAAACCGTGTCATATAATTTACAAATAACCAACTGTATTCAAGTTACAGTTTGGCATATAATAATAATAGGTATGCTCTAATAATATTCCAAGCTCTGGATACACTTTTATGTAGATATGGCTCTTCCCATTAGTTGTGCCAGTGTTGAAATCAAATAACATTTATTTATATAGCCAAACACATCTATATTACTGTATGTTTGGCCCATTAATCCCAGGTTTCATTCTAAGAAGGTAATCCAAAACAAATCAGTATGAAAACATAAAAAAGTGTCACATATACACAATATAATACAGGTATGGGAACTCTTATCCAGAATATTCAGGAACTGGTGCTGTCCAGATAATGGATCTTTCCATAATTATAAATTTTAACACCTTAAAGCGATACTGATACTTTCCTATAAAAATCATAGTAACGTGTCTCTATCAAGCAGATGCTGCACCCATAATAGTCCCCCTCAAAACTTCCCCCAGTCCCGTGAACCTTTGGTAGCTGACCGGTTGCTACTACTAACAGATCTTCTGCATTGCTTCAGTGACCCTGGGTGGGGGCAGAGCGATCCTTCCATAGGCTGAAGTCTTGTTTTCATTCATAATTAGCCTATGGAAGGATTTCGCCAGCCCCAGCTCAGTGTCACTGAAACAGCAGAGAAAATCTTTTAGCAGTGTCAGAGGGTTGGGTTAACGCAGGGTTGTGGGGCTGGCTTTGAGGGGAACTATTGCTGACACATTCTTATGGTTTTTATAGGAAAGTGTCGGTATCTATTTAAGTCTACAAAAAATCTTGTAAACATTAAACAAACCCAATAAACTGGTTTTGCTTCCAATAAGGATTAACTATATCTAAGTCTGGCTCAAGTACAAGGCGTTGTTTTATTATTACAGAGAAAAAGGAAATCATTTTTAAAAATTTGGTCTGTTTGGATAAAATGCAGCCTATGGCAGACAGGTTTTCCGTAATTCAGAGCTTTCTGGATAACGGGTTTCCAGATAACAGATCCCACACCTGTAATACTTTTTATAGCAGGAATTCACAGAAAGAATAACTGGACAAAAGAATTAGACAGAAAGTGGAAATACAGCTTTTTTGCACTCCCAGAGAGGAAGAAGATCCAGATGTATCTGGGGTTGTTGCACTTTCAGCAACAGGAGTACTGGCCTGCATTATCAAGTAAGTGATTATAATGGCAATCACCGACTATCAGAATAAGTGCTGCAGCACAATGCCAGCATCATGAAGAGTTTGGATTTTTCTAATTTGTGCTGTGACAATGTTATCCCCAGGCTATTGTAGCACATGTTGTTTGTATGTGATTCTTTACATTACTGCATATTATGAAATAATGCCAGAAGGGCTATTCTGTACTGTGTAGAAGCCTGACATGTAACTGACCTTAGTTAAGATTTTAAAGATATATAAGTTCCTAAACACCATCTTCTTCTCTCCCATATTACTTGGGTGAGTACCTACTCTCTGCTTCAGGCACTCTCTGCATTATTGTTTATGGCATTGGCTTGATTATTTATTATCTTTGACACGTTATTGGTGCCATACACAGTTTCCATGTAAATTTTATCCTCAAAATGACTAATGCAGAATTGAAGGATGAATTCTTAATTACAAGGAACTATTATTGTTTTCTGTTTCATTATCTTGTGCATAGGTGTGTACAAGTGGTTAAATGTGTGGGCGCTACTCTCATTTCTCCAGGGACTATCCTCACTATAGATAAGGTGCATTACATGTATATATTAAAATGATACTGTATTATAAACTGTCAGCATTGTATTCCAAACATTCTAGACTGAAATTTCTACAGTTTGTAATAAAGCTACATTTTAATATAAGTTCGCTGTCTGCACCTTATCAATTGTGCTCACATGTCTTGTGGCACAGTGACTGGGAAACCCTAGACCAGTACCATCCAACTGTATGCAATACCATCTTCTCTTTATAACCTTGCCATCCGATAAGCATAAAGGAACTGCTTCATTAGTCTATCAGCATAATAATGTGAGGCTAAATCAATGAGGTAAAGGAGAAAAAAAACCTACTAGTTAAGGTAAATTATTTCTCTGATAAACTACTTTTATACACACAATCCATAATTGCATGTATATAATGTTACAATATGAGTTCACCATCCAACTGACTCCAATTCATTCCAATATAATATGACCATGTAGAATAAAAGCTGGCACAGACTGGACCTCAGTTGAAAAATTTGCTGCTTAAAAAAATGCCAACAACAAAATACATCTCATTTGTGGGCACATGATCATAGGCCCCAGCAGGGGCACGAAGCACATTAGAATTTTTTTTTGTACCACAAATAAGATGTAATAGATTGTTGTTAATAAACTATTTTTAAGTGGCAAATTGTGCCAGACTTTAATCTAAATGGTTGCGTGATTACTTCCCTTATCTGAAGGTCTGGGGCATGTGCACCCGGGCCCACTGTTACCCATAGTGAGTGCACTTCTATAGATGGGGTAATTTGTCTTTCATATTCCAATAACATAGCCAATAAGAAGCTAATTTTTCCATGGTTTTGCAAATTTCATGGCAAATAAAATGTGGCAGTTTTGCTCATCACTAGCCAACACCACTGTAATAAAATTATGTGTAATTATTACAGATAAACAAGACATATAAAATGTTTGGGACCTGTGTTTTGTTTTTTTTTTTTTGTAATTTGGATTACATTGAATAAACTCAATGGGATTGTTTTTGCCACACAGAATTCTGAAGCTTAGTTAACATCAAGTACAAGGTACTATTTTATCATTACAGAAAAATTAGCTTCCAAGATATACGATTTTTGGACAATAGATAATATATCTAAGTATATGTTTCCACTGGAACAAGCACTTGAGTGTCCTTGATAAAATGGGACAACTAGCAGTTATGTAGGCTGAAGTGTGACTACTTTTATACTGGTTACTAAAACTCAAAATGACTTCTGTTATCCATATTTTCTACAAAAAAGGGTCACAATACTTTTATAACAATATTGATTTAGTTGCATTTATTAAAAAAAGTGAAGTTTAAATCATGTATGAAAATGTTCTATTCAGTCCATTAGTACAAGTATGGGAAACGTTATCCGGAAACTCATTATCCAAAAAGCTCTGGATTAGAGGTAGTCCATATCTCATAGACTCCATTACAAGCAAGTAATTCTAATTTATAAAATGATTTCCTTTTTACCTGTAATAATAAATCAGTACTTTTTACTGTATTAAAACTAAGATATTATCAATCATTATTGGTGGCAAACCCATCTTAATCGATTTATTTTATGTTTCAATGATTTTTTAGCAGGCTTCCAAATTACAGAAAGATCCCTTAAACGGAAAACACCAGGGCCGAGCATTCTGGATAACAGGTCCCATACTGTACCTGTAATTGTCATTTGCAGGTGAAGTAATGAAAGTATCTGGGTGCTTTTTAGCCATTTTCAAAAAGGTGGATTGCGTTCTGTTACTTTGCAATAGTAGGCAGGTTATCTCAAATGGGGTTATTTATTAAAATTCTAATTCATCTCATATTTTATTTAAAAAAAAAACACAACCAAATTCCCATGCCTGATTTAGCTTATTAAAGGAACAGTAACACCAAAAAATTTAAGTAAAGAAAATATCATGTAGTGTTGCCCTGTGCTTTTAAAACTGATCTATTTGCTTCAGAAACACTACTATAGTTCATATAAACAAGCTGCTAAGTAGCAATGGCAGAAATTGAAAAACAGCTATATAGCACAGGATAAGTAATGGATAACAGATAACATTATGTTCTACAGAGCTTATCTGCTATTTAACTTGAGCCTTTTCTCCTTTGAATGGCTGCCCCCATGGCTATACAACAGCTTATTTATATAAACAATAGTAGTGCTTCTGAAGCAAACACTGCAGTTTTACCAGTGCAGGGCACCACTACATTATATTTTAATACTTAAAAACTATTTCATTTTTTGATGTTACTGGGTCTTTAATGAATTAAAAAACGCAATTTAATCTGAAAAACTCAATAAAATCTAGGAAAAAGCTGAATTGCTCAAAGTTTTCAGTTTTTTCAGAATTGCTCTAATTTTTCAGACTTTTTTTTACCAAATAACTCAATATTTTCATGTTTTTGCCAG
This sequence comes from Xenopus borealis, assembly GCA_024363595.1. Lineage (NCBI taxonomy): Eukaryota > Metazoa > Chordata > Amphibia > Anura > Pipidae > Xenopus > Xenopus borealis. The sequence continues at coordinate 161,696,425 of CM044431.1, read as the reverse complement.
AAACAGTCTGATTTTTGAGGCTAAACAAAGTGAAAATAAAATTTTAAACTTGCCTTACTGTATAGGAAACCACCCCTACAAATTATACGGTGAGTATGGCTCATGATTGACTGCAAGGGGTTTTTAATCCCTTTAAATCTGCAGTCAATACTATTTGAGTGGAAGTTTATCTAGTGTTCAGCTGAATAAGCATGTTGATATAGAAAAATCAATTAGTATATGTCTTAAATTGTCCTGTTAATGTAAATCTGCATATCAACTGCACCCCCTACTAGATACAATCAGTACTATTGTATTGCATAAGTATTACAATAGGCGATTGAAGCCGTTACACATTTCAGCATACTTTTAACATAACTGTACATATATTGATGTACAGTATACTGCCATTATTTACCCTATTTTTTGTACATATACATATCGCTTTCACTTATCTTGTACTTTTGGTGTATCTTGTTGTTTTTATTCCCAGTACTTTCACAAATGTGATTGGTTTGATTGGTTGGAACATGATCATCTTTTGTAAAAAGGTCATCTGGCCTCTGATTGGTTACTAAACCACAAAGAATATATACACAGGGATGTGTTCAGTAGCCTGTGAGTAAGTGTCCCAAAAGTCCTGCCTTTTTTATGTCCTAATAAATGATTTTGGATTTGGAACGTTCAATAGATATTCTCATTTTTTGGTTTATAACATACACCCATAGACTAGGGTGGACAGTGAGTTTTTCTCTTATTTCTACTTTGTACTTAAACTCCTGAATACACTTGCCCTCATTCTTATTTTTAATGTTGGTGATTGTACACTGCTTACTTTTCCTATTATTTAGGACCCATTGCACAAGTATTTCAATAGGTGATTGAAGCCATTACACATTTCAGCATACTTTTAACATGGCTATGTACATATACTGATGTATACTGACATTCCATAAAAGAGCCACAGAGCATTGTCTATTTATAACAACATGTGTGTGCTGTTGGAGGCCCAAAGAGATGCACCTGACAGCACTATTATTACAGGGGAGGGGAGGTGAGACAGGTGCATTTCGGGGAAAATCCACATTTATTTGCATTATTTTTCTGCACTTTTTTTCCTCATCCACTTCATAATGAGTTCTTAGAGCAGCTGCTTTCCCAACCTTGTACAGTCACAGGGGATGGAACTTGATGTTATTTGGAAGAAGATTGCACCCACATTTACAGTATGCAGTGCTCTGAGAATGGAAGTAATTATGTATCTAACACAAGTAACTCAAAACAACTGGACTTTTTTTTTTTTTTGGAGCTTCAATGAACAGATGTTTGGAGTGAAAAAGCAAACTTTTGCATTTCTGCAGCAAAATATGCTCAATTTGACTCTAAACAGGCCAATGCCATGCTTTTCAATTGTTTAGTTAAAGAATTAACAAAAACAATAGATTTTTTTGTGATTAAGACAATGGACAAAAAGTATGTTCAGAATAAGCCCTTTTCTTAGAACAAGTGGGTAATCAGCTCTTTTAAACAAACACAAACGAACATAGAAATTACACTACAGGGCCCTGCCCAAAATAAATAATAGTAACTGGGAAGGTCACAAATTAAAAAAAATTGACTTTTTATTGACTACCTTTGGCAGTCAAATTCAAACTTTTTAATTACACTACAGGGCCCTGCCCAAAATAAATAATAGTAACTGGGAAGGTCACAAATTAAAAAAAAAATTTACTTTTTATTGACTACCTTTGGCAGTCAAATTCAAACTTTTTAAAAAGCTTTAAGGATATAATTCACACAGAGAACATACAGTATATAGCCCATCTCAAATCCTGAAATCATAAAATAGCAGGAATAATCTGTGAAGATTGGTCATTATTTATTTATTAATTTATTATTAACGGGATTAATAGAGAAGAGAAACAGAAACTGTGTGGCCAGAAAAAAAGAGAAATTAAGCATTCCTATAGGGCCACAGGCTGGATAGGTTTACCACATTTTGTATTTGCATACAGAAAACCCATATATTTCTGTTATACTTCTACTTTGGCACCACCTGCTTTCATTGTCTGTTGCTCATTCCAGCTTGCTTTCATTCAGTTGAATTATGCATGGTGACCTTTGTATATACATAACCTAAAATATATCTAAAATATTTAGATAGAAAAGTTAAACTTGGCTGACAAAAAGAGTTTGCAAATGTTAGAATTATATCCATCCCATTCTACTAGGGTTTCCTGTTGTCCCTTTTGTCCTTCTCTGTACTTAAAGTCCTGTGCTGATTGGCATTATACTTTCCAACTTCTATTACTGGGGCTACTTTTTTGGCTGTCATCCACAGCAATATATTTTTCTTTGTACAGTGTATTCCATTTTTCATAAAATTGTTCATAAAGATGACACAAAATATAACAAAACAAAAAAGCTGCAATTACATTTGGTAGGCATTAATAAATACACTTTGTAATGTGTTAAGTCATAATAGCAGTTGATTACTACTGTATGTTTTACTCAATATTTATGTTCAGGAGCAGTTAATATTTAATGGTACACTGAAGGACAGTAAAGCTGATATATTGTACACTGGAGAAAACTTATGTGGAAGGGCAAGACTCACAGAATATTAATCTTCCATTCACCTAAAATATGATGATTTGAAAAGTTCCATGGAAATGTGGAGTAATATATGATGATAGCAACCAGTAATTAGTCAATTTATATTGTTTCTGTGATATTATAGTAATAACTAAACCAAGCTGGTTGTCTGCTATGGGTTATTAGATGTTTACAAAGTACTATAAATATATTTTTTGCATCCTATAAAATATATAACCACAAACAGCCTTTTCATAAAACTACTGGCACAAATAAAAAAATAGGTTGCATCGTTACCAGATACTAAATGTGATTAAGTTATTTCTAAAGAATATTTTTTTTATTTGTGCTAAATTTAGGCAAAAAAATACACTGTGCTTAAAATGAGTCTAGCAGAAAAGCCAGTTATTTTTGAAACAGAGAGAAGTCATTATCTGGAGATTGGATATCCTTGGTATATTGATAAGTATAATCATGAGTGGTGTAGCTTTCCATTCAATAACAGTACAAGGTCATATTGTAGTGCCTTTTCTCAGTGTTTTGATTGTTTGCTTGTTATCATGGTCTCTAAAAGAAAATAATACATAGAATCAACTGGTCTGCAGACCTTTTCACCTTTAATCAATGTGGTGAGTGTGTAAATACGTGTGTTTTGAAAAGACAAAATTCATTATATTCATCTCAGACTGTAAGATATAAAAAAAAATATGTGCCAATAATTTTAATTATATAAGACAGCACAAGTTTAGAGAAAATAACTTAGCCTAAAACACAGCCTTGGCAACAAAGAATCCAGTTGGTACCGCATGTGTTGCAGCTTATTAAAGCTCTGTTATCCGGGGACTGTTTGTGAAAAGCAAATGCCTCGGAAATTTATCATCAGTAATTGCATTCATGTCAGATCTTTCACAGGGTCACTCACTGGCATTTAAAATTTATTTTTTCTTAACAATGCTTAATAGTTGTTTGGCATTCTGCCTCACTTCATGTTGCTGAACCCAATCCAGTTCCATTTTTCTTATTGCACTAGAGCCAAACAAGAGACATTAAGCTCCCTGTGAATGTGACTTCAAATGCCCTGTAGTGATGCTGATGGCTTAGGACCAGAGATGTATAGCAAACAGGTGAGGGTATAAATGTACCACAATATTAGGTGATTTGGCTTTTAGCCATTCCTTCAGATATTTTTCTTGCTAATATAGGGAAATCTGGTCTTTTTATGTGATTAGGGGAAATGGGGTAGAGACTTGGTCCCAGATATTTAGGATATGTATCATCAGAGGGTAGTCTTTATAAAACTAACATCTGTGTTGCTTTTGTATACATGGAAGATGGAGGGAATGGTATTTTATGTTTCCAGTTCTACCCATTGCCTGTATATTAAGAGACCAATCTGTAAATCTGTTCGGTACAGCTGTTAGTATCTTTTACAATAAGGGAAACCTACTCCTCCCTCTTTAAAAAATAAGGAGGGTAGGTTCACTGGTAATACTTATATAAATATAGAATTTTGGGCCATATGTCATTTTTATTTTGTTGATACACCTATAGGAATGTTTTGAGTTCCCTGTTCACTAATAGCAGAGCAGCATTACAAGCAGGGCATCCAGGAATAAAGTAGAGCAGGTTAAGTCATAACACATGTTCAGTCTTAGGGGCATTTACTTCCATTTGACTTCTCACTTCTAAAGTCTGCGTCAGATGTTATTTTGTGACATACTTATTAAAATGCACAATTATGTCTCTGCAGAAGAATGCTGGCTTACAAATTTTGTCTAGAATTATGTTCTTTCTAACGAAACTTTGTTAACTTACGCCAATTTAAATTCAGTGGGTAAAAGAAGGTCATATACATATATATGTATTTATTAGTGATGTTGGTGCAAAAGGAAGACAGAGATCCTATATTGTGTAAGGCCGTGAGCCAACTTAAAACAAATCTGGCATGAGCTTCAAATGTTAAATAAAGTGTAAATAAGATATATTTAACAGTTACAACTTGTAATCCCACATTAAATATGAACAAACTTGTTTTGACCTTTGCCTATGAATTTTTTGGATTACAGGATATGTGTGAGAACTCACCCGTTGGTCTAGTGGTGTGCGATGGAGACACTCGTCTGATGGGCTGACCTCACCACTCACTTCCATATTTTGAGCGAGCTGCGCGGGTGACGTCATTGCATCTGGCACGAAATTCCAATATTTAAAGGTGAAGGCGCCTTTCATGCATTGCCCAAAGTAGATCTATTTTGGTAGTTCTTGGGTGCTCATTCTAGTTTGTTCTTCCATCTTTGAGCTAGCCTGCCCCTGTTCTTGTTCTGTCTGATGCCTGTCCTGACTCTTGCCTGTATTTTGACTATCCTCCCGGATCCCCAGGGGGACATTTACTATGGGTCGAATTGAAAATTTGAATTAAATTCAAATTTAAAAATTCTAATTTCAAAGTAATTTATGGCTAATTCGACTATAACCCAAAATTCAGATCAAACTGAAAAAATTAGAAAATTCCGAAGTACTGTCTCTTTAATTTGACCTTAAAGCTGTCGAATTGCCATTTTAGCCTATGGAGGACCTCCTGGAACCTATTTGGTCCATTTTCGATTGAAAATGCCTTTATAAAAATTTGATGGTCGAATTTTGAATTTGTTTCTATTCGAAACTCGACCATTAGTTAATCTGCCCCCCCATTGTGTTTAGGAGGACATTTGCCAATAATAAGTTATACAACAAATACTGATAAAAAAAATCTGTAGTAAACATTTGGCGTGATTAACTGAATTACTTGTGAGTTTTTAGTTTTGACCTTCAAAATAGAACACTATCTTGCAAATTATTTTGCATCTTAAAGGGGTTGGTTGCCTTTCAATCAGTTTTTAGTATGGTGTAGAGAGTTATATTTTGATACAATCTGCAATTGGTCTTAATTTTTTATTATTTGTGGTTTTTAAATTATTTGTTTTTTTTTTATTCAACAGCTCTCTAGTTTGCAAATTCTGGATACTATGGTCCAAGTTAACCTAGTAACCATGCATTGATTTTACTAAGATACTGGAATAAGAATAGGAGTGGGCCTGAATAGAAAGATGAGTAATGAAATGTAGCAATAATAATACATTTGTAGCTTTACAGATTTATATGTACAAAATTGTGACTTTACCTCTAATTGTATGGCCCACCCATATTTAAATGTGACAAATCACAACATACATAATGTACATTAAGTTAAAAGGCAATATTTATTTACCACCATGCCATGCGAAAATTAAAAACATTTAAAATAAACAGCTCTTTGTTCTGGACAAGGGATCCCACTCTATTATATATTTATTTCACCAAACAATTCAAAAGGATTGCATGTAAAAATTAATGCAATGACATACTAAGATATAATGTACAGCTAAGCAGACTTATGGGCAGATTTACTAAAGGTCGAATATCGAATGAAAAAAAATTCGAAATTCGACCAGGGAATAGTGGGGAGGTAAAATCCTACGAATTCGACTATCGAATTCGAAGGATTTTACCGCAATTCGAATTATCAAACGATCGTATATAGAATATTCGATCGATCGTTCGAATATTCAAATTGAATACGAAATGAATATTCAAACAATTTTATCTGATTGATCGAATTTTCCATATTCGATCTTAGGGAAGGATCCCCATTTTGGTAGGTTTAATCTGGCAAAGTAGGTGGTCGAATTAAAATTTAAATGGGAAGTATTCGAATTTTTGAATATTCAAATTAAATTAAATTCGAATATTCGAATATTCAAATTAGAATATTCGATGGTCGAATTTGCCTAATTTGCATATTCGAAATTCGAATCTTTTTTTAAATTCGATTAAATATTCGAATCATTCATGTGAATTTATGTGAATTTAGTAAATCTGCCCCTTAATATATGAACTGGTGGCCACTGCAGTTGGCCCAAATTGCATTTTCTGTGGGTGAGTGTGCATGTGCCTGAAGTTAAAATTCAAATTTTGAGGAGGGCACTGTCTCTGATGGCAGAGAATAAAAGGAATAAGTAATCTTAATAACGCTCACAGGTGAGCCCCCTAATTCCCAAATGGAACATGCGGCATCCTATAGTAATTGGATAAATCACCTCCAGGTGAGTGTGCTGGTCGGTATCATGCAGTAAAAGTATCACCAGCATTAAAGGTAATGCAATGTTAAATTTGCTGTCGGTAAGGGTTTTATACCCATGGTAAAGTTTTTAAAACTAGTATTTACAAATGGGTGAAAGAGAAAATTCATCCTTTGATAAATATACCTTTAAAAATACCATAGAAATGAATTTAGAGTGGCGGAATTTCACTCTAGAGGACTGTGGTTATCTCGTACATTCCGCACTATTTAGTTATCTAGCATGAATTTGGTTTCTTAATACGTTAGTGTTTTGCAAAACAAATTTATGGCAGTGCTGTGTTATTTACTATCCAATTAAAGGTTGGGATTTTGTCAGGTGCAAGGGAGAATATATTTCTCTCTGACTGAAATAAAGAACCTGGACACAACAGTAATGAAGTAAAATACAATTTGGATACAGATATATTACAATTGTGGCATGCAATCCCTCACCTCTGAGTAATATTGCTTTCCTGATAACTAGGTTGGTAGATTTATACAATAACAGTCAGTTTCAAATGCCAGCATGAGAGCGAATAGAGATTGGGTATTTCTATAGACCTGGCAGAGGGTTTAATTATATAGCTAGAAGCCGAGGTCTTCTTGCTGCACCTGCTCCCAATATCTTACTGTGTTTTGTACTGCAAACCACAGCAGGTGTCCAGCAGCTAGAAAAGGCAGTAGATGAACAATGGCTAAAGGAGTGTGCTACAGGTCATATTACCTACTAGGGACAATGAACAAAATCTGTATAAATTGCAGAACTGAAGTCATGTTCTCTTGGGATTAGCAACATAACATGCCAATTTGGCTGAATGCAACTGTTAATTAAAAGGATGGATTACAATAATTAAAATACAGAATCTGACCTTGTGCAGAATGAAATACACTACTGAGCTTCAACCAATATTGTACAGTGGTTAAGCCACAACTGCAGGAATGTGATAGCCTAGATTTTTTTTTTAATGTTATTATATATATATAAGTCCAAACCTGGTGCAAAGTGACTAACACTAGGAATGCTGCCTGGGTGCCAGTATCATTAGTAACATATTTAATCCAGATCCAAAAACCGCACTCTCAGAACTTTCTCCATGAAAAGAATTAGTTTATTGATCAACGTTTCTGCCCCTACATTTAGACCATCTTCAGGATCCTGAATACTAGGTTTGTCAAAGTCATCACTGGTATGGCCAGTCCTACACTCAACTTGCATCTGACTCATTAAGAATTCTATTGCTTCATTATACATTTTACAAAGGGACTAAGTTTTACCCACAACTTACTTACTTGCTGCTTTCAAGGTAAAACTCCAGCAATAGTCAGGTGATCCCAAGAAACCAAGTGTGGGAGTTTTACTTTGAAAGCAGCGGGTAAAACCACCTTACTGGGCCAGTAAATTCAACTTTTATATATTTATCTGGGACTTTTATTAAATGAAAACTATACACCGAAAATGAATTTTTGAGCAACAGATCAAGTGACAAATTAAATAATCTTACCTACCTAGTATATATATTTAAGTAAATATTACATCAAGTATATTACATCTCTTGCTTTGAACCACCATTTCGTGATGGTCTGTGTGCTGCCTCAGAGATCACCTGACCAGAAATATTTCAACTCTAACTGTAACAGGAAGAAGTGTTGAAGCAAAAGACAAAAGTCTGTTTTTGGCTCATGAGACCTAACTTTATAGTTTGTTTGGTATGTTTGTGTGCACCGTTGGATCCTAGGATCCCAGGAGGCTGTCCTTATTTTTTAAAATGTCTATTTTCTATTTATGATTACCCAATGGCACATGCTACTAAAAAAGTGTATTATTATGAAAATGGTTTATTTACATGAAGCAGGGTTTTACATATGAGTTTTTTTATGCAATATCTGTTTATAGAGACCTACATTGTTCGGGTTATAGTTTTTCTTTAAGTACAGGGCAGGCTGAAAAGTGCAAAAACTTTGTATGAAACACCGTGTCTTGCAATTTGAACATTGCACTTTAAATAAAAGTATAACTAGTCTCCTTGGAATGCAGAGACCTGTGTGTCTCAAATCCTCCAAGGAATACAGTACTGCCTATATTTGGGAGTGCTGTATTCATGTGGAGTAGCAGGGGCATGTACTGTAGGGGTCTCCCCATTCAGACACCCATGTAAATATATGCCCTATGTTTGGAGATCACAACATGGCTGCCTTATGCTTTCTTAAGCTGATGTTTAAAAATGGTTTAAACACAAGGTACAAATTGAATCAAAGACTTAATTTCCTTGAGTTCCTTAGCCTAACCTTTTTTCAAACTACACATTCATGTAATAAAAGATACTAGGTTTGTCCAGGTGCAGTAACACATAGCAGCCAATCAGCAGGTAGCATTTACTGGTCATCTGTTTAAAAGCAAACATATTATTGGTTGCAAAGTTACTGTCCCTGGGCAAATACTGTATTTTATATAATATTTTAAATCATAGGGTGGATTGCAGCAATTGTATTTGCATTTTTGAACCCTTGTTCACAGTATATGACTTTTTATTTCAATAAGCATTTTGTTCTTCTTATAGCATTGTTGTAGATAAATATCTGCTGTTTTTTTAATCCCCTGAGCAGGTTTCTTTCTTTTGTATTAATTTATATGGTTCCCTGCACGGTGGGGGGGTCATGCTGGCAAAATAACTGTACAACTGCTGAATTAAAACAGACACATTTTCAGTTGTGCAAATGTGCACAAGGTTAATTGACAACTGCCTAAATAACCTTAGTTCTAAAGCACATATATTTGGGGTCTGTTTACTTATGTGGACAGTGTATGTATATGTGTGTGTAAATATATATATATATATATATATATATTTGTATATTAAAAAATGTCAGGCATACAACACATTTTGCCTTTAAAAATGTTTCTCATCTGAGACATGGGTATGGGAGAACAGACCATGTTATGTTTGTTTAAAACACTACTAAGAACATATGCACAAATAGACTGTAAAAGCAAATCTACAATGGGCATGTGTATACCTGCATACCCATGTGCCTGCACTACATTAGATACTGCAGAGCACATTCGTACAACAGGCCATACTCTGCCAGCATTTTCTCAAACAGCTGTGTAGTTCATAAGGCTTAGCTAATGCTGGGAAGAGTGAAAGAAGAAACTCTCCTGAGAATGCAGTAGAATTCAATTTACAGTCTACTGGTACAGCCAGGCTTGTTCCCTTCCTGCCGTTCTAATAACATCTTGCTGTTAGGCTAGTCTGTTTTAGAAGAATAGATTGCTACATTCCTTCATTATTCTTGTAGATAATAGAAAAAATACAACAAAATTAGCAGATAAATACCATTTCATTATGTGAAAAAATATAATAATTTCTAGATGTTTTTTGCAAAACTAATTTTTAAAATCACAAAAGAAAACAACAGAGTTCTAAACACAGAAGAATATACAATTTTGGATTATACTAAATACACAAGAGTTCTTCTGAAAATATAGATCATTATAATCCTATTATCCTATAATCCTAATAATCCTATTAGAAGGTAGGTTTTATAATATTTTTTTAAATGCCAAGTATGAAATACACAGCCTTGGTATAGGTTATTCTGCACATACTGTATTTATGTATATATCAATATAAATGTGAGCAGCCACAGTAATTGCTCTAATGATTATATATAACATATCAACTGAAGACTATACATAGTATCTTAAATTAATAAAACTGTGTGAACTAGGCGCCTGCATCAAAGTTTGACGTCGGGTGCCCGAATTAGACACCGATGACCAGATTTTGATGCCTACCCTCTCCCAACATTTCACACAAAACTGTAGATCATAATGCATAATGTAACCCCTACTGAAATTTATAAAGATATCAGAAGTCATTGTGGTGTTATGTGACCTGTATAAAGTCACATAACTCCTCTGTGACTTTTAATATCTTTATAAATTACAGTAGGGGTACATTATCCACTATATACATGGCAGTTAGTAATGTCATTGTTTATAATAAGAGCTTAGTAATATAATTTCTGTCCCATGAGCCACTAAAACTTGTCTATTATAATAAATAAGTACCCCCCCTGTTGTAAAATAAGAGGATATTACAAGTCATCTCAGAGTTCCTTTGGCCTTGTGCTTTATATATATATGGCTATGGAACTCCTTGGTAACTTGGTATCAGTCACATAAATAAAAATAAAAGCCTTCAGTATCCATTTTTGTTTTAACTTTCACTACACAACATTTGGCATTACTGTTTGTGGTCTGAATTCTGTTTGTGCCATCATTTAGTTATAAAAAGTTGTAAGGCCCTACAGCAAATCATTTTTATACCTTAAATCCTTAGAAATAATCTGTTTTGCACACATAAATTGCTACTGGACCCCAGCGTGACCCTGTGTTCTCAGGCTCCAGGCAGCTGCTGGGTCTGCTGTCTCTAATGTTATGATCCTGCCATCTAAGTACCACATCTACACCAGTGTGCATGCCACAACATGGATTTATACAGTAAGCTAGTCCTTTTAAAACTACAACATATTATTAATATATATTTAGTTACAAGGCACACAAACTGACCGAATAGCAAAGCTATCAGACGCTAAGGTGATTTTTATAAATGGGTTGTAAAAGCAATATATTCTAAAGTTTTCCCCATAAAATGAATCTGTGTATGATGCATACAGCAGGATGTATACTTCAGCATTCAACATAAGAAGAATTAATTTTACAGTTTTATTTTTATATGTTGTTTGTTGTTCCACACCTTTGGAATTTGAAATAATTTTGATTTTAGGACTAAGTGACTTCATTAACCTGGCAGTTTAGTAGATAAACAGCAACACATAATAGAATAATGTTAAAATTGCAGTTGAAAAGTCAATTCATTTTTTTGGTTAACAAGATTAGACCCCCAGCCCATGCAATCATATAGCATTTCATTTTAAGGCTGGAGAGACTAGGAGGAAGACTGACTGTAATTAATTGAATTAACAATTAGGACACAAAATTATTTAATATTAAACTTACCTTTTAAATATGGTCTTTATCTTCTCTAAAATTACCGGCGATCAGTTTCACCATTTCACTGCTCTAAACAGTCTAGAGCTCATTATAACAATACATATTTTTTTTGGAACTCTGGTACAGTGCCATGTTCTTGTACATATTTTTGTTTATTTACTACCAATGACAGAACCCAAGGATAGTCAATATGTGACATCTCACAATGTGCTTTGCTGATATGTTGCAAAAACAGATGTCAGACAGAAGTGTAAGTGCACTAAGGGGTGTAGCCTTAATTCTTATAGAGAAAGCACTGGAGTCTAGTTGCACCATGCTTAATGCAGCACTAGTTGCACAAAGCAGTATCACCAGCCACAGGCTAGTCCTGTGCAAGGCCTTGATGCATCCTGTGTCCACCTCCTTTAACTTGCACAATCCAAATTGTGTCTGTAAGTTACCCTCCCATTTAGACTGTAAGCCCCAAGGGGTAGGGTCCTCCATCATCTTGTCTCCTCAACACTGTGTAATTATATTTTATATTTATGCAAACTGTTTTTATTATAATGCACTTATTGTTACTTATTAATGCAGTGATCCCTTGTTTGTTACTACTAATTTATTGTTGCTGTACAGTGCTTTGCCCTCAAGGAGCGCTATACAAATAAAAATATACAAAAATATACATACATGTACTAGTTAGGGGACAGGTACGGGGCAGGAGGGAGGATGTCTATTTGCTTTCCCAGCCCTCATGAATACATCACTAACAAACTCATAGGGGCAAATTCACTAAGATCCGAAAATTCGCTAGCGTTAGCTTCGCTAGCAGTCGCTGCAATTCGCCAGGCGAATTTTCGCCAGCACTACGCAAATTCACTAAGATGCGAATTTGCACATACGGCGGGAACTTAAGCGTATAATAGAAGTATATGTTACAGCCACAACATTACACTACACAAGCCCAGGAAACCTTTAATAAATTAAATAAAGTTGTCCTATTGCCCTACATGTGCGCCTTATATAGTGTTGCCATATGTTAGGAAATGTAGGGGAAAAGGAGGGTAACCCCCCCAAAAAAAACTATATTTTTCAGACTATCACCCTCCAATGGTAAAACATGCCAGCGTTTTTCTGGGACTTTTTTTCAAACTCCTATCTATTGTATTGAACTTCGCCTGGCGAAGTAAAGTCTAACGTAAGTGGTAAAGTTCAGTAAAATGTTGATCTTAGTGAATTTTCGTAATTACGATCCTTCATCAGTGCGCAACTTCGCCTGGCGTAAGGGTGCGAAGTTGCGCAAGTCTATCTACATCGCTAGCGAAAATTTGCCAGAGTTGGTGTTAGTGTATTTGCAAAGTTACGAAATGACGTCACGCTGGCGAATTAGCGCTAGCGTTAGATGCTTTGCGCTTTAGAGAATTTAGGCCCTAGGGTTGACTGCAGTTCTCTGTGCTCCAAAACTAGAGAAGTGCAGTCACCCCCACAGAGACCTGTGACAATTCAATTAGAGGGTAAGGCAGGATGAAAAGTGCAGATTGAATCTGTTTTATGTACTTTGTGAACGATCTCAATAGAATATTGAGAGAATGTTCAGACAATGAAAGACATGCTACAGCTCCTTTTAAAGAGACTTAAGGAAAGTACTGTATATATTTGAGATACTGTGTATATTATGAGCACAAAGAGGAATATTTAACTCGAAAACTTACCTGATTCAAATGTGTGCTTGAAAAACTTCATTATAAAAAATGAAGTTTTGATAACTCTTATTGCAATTCGTGAGGGTCCCTTGATGTTTATTCAATTCACTTTTCCATTTTATATTCAATGTGCTTTTTCTCTTGCTGCACTCTACACCTGCATTGCATAAGTGTATTGCACTTTTCACCCTGCCTTACACATATAAAATGACTTCCTAGATCTTGTGGTCCAGGTCATCTAGCACATGTATATTCCAGTTTTTTTTCTTTAGCATTGTATGCCTTTTAATGACAGAGATAAAAAAGAAATATGTTGTCCTAACATTTTACATTGGATACAATTATTTGAAGGCAAATATTTGTAGAAAATGTATTGCCATTGCATGACATTATGTCACTGGAAGTAGACCAGTCAAATAAAGCGTTAAATAAATGCTGTGTGGTTCGAAAATTATCAAGTGAAAAAATACCCAGTGTAGCTAAATGGGTGCAGTAATTATCTGGGTTTGACCTACTCCTTACAAATACTTTGGCTGAATATAAATTGTTAAGGTAACTTAATCTGGCACAATCCAGGCTTTTAATACTAGTGCAAACCCCCGCCACAGGTGTAAATATCAAATCTCCAAGGTTTACTAAGAAAAAGCCAAAAAGCTGAGCTTGTGGCAAAAGTGTGTGAATAAACACTTTTGCAGCAACCTCTGCTTTTTGGCTTTTGCCTAGTAAACCTTGGAGATTTACTTTGGCTGAATTACACAGCTTGTCAGGCTCTGCTGGGATTCGAGCCAGGGACCTTTAGGTTTCTGGTTCGATACTCTATCCATTAGGCCAGGAGAGCTGCCTATAAAGCTGGCCATAGACGCAAAGATCCGATCGTAAGATGATTCCACGATCGGATCT
>CM044431.1:161492958-161679316 GCA_024363595.1 Xenopus borealis | reverse complement strand
TGTAAATAAAGTAAATTTTGCTTGACTAATGTGATAAAATAGGATTTTGAATATTTATTTAGGGTGACAGGTCCACTTTAAGTAATATAATCAAATGTAGATGCAGCAGCCTGGGAAGTATTAATTGCTTTAAATGGTATATTACATAGAAATATAATATATTTGTATAAGATACAAATGCAAAATTGTAATGCACTTTGCTGTATTTACTTCCCCAAATCACAATCCTAAGCAGCACAATTATGCACAGAAAATATATACTTTTTACATCTTGTTTGTTACATAAAAGATTGATGTGCTGGCTACAGTGGTTTAAGGTCTGTAGCATATTAAGATGTGCTTATTTATATAGAAATGGCACTTGAGGCAGAATGATCTGAAATGCATCATCTAAAAGTCCAGATTTAAGGCAGCAATTTAATCTTGTCAATGTGTTACAGAACATTAAAAATAAAAAACTACTTATGAGAGCTGCAGTTTTACTTTCACTGAAAAGTGACATATGTGTCTCTAAATATCTGGCTTATGAAGATATTAGGCTTCCAGCATCTATGTGAATCCTTTCGTGTATTTCACAACAAGCAGCAGTGCAGAAAAAAGCCTTTCAGGCATCTCTATTTACACCAACAAAAGGCACTCACCCTCATCTCAGAGGAATACAGTGTATGTACATTAAAATGCAATAGGTTTTCCAAGGGCATGACCATCCTGCTCTCACTCTTGTCTAAACTACCTACCATGTCCAATTAGATAGCACTCTATACAATTGCTTTTATACTGAATACAGCTACAAATGCTTTATATGTGAAGAAAATTGACACAATATAACTTTTCATTGCAGTAGGTTAAGCTCATTTTCTAACCTACATTGATATGATATTGAAATGACCAAAGTACTACAGAGATTAAAAGTTGAGCCCAGTGGTTAAAAGAGTAAAAATTAGACCATACAGGATGATGGGTATAGAAGAGAGAACAGCACATTTCTTTTTGGGCAGAAAGACGCTGGAGTATGTTCAAATGATAGAATGTACAAAACAAGCAATTAGCCCCAAAAGCATACATAATGATAAAGTAAAAATTAAAACTAGGTTAAAGCTAAGAAAACTAGGTTAAAGCTATGGTAAAGCAGAAATATAGATGCAGAAGAAGACCTTGGAGTGCGGAGTATTTATTGAAGATTTGTAATGGCTTTTTCCGGCACCCAGGCAGATGATTGATGTTTAGTGTGCACCAGTCAGCTTTGCATTTTATATATATATATATAATGCACTACACATGAACACACTGTAAAATTAATGTGCAGACAGGATATGATGTAAGTCACTGAAGATTGAGGCAGTTCTAGCTACTTTTTAATCTAGGAACCAACAGAAATCAATTACCAGACAGCATCACCTTTTGAATGCAGACATTTGACTGGTTGCTAAAGGTTAATAGACCCCTGCAAACTTTGATTACATTACCTCAGAAGTATTTAGATATGCAGAATATTTATAAGAAATAAATAAAAAAAAAAAAAGCTGCCATGCTGCTTCTGCTGAGACTGATCTTAGATCAACTATAGTGAAAACCATACAAGCTCAACATCAATATTTATACCAGTCAAGCAAATATGATTTTATATGGTTATCTACAGCATCATGCCAGCGTGCCCCACTATAATGGGTAAATTACTATTCTTTGAAGCACATGGAAAATAGACAGTTTGCACAAGTGAATTGACCATAAGGAACAGGTGGCTTATACAAAGCTGAATTTTTCAATTATATTTGTTTTGAAATTGATTGTCTCCCCTGGAAATATAAGGCTGCAGAAAAGGGCACTTAAGTGCTGCAAGACACTTTTTGCAACTCAGTAAAAGGCATTATGCTCCCCTAACACCATCTCACTTTGAAACTTCACACACAAGCTCTGCCTTGGCAAAACATACACCTAATGCTATTACACTCTAAGAGCTTACACTTAGCAGTTGTAACATTAAAAGCAAAGTCACCCTTACAGATATGTTTTCTGTGTCTTAAACATGTTATGACATTCAAGCTGAATTTTATTACACTCTAAGAGCTTACACTTAGCAGTTGTAACATTAAAAGCAAAGTCACCCTTCCACATATGTTTTGTGTCTTAAACATGTTATGATATTCAAGCTTAATTTTTTTCTGACTACATTCGTGCAACTGTTCAAGTAATAAAACTAGTTTTTAGTCTTTTTTATTGAGAGGACCCCTGCTCTGTAGGTATTGGCAGTTGCAATGGGATTATCTGTGTATCTAGGTTAGATTGAAAAAAACTATCCCTCTCTATTTATACACACAAACATTTGAGCAGACAAAATTGCTTGGTTTGGTTCTTATTTTATGAACGTGTTAGAACAATTATTAGTGGGATAAGTTTTTGTAATATACAGGAAAAAACTGCCTATTGTTCCTACAGTCAGAACTGATGTGGATTATCCTTTTGTTATTTTAAAATGAAATACAGCATTTCTTTAAATAATTCCTGCATAACAATCAAATAATAGATTAATAATTCTGTCATTCTCTTTTCTTCTGTATTCACCAGTCTAACAAATAGAGCAGATCCAGTAATCACTGAGATGACTGCCACTTCAGTTGGTGTGCTGCATGCTTCTCACTTCTAAAGCTATTTGTTCCATTGATAGCATGTACATTGTACAGTATATGTTTTGCCTTACAAATCAATTTCTAAAACACAAAAATGTATATATTTTATAGTTAGCAGTTCCCTGGTGCTTTCTAGTTATTTTGAAAAGCATTCAAGGTTACAACTGTTCAAGCATTTCAGTAAACAGGTCAGTACTCAACATGTATAAATGCCAAATGTCTTTATAAATACCTGATACCCTCCAATGATTAGTAGGGATGGCGGGAACTGTTCGCCGGCGAACTTGTTCGCGCGAACATCGGCTGTTCGCGCTCGCCGGAAGTTCGCGAACGTCGCGCGACATTCGCCATTTTGGGTTCGCGTTAGTTGGCGCTTTTTTTTTGCCCTCTCACCTCTCAGACCAGCAGATACATGGCAGCCAATCAGGAAGCTCTCCCTCCTGGACCACCCCCTGGACCACTCCCCTTCCAATGGAAGCTCCCTTGGTGCTCGCTCCTCCCTTCACATTCCCTGCAGCCAGATCCAATTACTTCGGCTGTGACAAGGAGGAGAGAGCACTAGCACGAGCTGTTGATCGGATTGGCCAGCACTGATACTGCCCGCCTCTGTTTAGAGACTGTACAGTAACAGTTCCCTGATTTCAGCACAGGGAAAAAGAAAAAGGAAGGAGCTGCTATAACACAAATACTGCAGCCTGCAGCCTGGTCACCACCCTCCCACCCACATGGTCAGTGGCTCTGCTTTTGTATTTTAGTTGTGCCTGGATGATGTGCTGGCTACTGGTCCACTTTCCAGTCAAAGCCAGGGAGCTGTGAATGTAGTAAATCATGGAAAATAACTGTGCCATTCTGCTAGAGTTCTAGGGGTATTTATACCTGAACTGGCCACTTTAACATCTTTGTGTGAACTCTGAGGTATTTATACATGAACTGGCCATCTTTTGTGAACGCTAGGGGTATTTATACATGAACTGGCCAAGTCTGCAGGGATTTGAGGGACATTTTAGGTTAGGTAGCTTTGCTGGCTAGTAATCTACCTTCTACTGCAGTGCTCTGTATGTAGCTGCTGTGGGCACTGATCTCTTCTGATCTCATTCTCATCTGTGTGCTGACTGCTGTAATAACCATTTATAATAAATTTTTGCCCTTGATCCCCCTCTGGCATGCCACTGTCCAGGTCGTTGCACCCTTTAAACAACTTTAAAATAATTTTTCTGGCCAGAAATGTCTTTTTTAGCTGTTAAAGTTCGCCTTCCCATTGAAGTCTATGGGGTTCGCGACGTTCGCGAACCGTTCGCATTTTTGACGCAAGTTCGCGAATATGTTCGCGAACTTTTTTTCCGACGTTCGCGCCATCCCTAATGATTAGAAGATGTTGCCTTTGCTCCTCATCAAACTGATCAAACTCATGGGGGCAGATTTACTAAACGGCTAATGGGTTAAACTAGCGACAATTCGCCAGAAATTCCATCTGCAGGGACATCACCAATTTACTTTCAGGTGTAGGAGACAATTCGATAGCAAACAGGACCGTCAACATCCCTCATTCGCACTCTATCGCTCTGGAGAGCGGTCATTACTCCGCAAATTCAGTAAAGTGCAAATTTTACTAAACGTTACTTCTGTCACCAAAGTTGACTTTGCCATCTCAGAACAGCCGAAACACTAAAATAAAACTAGAGCTTCCTCAATCTAATGTCAGTTACGTCATATCCTGCATGCTGGAAATGCATTAAAGTTACTGTATAAAAAGCCAGCAACATTTTTAAGCAGGATTGCCTAAAATGTCCTAACTATTAAACTTTTTTGGGTTAACATTTTTGACGAGGTGAATTTTCACCACAATTTTGCAGATGAATTTGTTGGCAGTAAAAACGTGGTTCGCCGCAAATTTGCGCCTATCGAATTTATTCACCCATCACTATTCAGGTTCATTTGACATTTGTAATAAAAAGTGCCCACGTCAAGCATTTGCACCAACATCTCTAATAAAGACGTCCATATGACTTTAATGTAGCTGTCCTGTTCAAATAGCGTAAGAGGACTAATGTCTTTTGTGAGGCATAATTGTTCAGTTGAGTAATTTCACTTTGAAACACTCGCACTGTCAAAAAGCACCAGTGTTTGGCACCCAGGACTCAACATTTTAGTGAATTAGTTTAGTGGTAACAAATTTTTCGCCTGGCAAAGTGGCATGAAGTGTGCGAAGCATTCACTGGCAACAATTTGCCCTTTAATGAATCTGCCCCATCATGTATTCCACACTGGAGCATTTTGCAATATGACTGCCACACTCATGTATATAATAGTCAATAGTGATGGCGTTAGTTTTATAATTATATTTTCTGTAGGAATGAATACAAATAGTATATGGTAGTATGTTTATGTGATTGATTTCCAGTGCAGAAAGAAGTCATTTTATCTTATTTGAAAGTGATGACCTTCCAGCCATAGAAACAGCCCTTCTTGTAAAACTCAGTACCTTTATTCATATGCATTATATCTTACTAGTATAATCACAAGTCTACACACAAATGCTATTGGAGAACATATGCAGTAAGGTAAGAGAAGGGGACATGGTGCACATAATTTCAATCTTATAAACAGCAGCAGCTCAGCATTACAGTATAAACAGTTTTTTTGTAAAGTGAGATATAAGGAAGGTGAGAGTGGTTCTGCTGCATGATAACACATTTACTCAGCTTTAGCTTGATCCCAGGCATTCAGTTTCTGAATCTTCAAATAAGAAAAAATGTTCCTTAGGCCAGGGCAATATGGACTACTAATGCTAATGTTAATTTGTTGAAAATACAATCATTTAAGGTTACTAAACCCTTCTCATCCCCCCCAATTATTTAAGAGAATAGGCTACATGGGTTAACATTTAGAAATCCCATGTTAACTGTTTAATGGTTTTATGGTATAGAAAGTTGAAACCATATAGCTCTCATTAACATATATTTCTTACACAGAATGACCAAATGTGATATTATGTACAAAAAATGTATGAATCTAAAGTATACATTTTATGATCTACTCCACTCACCCCTTTTGTCTTGGTGTTTCTTCATGATTTTAGAGGCAGTCGGACCATATGTAACTGCATCCTCTCTCCCAAAGAAAAAGTTAGGAATTATTTTTGCTTCAAAACACTTTAGGCCCCTATGTGTATTAGCCCTTCAAATCTATGGCCTGATCTAAAGTGCTATTTGATGTTACCACATATCATTTATGAAACTATGAAATGCATAAAAATTTTTCAAGGTCCACCCTTTTCCGAGGACATGGTCAGTGACCTAAATAACCAACCATTCTATATGACCCATAAGACTGGAAATCTATAGGGTACAACCGTTTGCAACAAAACATGTACCTAGGAGTTTTCAAAAAAGTTCTGCTCTTCATCTGTTTACACTAAAATCACAGGTTTTTCCATCTGATCAAGACACTTGGGCCCATTTATTTAACCTCAATTTTTTTTCTTGTCAAGTGTATTGGGGAAAACTAATTTTTTTTTGTGGAAAAATAAAAACTAAAATGTTTTGAGATTTATCATACCCCAACGTTGCTAAAAACTGGAATCTGAAAATACTCAAACCTGTTGAGGTCATGTAGAAGGCAATAGCAGACACACATGAAGTTGTTGCTTGACATCATGATCTGTGCTAAATAATCCCAACTCTGGGTTTTGCTCTGATAATCCAAAAAAGTCAAGTTTTCGCAGTGAAAAGTCGATCTTTCGGAGTGTCATTCATACAATATAAATGAATGCTTGATTCTGTCGCTACATTTATTACTCCAATTTTTTGGACACAAATTGTTGATAAATTAGTTTTATTTGTAAAAGGGAGTTTGGTTGACTTTGTTTCCATAAAACAATTTGATTAATTCAAGTTTTAGTAAATAATCCCCATTGTGTCATTTGATAGTACTGGTTAATCACTGCACTGTTGCAAATAATATAAAGAGTGCTGAGCTTGCTTATATAGCCCATTTTCCTGCAAACCTCACTGATTTCTTGGGCAATGCAGGGCCCAACCACCTATCTGACCAATGACATTGCAGTATGCAGGGTACTAAAGAACTATTCAGCAGTGAAAATGTTTTGCATTGAGAATGCTTTTTCAAAAACATTTTTTAACAAAATGTTTCTAAAATATGTTTTTTTTTTTGGTTGAATTTCAAAGTTTTTTAACTTTGAAATTCGACCCATAGTAAATGTGCCCTTAAGGAGCAAATGTATTATTATTCCCCAAAATTCCCTCGATCCTACTCGAAATTCGATAAGCATTCGACCATCGTTTAGGCTATGATTTTGGTCGATATTTGATTTCTCAATGAATTCGTAGGATCGGATACCAATCATTCGATTTCACGAAAAAATTATAAAATTTCCTCTGAGCCTCCGAAAAATTTGTATGATTCAAACGATCGAAAGCCTCGATCATACGAATGGTATTCGAGCAGGACTTAGGGGCAAATTTACTATTATTCCCGAAAATTACCTCGATCCTACTTGAAATTCGATAAGCATTCGACCATCAAATGCTTATCGAATTGTTTTAGGCTATCATTTTGCTTGATATTCGATTTCTTGATGAATTCGTACAACTGGATACCGATCGTTCGATTTCACAAAAAATTTTTTAAATTTCCTTCAAGTCTCCAAAAAAACTTGTACGTATAATGGTATTCGATCAGGACTTCCCATAGGCTATTGCTATTGCAATTCGGTAGGATCAATCGGGCGAAGTAGGCAGTCAACAATCTTAAAATTTTGTTCCTTTGATCATCGAATGATCGAATAGCCGATCATTCGAGCCATTCAATCTATTCGATAATTCGGTATTTGATGATCGAAGAAGTCAAATTAGAATATCCGAATATACGAAAAATTTGTACGATCGTTATTCGATCATATTTGATCGTACTTTAATCATTTCACGTGAATTTTGTAAATTTGCCCCTAAGTGTAAAAACCACAAGAAAACGCTAATACATAACCTCTCCACGTAAATCCAGTCAAGTTGCAATAGAACTCAATGGGAGCTGTGCTGATACTGTTGGGCCATTTTTTTCTATCCATACAGACTTTTAGAGGTATTAGGATTAGTTTTTCACTTGTATTTGGTTTTAAAGATATCTGTATTTTTGTGTGCATTGTTCATAATTTTTTCCCATTCATAATTTTTATAATCGGATCTTTTAATAACTTTCATGACATTCATAGTTTTATACAAATAGAAATTATTTGTGATTTCACAAAGCTCTAGTAAAACCTCTCAAATTAAACCTTTAATAAATGGGCCCCTAACTGTAGCATTCTTTTTTTACCTGAACTACCTGGTAATATGAAATATTGCCCATTATTTTTAGGCACAAATGTGAACATTAGTTTTTGATGATAGCGTTGCTTTAAGCTTAAATTCAAAACTCAGTCCCCGTGTCATGTAAGTGTGACTTTAGGCAAACCAATTTGTCATCTTGTTCCTCAGGCAACAAAGTCTGAAAGATGCACTAAGGATGCCAGGGACTTGCTGTTCCTATGAAAGCCTGTGACCAGAGTGGTGTAAAAATAGCTGAGCTACATAAGCAAAATATTTTATTTTCTTTAAAGGAAAACTATACCCCCCGAACAATGTAGGTCTCTATAAACAGACATTACCTAAAACAACTCATATGTAAAACCCTGCTTCATGTAAATAAACCATTTTCATAATAATACACTTTTTTTTAGTAGCATGTTCCATTGGGTAATCATAAATAGAAAATAGCCATTTTAAAAAATAAGGACAGCCTCCTGGGATCCTAGGATCCAATGGTGCACACAAACATACCAAACAAAGTATTAACAGACAGAGTTCTGTCTTTTGCTTCAACACTTCTTGTGTTTACAGTTAGAGTTTAAATATTTCTGGTCAGGTGATCTCTGAGGCAACACACAGACCATCATGAAATGGTGGTTCAAGGCAAGAGATGTAAAAGGGCAATATTTAATTAAATATATATATACCAGGTAGGTAATATTCTTTAATATGTCATTTGGTTTGATATAAACTGTTGCTCAAAAAATCATTTTCGGGGTATAGTTTTCCTTTAATACTTTAAGGATAGTGTTTTGCCCCACATCTCATTTAAGATGTAAGTGTACAATATGTATAAATTGGCTAATTTACTCATAATAATTTGGAGAAAACTAGCAAAGGATATCAGGAAAATAGAAGAAAACATTATTACAATACAATAATAATACATTTATTGGGGCAAATGGTTAACTTGGCTAAAAAACTGATATTAATTGTAAATAAAATGCAGTATACAATTATTGTTAGTAGTTGTCTTTGCTAAACTTTAATGTTATGAAAATTAAAATGTATGAAAATTCTCTACATTAGAGGGACATTTAATAACACAGTCACAAGTGTGGTCTTGCTAAACTGGATGCAAAAATAATTCCTTAAAAGTACAGTATTTGCATTTAAAAAAAAAACTTTTCCCTTCTGCAAGAATCATTGTGTCTGCCCTTCCTCTTCAGCTGAATCATGCACATGTGTGCCTGTGGGAACTGTGGAAATCTGTTGTGCAATGCAGAATGCATCATTGGTGGGTGCAAGGTAACCCTGTCTTTAATGGCTGCCACAAAGCAGGTTGTAAGTACAGGTTCTACTTGCAGCCTTGTGTTGATATTTATAAGTTGGGCAAGATCGATATGTTCAACGTGCAAACATATTTTTATTCATGCCCCAATTGTCCTGAATAACTTTTTAAATATGCAAATATAATTGGAAATGGCAAATATTTATTCACAACTTAGGTGGTGGGAAAATATTTACTAAACAGTTTTTGCAAATTTATATTCAACAAACTGCTGTTCCATCAACATTTTATTCATGCACAACAACCACACACACAGTGACCAGGTTCATACAAATACCCATATCATTTGTAAGTAATTTGCCAATATTTATGTGCAATGTGCATCACCCTGCTGTTTGCAAAAATAAGATGGGTACAGCAGTGCAGTTAAACAACCATTTGCAAATTAATATGCACTGCTTTTTTGATTCAGAGTCACTGACTGGATATTTATTGTAAAGTGAACCAGACCCAACACAAAACAGGGGTTTGGTTCTGACGATACTGGTAGATGGTTCAGGTAGCTGACACTATTCCCAGGGCTGTGCAACCCCAAAGTAATCCAAAGATTTGTAGAAAGTTGGAATAAGCAGCTTCAAGGCAGTTCTTATAGTCTGCAAATTTCTTTTATTTGAAGCAGTGTATAGCACACTACATGTTTCGGGTAACAACCCTTTATCAAGTGTACATTGTGCAAAATGGTCATGGGAATATATACCCTCTTACCGTATTGCATATTACCGTATTCGGCTATTGGTCCAAGAGCAGCAGGTGTGCTCTCTCTGTATACTACATATTCTGAGTATTAACCCTTAAGTAGGCTTTTCTAGCAGTGCTTGGATTCTACAGAGTTAGACCATAAATATGGTAATTTCTCTGTTACGGACTTAATAGGCTCTGTACCTATGGACTCTATGAACTGAATGTTTGACATATATATATAAAAACTTTTTCTGTATTTTTTTGTACTTTTTGAAATTTTGAACCATCTAATTACAATAACTGTTGTAAATTACACACACTATCACTGGTAATTGGTGGTTGAATTAGTCACATGACCAAATGATTGAGGGAGGTCCTGATGGTAAGAGGGTATATATTCCCATGACCATTTTGCACAATGTACACTTGATAAAGGGTTGTTACCCGAAACATGTAGTGTGCTATACACTGCTTCAAATAAAAGAAATTTGCAGACTATAAGAACTGCCTTGAAGCTGCTTATTCCAACTTTCTACAAATCTTCAGACCCAACACAACTAATGCAACAGAGCAACCCATTTTGAATACAGAAAACTTTAATTATTGCTATTTATCATGGGCAATGTAGAAGAGTTAACTACTGCTGTTGCAGTGGTGGCAAAAGGAGGCACTCCCCAGGAAGTTTTCAGTTTGTTAATTGGTCTAATTTATAAAGTGAGCTTCTGGGTGAAATATGCATGAGATTTCATTAAATTTTTATGGTAATATTTCACATTGAATCAAATTAGGCCCATGGTGATTACTGAGTAAAAAAGTGAATTACGTACCTAAGAATAATGAGCAAATAAAGAATGTCTAATTCAAGTCAGAGACAGATCTTCTAAAAGATTTATAAATCACAATCTGAATTTTTTTTTTTTTGTCTTTCCTTATTTTTTTTCTTTCTCGCAGGTGACTTTCATGTAGCAATCCTTTCATTTGAACTGTTATTTAACTGTTAAGCTTGGTGCTTTTATACAAAGTAGTTTGTTGCACCTTATCTAACCTTGCTAAAAGTTTAGGGTCAGTAGTTATAGATTATCAAATTATTAGTCCCCCTTCCCACTGCAATCAATGTGGGAAAGTGGGGTGTCTTTCATTAGACCCAAACAGGATAGAAGAAAGTATACTTCAATGATGCATAAAAATTATCTCTTAACCTACTACTGTATACACATTTTAGGAAAGGGGAATGCAGGACATTCAGGTAAAATGGGTCCTTATGGGATAGGTCTATTTTTAGTTATCGTCACCATAATGGATGCACTGAGGAAGGCGTCAGAAAAATCAGTTAATAATGGGACCATGAATGTCTTGTTTAAATACTTGCTTAAATTACTTCTCTAAAGCATTGGCAAGTTGGACTGAGGATTAGTGATGGTTGAATCTGACCCAACAGCAACAATTCAACGAAATGCATTGAAGTCTTTTTCAGATCTGAAAAACTAACCGCGCTCAGAATTTGTAAACCATTAAGTCAAGAGGGAATAAGATAAAGCTTTCCTTTTAAACTGTAAAGTATCTGGACTCTGAGGGGCAAATTCACTAAAGAGTGCAATTTCACCAGCGACGGCTTTGCAGTCATCGAACAGTTCGCCAGTTGAAAATTCGCAAGACAATGCTAATTCACTAAAGTGCTAGGTTGTGTCCAGGGCACCAAATTTTCTTTAGCGTTACTTCGGCAGAGCTAGCAAATGAAAGTGAAGCTGCTCTAATGTTCAATTTTGCCTATCGCAACTTCGCTAGAGATCTTGTGCTCAGGCATATTTGTATACGGCGGGCAATTTTAAGTGGAATGGAGCTATTTATGTTACATGGTGCATCTAATACATTACATTTACACTGATAACTAGGCATGCCAAGAGAACCTTAATAAAGTCATTAGAGTTGTTTTAATGCCCTACACATAAGCCCACAGTTAAATAATGTGCCATATGGAAGAAAATGTCACCCTGAAAAAGATGCCAACATTTTTTGTACTTATAAGATATTACAGTCAAAAATTATGATGTAAGTAACTGAAGATTAAGGATGTTCTATGCACTCCAATGCAGAGCTGGCAAAGGCAAGTCTAGCGAAACAGGTAACGTTCAGTAAAATCCACATCTTGGTGAATTTGCCTGGCACTCTAGGGGTTAACAGTCTCAGGGGCAGATTCACTGTCATGCTAGAGAAAATTCGCCAGCATTAGTCACTTCACCCTTTAATGAATCTGCCCCTGAGACTGTTATTAACTGGAGTGCCATGCATTGAATTTTTAGCTTAATTTGCATGCCTGTTTAACTAGTCTGTGCCTTGTAAGACATTCACTCAACACTCAGGCTTCTGGGGTACCAGGGCATCAAATCAAGAAGCAACTCCCAATTCCCAAACCATATAATTTAAATTGTGTACAAATATACTTGCTGTAAATTATAAAATATATACAATGCTGTAAAGTATAACAATCACAAATATGCATTATAAGATTTACAGTGTACTGTAACTGTGGAGACCAGAATAAAATTTATTTCAGACAGAAATTATCTACAGGCCCTAGGATAAGATGAAGAATTGTATAGATGTTTAGCCTAGAGAATCAATGAAATGTCATTGAAAGCTTAGATGAGAAATAAGGCAGAGTTAAGATTTAAACTGTATACAGTATTTTAATAGTTTTACTATTCATATTCCTGAACTGGACACAGGGCCAAATACTCATTCTCAAATAGCAGTTTTCCAGTGCCTACAACATGTTGTGCCACAAAAAACATACTTCTTAGAGTTATTTAAACAATAGAGTAAAATGTTGAAGGCTGGGTTGTAGACACTGGACAGCTTACAGCAAGAAGCTCCCAAAATGATCATGACTCCCGTTTGTACACCTTATTAACTACATATGTTTTTTTAAGGCAGATGGAAAATAGCATTATGGATCTTGTCTGATGTGTAAAAGGGAACCCTATTCCAAATATCTGCAGCATGACTGGTGGTAAATTTTGACATCCATGTTGGTAGCAAACAACCTAAATGCCTTATGTTTAATTTTGGGCAGGGTTTTACTTTCTTTTGTGGTTATGACATCTTTTTCCACTCCAAATCTGCTAGCCCATTGTTAGTGGGTTTTATATTTCAAAAATAAATAATAATAATAATGTTCTTACTTGCAGCCCATCTTAATTAGTGGGGAGGTCCAAGATTTGACCCATGTCTTTAGGCATGTCAGGATAAAACTAGTGTCACGGTCGGCACCCAATACCAGAACAAGTGCCAAGCACCCTGGTCTCGGCTCGTGCTTCACCAGTAGTGTGACCGCCTTTGGCTTCGGGAGGAGCCCTCAGCTTACTCAGATGCCACCTGGACTTATACGAGAGGTGCAGAGCAGGAGTTCTGGCTAGCAATGGGGCACGACTGTAGATAAGTCTTTAAGGCCGATGGTCACGGTACAGATAGGAGTAGGCAAGTTCGTGGTCAAACAGGCTGGGTCGAGGCAGGCAGATAACTAGGATCGTCAGGCAGGCAAGGGTCAAAACCAGGTAATCAATCAGAAGGATGAGGCAGAATCAGTAGTCAATAACAGGCACGAGTCAGGATACAGATATTCAGAATAGTCAAAGCCAGGCAGGGTCAAAAACAGGAATCAGGAACAACCAGAAGCTTAAAGCACAGATACAGGCACCAGGAATAAACCTATCACGGGCAAAAAGCAATTCCAACAACCCCTTTAAATTCCGGAAGTGGGCGCCGCGCGCACACTAAGAAGAGGATGCCAGCAGAGAACAGTGCGGCGGGCGTCCCTGCCGCACCACCACTAGACCACCAGGGTGAGTCTTCGTGACAACTAGTCCTATTAAAAGCTGATTGGAGCAGACTGAAAGAGAGAAAGTTATAACAGATTATTTGATAACTTATTCCCCGCAGTTTAAAGTTTGAAGGATCAACAGGGCTAAGCCATTGTAGGACAGCTCACTATAGTACTGCCAAGTACAGTACATTTCTTAGATACTATCTATCTCTCACTATTAAAAGTAGGTCAATCAAAATCTTAAGACCAGTGGTATTAATGATGTTAATGTTCAATTAACTAAACTTTCCAACAAGAAACTGCTGAAACAAGTAGTTCACTCTGAGTAGAGAATTCCAAAACAATATTGTTTCCAAATACTGTAATGTATGGCATCTATATAAACATGAACTTTACATCAATATTATGTGAAGTAATGGAATAATAATTGCTGGTTATAACCAGAGCCTTACATTTAAATTACATACATCTTAACCATAAAACATTTTAATTAGTAGATGTGCAATGATGTGATAGAAGCTTTAACTAAATCAGCAGAATTAATAGAAAATGTTCACTTAAGGGCAATGGCTAGTGGGGAGAATAAGACAGTATAGAGTAATAACTCCAGTATACAGTACAAGGAGTGTTAGATACAATAAATGGAATAGCCTTCTAGAAGATGTGATGTGGACCAATATGATAAAGGTAATTAGGTAAAACATATAGAGCAGAAACATAAAAGTACATAACCTGGCTCCACATAATATAGTAGTAAGTAAGCCAAAAATGCTTGGGCACTTATTAACTAACTGACTGTAAACAATATATGAAGGGGCAGTCTGCTAATTCATATGCAGAAAAAAAAGAAAACCAATTGATTGCCTACTCTTAAATTAACCATGGCACCATTAATTACGCTCACTTGTGAACCACATGGTTCATTCATGAATTTTAAAAGGCAAAACACTGGAAATGTGAAATGATTCTTGAATGTGTCAGACACCAATTACATTAGATAATGAAGTATACAAGCTAAGAAGGCTGTTAGACCTGTGATAAAACAGTCCTATATGTAAAATCAAACACTAACATAAAATCAATCTCATTCATTAGAAGCATTATTGCTGAAACAAGCTAACACAAGTTAACCAGGTGGGGAACAATGTTTGGCACTTTGTTGCCATCATCTTGAATAGGCATAAGTAACAAATGCAATGCACCAAATGTTTGGCTGCCCTTCCTGCCCATTAGCTGGAACTTTTAGACCATTCCCAGAGGAAAAGTTAAGCTGCACTTCATTTTATTGTTAAATTCTGCTGCCTCGTGTAGCACCCCATGTCCTGGATCTACCCTGCCTCCTCCAATATTACTGTTATGCAAAGAGAAAGATACTGCCTTCAACCATATGATAAAAAAGGAAATTAATAGTCTTAGCCGTGTACAAACGTGCCTATTAGTCATGGGGATGAACAACTAAATTCAGTCAAGTAGAGTGGTCACATCTATACTATGAGACACAAAAACGTCATTGTTTAACCATTTTAACTGACATTATTTACTGACTTCAGATTTCAGAATCAGTACCCTCAGTATTCATGGCAAAAAAAATCCTATTGATTTATTTTAAAAAATTTTAATAGCCTTATTATGGAAATATGCCTTATGTAGAAAATTCCAAAGCATCTCCCATACTAAATTCCATACCTGTCTAAAGAAACCTATCGCTGTATATGGGTATGAGAGAACAACCACTGCAGTATATAAACAAAACAAACACAAGCAGTATAATGTTGTTTTTCTGCCTTTGGCATTAGAAGTATTGAGAAAAGGAGGCATTAAATGATTGGTAACAAAACAGAATAAAAGCTCCTCTCTAATTTGATTTTTCAGAAAAGAATGAAATGGCTTCTTGATAATTTAGGACATTCTACAATACCTCTTCTGGTGTGTTCAGCATTCAAATCGCAGGATTTGCAATAAACTGGGGCTTTAATTAAGAAAAATCACACTGTTTTTAATTCTATGTCAGCATAAAATTATATAAAAAAGAATCAATTAAACAACATGACGCCTTTAGAATTCTATTTCCGATCTGGTTCACAGAACAAGTGATATCTATGTAGTTGTAAAGAAATCTTTTTATGGCACATGTGTTAATTCTCCCAGATACAGTAACTACAGAGGATTTAACTGTGTATTGCAGATTACTGCATTTTTTTTTACAATTCTTTTTATAAATTATTCCCATTGTTGTCATTTGATTCATTTATATGTATTTATATTTATTTGTGTTCCCCTAACACTAAAGAAAATAGTTAATGTCAGGGTCGGACTGGCCCGGCGGGGGACCGTGAAAAAACCTGGTGGGCGTCCAATACAGGAATTGTATGCAAAAAAAATTTGTTGGGTGTTGCGCAGCACCTTCTGTTCATGCGCGCTGTCATTCTCGTGTGCATGCCGCAGAGCGCACCTTTATGCATGCGCTCCAAGAGGTGCCTCAAAGTAGGGGGCAGGGGTCCCCAATCCGGCCTTGGCTAAGGTTGGTTGATGTAGGATTGCAATGTGGACACAGCAAACCTAGGGGCAGATTCACTAAAGGGCAAAATGGCTGATGCTAGAAACTATTCACCAGCGTTGCCACCCGCAGGGACATCTCCAATTCACTAACAGGTGACAATTTGCTAGTGAAAGAGATCTTCGCTAGTGTTTATTCACACTCTATCACCAGGCAACTTTTCGCTCTGGTGAACCTTACCTCTTTCGCCAGTTGACTTCACCAACAAAGTGCTAAAAAGAAGCTAGATTTTTTGTCACTTACATCATATCCTCTCCAAAAATGCATTAAAGTTACAAAAACGCTGGCGACTTTTCCTTTTTCTTTTTTTGAAGCGGGAAACTGATGTAAGAGTCAAATAAACAGAAGGAATCCTGGGAACTAATTCCAAATGTGTTCCAATAGAATCCCATTTACATGGGTTTATCCTATTGGCTAAAGCTCACCCACTGGGTTTTCAAGCAAAAGCCAGGATAATAGCTGATCAGATTCTCAACTACAGACCGGTTTCTTGAGGCTCGTCAGTGTAGTGCAGGGATGTCTGATCAGCTTTGATAGAGACACTATATGAGGCAGTCTCCTCAACCCGATGTAAGAGTCAGAAAGCCTTTAGTATTTTAATTTTTCAGCTATATATAACACTTTTCCTCAAATTGTTTTATATTTAAAAGAAATGCATTGACTTTATCTTGAAGCTGAAAGTTTAAGTTGGAAGTCTGTAGATGTAGAAGATATATTAGATGGATGACATTGCAACCCGACTTTTAGGAGCTACTGGTTTAAAAATTCATAAGCTCTAAATGCATTCTGTTTTCTGTTGCTATCTATTGATATTAATTGCCCATTGCTCCAGTTCTGACTATTCCTCCATAGAAAGAGTATTACATATTTACATATTACATAAACATTATGCAACTATTATTTTACAGACATCCAGTAATAGGTCCCTGTAGGCATTTTTGCAAATAGTTTTGATAATAATTCTACCCTGGGCACCTCAAGCACATAGCATGTTTTTGTAGATAGTCTTTAATTGCTATATAAGGGTACAGTTTGGAAGTAATCTTCAAAAATATAGGCAGGGGCACTGTTATGATGCTGCCCATAGTGTAACATTAAACAATAAATTGGGTTGCTACTAGCAGCAGCTGATTCTAAACAGAAAGAGCAAAGTCAAAATTATGGCATTTTGGTGTGTAGGAGTAAACAGAAGAAACAAGACAGGGTTTTTTGAATCTCAGGCACAGACTGGTACTAGTATAGAATTTAGTCCGTCACTAGTAAGAGGCCCTAGTTTGTGGATGGGTATAAGCATAAGATTAGTGATGGGTGAATTTATTCACCTGGCACAAATTCACAGCGAATTCTCTCGGTGAATAAATTTGCGAGACACCTGCAAAAATTCACCTGGCGTCTTGTTTTGGACGCAGGTGTCCATTTTTTGGACGCCAGCTCTGTTTTTTCAACGGCAGCGAATGCACATACAAAACTAGATGCTGGTGGTGTTTTGTGATTTTCTTGCCATTTCACGAATTTCTCAGGAAATTCGCTAAAAATTTGTCGATGCCCAGATTCGCCCATCACTACATAAGATTAAGGGACATTTTTGTACTGTATAAGGCACAGTAATTGAAGTGCTTTCATTATCCAAAAAATGCAAGTAGAGCTTTAACCGGAAGCATTATTGGCATCAACTCCCAAACATGGAGACCACATACAAAAAGTGGCTTTTAATTCTGGGAGCAAGAATAAACACTGGCCATTAAAAACCTTGCCTTTTATAGGAAGCGAATAAGTTTTTGGCACAAAACAATGGCAACTTTCTAAAATTTTTAGAGGCAATACGTGGATTTGATGGTGTTTTGGAAAACATATAAAAAGAGTTACCATTGATGGAACTTTCCACCAACATCTTGGGAGCTCAACAAAATTAGATAATTAAGTTACCAGCTCTTCAAATCAATTAGAATATCTTAACAGATTTATATGCAGCAAAATACTCTCAAACTAGACTGTACCCCTGATATGAGTCATAAAGAAGAAATGATTAAATGTTGAAAGAAAGTACTAGAAAAAATACTTTAGCAAAGTCAATGATACCACAGGAGCTGGCGTGACAAATGTCCTCATTCAATGGCTGGAAGAACTTCTGCCTGTGTTGAAGCTGTTTTCATGTAGTTCAAAGCATCTATGTTTATTTCTCTGCCTTTAGACATTATTGGAGTATTCTAAAAAAAAATAACTTGGGGCAATCACATCAACATCTACCTTAAAACCTTTAAGTTAAACCAGCTGGGAAAGCTGAAATGATGCTGTGAAGGCTGTCTGGAAGCAAACAGAAAAGACTGATGATGCCCTAACTGCTATTGCAGAGGATAGCACATTTATGGTAGCTGCATTTTCTAAAACCCTTGCAGAAGTAAGAGGTATCCAGAAAAAGATATGCAACTTAATTATTAAGTGGCTTAGTCTGTGGCTATTTGAAATAAATATTACAGTTAAAAGGCTGCAAGGAACTGGAGTTGGTTTTTCCATTTCACCAAAAAACCATGGTGTTTCTGCAAAGGTATCAGATGAAGAATTTGAAAATATCATAAAAACAGCACAAACCTTGGCAGAGGATCTGAAAATTGGTGCTAATTTTCCACTTGTGCAGACAAGAACTGCTGACCTTAAACAACTGTTCAAAGTGGATTTCTTTTACCATTTTCTAGACTGTGTCATCCAGTCAGTTGAAGTACAATTCCTGCAGCTGAAAGGAACTGTCCACAGAAGAAGAACATCAACAACAGTGTGATGGGCTTGAGAAAGCACTCTCTGGGTCAGATTCACTAAGCCAGCATCAGCTTTGCACCCCTTCGCCAGGCACTAATGCGATACGAATACGGTAATATGCAAAGTTTTGTCATGGGCGAATGTGCAAGCATTTCATAGCGAAGATGCTCTAGCGTTCATTTGGGCCTAGTGAAAATTAGCTAGTGATGTTGCGCTTAGGTCAATTAGCACAGGGTGGGAAATTGAAAGATGTATGGAGGTCTTTATTATAAATGTTGGTGCAAATGGTTTGAGTTAGCAATATTTATTAAAGGTGTCCAGGAAACCTAAATAAAGACAAAAGAGTTAATATAATACCCTGCACATGAGCCCACTGTAAAATTAATGTTCCATATGTTATGAAATGTCTGGAGAACCGGTTATCCAAAAAAAGTGTACTTTAGGACTTTTGCAGGCAATCCTGCTTCAAAAAAGGAAAAGTCGCCAGTGTTTTTTCAACTTTAATACATTGCAAATCTGCATCCAGGGTGCCAAATGCTAGTGAATTTTTGCTAGTGTTAGTCACTTCGCCCTTAAGTAAATCTGCCCTATATCTATTGAGCATGAACTTGCCCAGAAATTGGACCTGGAACAATCAATTAGGCATTGCTATCTGGGCTGCTGGAAATTGTTTGCTGTTAAGTTATAGTTTTGAGTTGTGACAAGTCCAAGTGTGTTCTTGCTAAAATGTAGTTGTGAACCAGTAAACAGGGTTTAATGCATTTATAGAAAAGGTATTGTACAGATGTTATTTTATGTATTTGATTTCCATTTGGATTATATGTATATAAGTTTTGATATAAAACATGATGAAGTTGGACATAAAAGCAGGGCCAGCCAGACACCATAGGCAACCTGGCCAGCCAGGCGCCCAATAGACTCGAGTGAAAAAAAGGACACGTGCGCCTGCAAGAGAAAAGGACTCGCTTCACTGTGAAAATGCTGCAGGTGCATGCACGCATGCAGAATCAGGGGCCAGACAGAGCGTAGAAACAGGACCAGACTATGGGGGTAGGAGGCAGAGAAGGTGTGTGCCTGGCGCCCCCCTAGCTTTGCACCTTAGGCATGTGGCTACTCTGCCTACCCCTAGTTCCGGCCCTGCATAAGAGAGTATCTTTGGTTAAAATATTTCTTCCTCCGGGTGGTCATCCTAATAAAATTAATTTGTTTTGGGACAAAAACTAACATTTTTAGATATTTATTATACCACAAAACTGCAAAAAAGTCCAAATCTAAAAAAACATCTCAAATCTGTGGAGGTCATGAAGAAGTCAATGGGAGGTGTCCCTTTTACCATTTGAAAATATTGTGATCTGCACTGGGTTTCAACTGGTAATCTGAAAAATTCAGGGTTATCGGGCAATAACCTGGACAAGTACCATGTTCAATAGTGGGTATCAATTTTCCAAAAAATAAAAGGAAACTCATATACTATATAATTGAAAAATAAAGACTGTAAACTTGTTTTCAATGCACCCTAATTATATATAAGATCCTTGGCTTGTACAAAATATAATGGCATTAATTTAATGGCACTGTCAAAAGACATATTTTATTCATAAGTCTCCATCAGCTTTATTACAAAGACCTGAATTACACTGTGAAATTACAGAATAATTAGTAACAGAGGAGATCAGCAACGAATGCACTATTATAGTCACAAGCATTTATTCTTAAGATTACTGTGTTTTCCCTTTTTATTAAATAGGTGTCACATATTTTCATAAGGCAAGGGCCAGATATTATAGTAAATAAGTAGTCAATTAGCAAATAATATAAACACCTTAAGTACAATATGCAGAATATACCCAAAGGTTATTTATCAATATTTATCACATGAGTTTGATTAATTAACCCAGCTTTTAAAGCAATTAATAAAAAGGCAATACAATGGGAAAAATCTGTACAAGCAATACAGCAACTACTTTTTGAAAGGCATCGTCATTTTTTCTGGGAAGCAGTAATTCATACTTCAGCTTTTCCCAATTTAATAAGAAGCGAGATTGTTCAGACCGAGAAAAACTGTTGTAAGGGGGCCATGCTACTAGCAAAAAAGGATCTTTGCCTTGTCTGTAGGTTTGAATGGAACATTGTCAGAAGTTCTGTAGCAACATCTAGAACCAATATTGCAAAAGGGTAGATAAATCTAAAAAAAACCATAACTTCTGCCCACTACAATTGGATCATGAATCACAACTTGGGGTGAAGGAACATGCCCACCACAGCACCTGGATGTCAATGTATGCATTACTTATGATTAGCACCAGTAGGTAAGCACCATGCTAATAGGGATACTGTCATCAGAAAAAAAATGTTTTCTTTTTAATTTTATTTTTATATTACATTTTGAAATCTGACATGGGGCTAGACATATTTTCAGTTTCCCAGATGCCCCAAGTCATGTGATTTGTGCTCTGATAAACTTCAGTCACTCTTTTCTGCTGTACTGCAAGTTGGAGTGAAATCATCCCTTTCCCCCCAAGCAGCCTAACAACAGAACAATGGAAAGGTGATAAGATAGCGGCTCCCTAACACAATATAACTGGATCTATTTTTCATATACTTATTTGATAAACAATAAGAATACATGGGATTTTATTTTAATTGAAATGGAAGAAAAAACACATTTGCAGAAGCAATCTTTATCTTGCAAAGGTCTGCTAGAGATTATGAGACATTCAATTCAGTGTAAAAAAATATTTATCACGTGAAAAGTGATGGAAGAAATTCAATTTCAAATGCAATTCAGTTCAGAAAAACTTATCTCAAAGTTTATTGCATGAAACCTTTTCTTCTTTTGAAGTCAGCAGGAACTGAATTTGAGGAGAAAAGATTTTTCTCCCCAAATTGAATCTCGTCCATCAGTTTTCATGTGATAAACCTTTACTCACTGAAATAAATCTGGCCCTATGTGTGACAAGTAACGTCAAACTCAACTGAAATGTGGTGGGTTGCACTGTTGAAAAAAAAAGAAAAAAAAAAACATGAATCAGATTTAAATTTTGACTGTACCTTACATATGATCATACAAATAATAAGCAATTATGAAAGACCTACTTTCTATTTTAGCAGTTTGAAATCTAAAGATATATATTTTTTTTTAACAAGAGCATTTGTGATTGTGAATGATTGATGATGAGTTTCAAGTCTATTCAATCTCTTTTTCAGGTGTGACTGCTAGATTACACTTGTAAGGGAAGAAGAATTTTGTATCATGGATAGATCTGTAAGAAATTAAATTTGAATTGTGCTGGCATTGCTTCTACTTTTGCTGCACCTTATATAATTTATCAGTAGCTGAGCTCTATTGAGTGTGAGATTAGTTCTTAAAAATAAGATTGACCTACATGGCCTCTATCATGTTTTCAAATGCAGTCATTATACAGAGTGAGAAGGAAGTACTGGTAGTGATTTGGAGCCTGAAATACTAGATTTTGGAAAAATCTAAAAACTGTTATTTTATAATAGCTTTATAAAGCAAGTAGTTCTGTATAGAAGTACAGGTAAATGTATATAGTGCATATAGTAGGAAACAAACAATGCAATGCCGCTTGTTGATTACAATGTATGTCTGAGAAGAACCAATGCTAAACTAATCACTGATTAGGGTAGTAGAGTATAAAGTTGCTTGGAAAGGTGATGATATCTGTGAAATCCTTTGATTGATTACAGTTAATGACTTTATTAAAAAATGTGCTTGCACAACTAACATACTGCAATGTTGAATTCATGGTATGTCTCAAACATTCTGTCACCCTATTGTAATCAATATTTGGCTTAGTCTTCATTATCATTTTGTGTACTTTTTTCTATATTTAATATTATTTCTCTAGCTGATGAAAAAGCTATCTGACCCAGACAAACAAAAAGCTGTAATAAAAAAATACTTGCCCTCGTGACCTAGCGGTGCGGCGGGGACGCCGCTCCTCCTCTGCTGAAAACTGCCTTCCTAGTGTGCACTTGGAGCGCACTTCCTCTATTTAAAGGCACATGCGCGCTGGCGTCATGACATCAGCACGCAATGGCCCTGCCTGGCTATTTGACTACCCTGAGTTCTGAATCCTGACCCTTGCCTGATTTCCGACTCCAATTCTGCTTTATCCTTTGATTGACTTCCTGGTTTGACCTTTGCCTGTCAGACTATGTTAACTCTATGCCTGCCCCAATTCAGCCAGATCTGACTACAATTCTGTCTTACGCCTTGTACCATGACCTTCTCCCCAAAGACTTTGCCTATAGTTGTGCCGCTTTGTCTGCCAAGAACCCTTCATCTTGCACCTCTCGTTTTAAGACCTGGCGGCATCTGATTAGCCAAGGGCTCCTCCCGACGTGAAAGGCGGATGTCAGAGGCAGAAGCACGAGCCTTTACCAGGGTGCTTGGCATCGGTTCTGGGTTTAGGGTGCCAACCATTACAAAAACCTTCTATTTTCTGTCAAACATTTTCTGAGTCCAACAGTTTAAAATGCATTAAGATTTATGTCAAAAAGAAACAACCTCTCTAAAAGACAATAGGGATTTTCAATAAATAATATTTTATGTGTTCTTGCAAATATTTATTTTGGCACCAATACCACTAATTAATACTAGAAGAAGAGTATGAGTTATATGTAAAACATATCTGTAGATATCATAAGAGAAGCATTTACAAATGCTTAAATTTACTTTTTAAAAACAATACCTACTAATATAATAGTACTGTATTGTCTGCAATAACATGGTCTAATGTTGAGGTTGAAAAAGTATAGTAAAAGTCAAAGGTGTTTCTAAGAAAACTGGTGGGCATATTAAAATTTGACCTTTTTTTCGAAACTTGAGAAAATCGCCAAAGTAAAAAAAAAAACAGTGGTGCATTTTTTTAATGTGAGTTTTCCAAATTAAAATTAATTAGCTGAAAAAAACAAGTTTCTATAGAAGTTAATTTGAGATGTATTTTCAATAATTGACCTATGTTTTGCTAATTTTTAGTGGTGTGTGCAAGCAATTTTTGAAAGTATTGGGGTACTGTATGTAAAGAATGCATTTCACATTTACCAAGAAATTGTTGTGGGGGAGTGGTCTGCAACTTCATGTGAGAGGAAGCACTTTAACTCAGCTCTTCTCTCAGGGCTTAAAACCATGTGAATACCCTGAATAAACTGAAACAACACAGCTCACCAGCAGCATTCCTGTGAAGTCCTGTGAATGGGTCAGAACAAAGTGCAGAAACAAGCTTTTGAGGCTGCTACAAGGATGGAGAAGTTTGCCTGTGGTGGGAAATGCAACCCAAGATGGTGCAAGATCCTCCAACCAAAAAAGTACAGAGGTGGAAGGAGCACCCCCTCCAGAACCACTCTTCTGGACATCATCGTGGAGATAAAATCTACCAAGAAGCCTGCACAAGCCTTATTAATTCCAAGTCAAATGAGACCAAACTGGATCTCTCACTTATCAAGCATGACCTGCAGAAACTTAGTGAATGTACCACCACTGCAGAACAGAAAATCAGCAATCTCAAGGACACATGCTCACCACTCCCCCAGGCTAACCAAACCCTGCGCAAAGATATAACCAGCTGCCTACAAAATTCTGAGGACTCGGAAAACCATCTGTGCCAGAATAATATCAGAATGGCTGGATTTCTGGAATGGGAGGAGGGGAGTGCACTAGATGTATTTGTGGCAAACTGGCTGCTGTCTACATTTAATAAAAGCAGGCTGTCTGGGACCTTTGCAGTGGAGCAAGCACATAGACTCCCAACAAAACCTCCCCCACCCAGAGATCCACCAAGGCCATACTAACCCCTAAACATCATAGACAGAGCTGTCCTCAGATTGACCCAGGACAAAATTAACCTTTTTTAGAAGTAACCATATAAACAATTAACCATTTCTCCCCTTTGTAACTGCTGCAACCAGCAGTATGGCAGCCTTTTCCACTTCCCTATGGACGTGCACAAAGCTGGAGTACTATTGGGTCAAGATCTTAGAAACCTTTTCTTTGCAGATAGGGACCCCATACCAGGAGATTCCGAGTTGTGTCTCCTCGGCATGACTATTTCCCTGGTGCTCCCTCCACCGCAGGTAACGTATCTGCAAAAAGTACTATTCTTGGCCAGGAAGTGGATAAATTATTGTTGGAAAATCCCAACCCTCCGTCCTATGACCAATGGTATAAATGTGTGAAAGACTTGTTGTAAACTGAAAATGCTATGTACACTAAGAATGGAAATTGTCAGCCCTATATGGAAAGATGGGAAAAGAGGAATGTATCAGAAATTCTAAATGTCTAATGTCCTCCTAAGCTGATACTCTCTCTCTCTCTCTCTCTCTCTCTCTCTATATATATATATATATATATATATATATATATATATATATATACGTACAAATGCTACTGTATCTCACACTATAAGATGTCACACTATAAGAACTTTTAAATGCACTGTGATCTTCCCCTTGTCATGCATGTATGTTCAGTTGCTTAAATAAACTTCCTGAGGAAAAAAAGGAATCATTGTGACTTCTGAGAAGTAAATATAATTTGTGCAATCTTCATAAAATATTTATGCTTGCGCTGGAGCAATGGACCAGAGCTAATCTACATGAAATGAAAAACCAGTGTCTATGTTACAATGTAATGTGTTTACCAGATTGAAGTCCATAAAAGCTACCATAAATACCTATTTACTACACTATTCTCTTGGGTGTTCTCTGGCAAACAAAAGGTTGTAATAGCTAAACATATGTGAATTGCCAAAGTTACAGTATATGAGAAATCAAATTGGAACATCGAGCAAACTACAGCATATGCCTTATTTTTTTAAATCCCCTTCAATGACTTTAGTTTTTTTGTTTTAATATGGTGAACCTTGAACAAATATGATCTTACAATATAGAAACTAACAATTTGGGGATTGCTTCTTGACAAACTTACCACAGAGGAGCAGCCAAAATGACGTATAAGCCCTATGCTGTTTAATAATAATTGTGCTGAAATTCTCACCATGTTTATTAATATATTCAGTCAAAATAATACTACATTAGTGTCACAGGTTCACAGAAATGTCACATTCAGAGAGACACAAGCATCTCTTCATATATATATAATAAATCAGCAGGTCCGGATTTACCTAGCGGGCGCCCCTAGGCCTGTCCCCTCCCTTTTATTTTCTCAAATTTTCATCATCAGGACAGAGCAATGGGAATTGGCACACAGGAAATTTAAATTTCTGAACCAATGTGGGTGTGGATGGTCAGCATGCTGCCCCCTAAAATCCTACCGCCCTAAGCCCGGGCCTAGGTGGCCTCTCCACAAATTCGGGCCTGCTTATGTAGTCCAGTGTATGCATTATACAGTATATCTTAAAAAAGAACCTGGGCTGTTATCATGGTGGTTACAGGAGCCACTTATGTAGGGACCCTGCTTAGAGCAGGGATTTGCAGATAACTAGGTGTCATGTACCCACACGATTACTTGGGATTAAGTAGACAAATTATCGTATTTTATGTTTTTTCCAGTGTATCATTGTTTTGTGTTATAGAAAATAACCTCCAGAAATATAAATCTGAAATATGCTGTTTGCATAAATATTCATTTGCCACACTTACATATTTTGTAGCTCCAGCTATTGCAACAAACACAGTTCTGAATATTTTAGGTCAGGTATGTAGTCATTGAAGAAAATGCATTTTTCTGTTTTGAGAATAATGTGCCTTTAGCCTATTGGTTAGGATCATTGTCCTGCTGGAGTAAGAGCTTCTTCAATTTAGTAGCAGAATGCACCATGCATTCTACTTATTTTAACAATATGCTCAGTCTCTGTGATATCTGCAATATTTGCCATAAAACTGTCCATGCCTTAAAACCACATATACATTGAAGCTTGCAGTTATTAGTGGCAGCATTATGCCAACCAGGTCAAAGACATCCCTGGCCTGGCCAGTCCTAGACTCACTTTCATCTGATTCATTAAGAATTCAATTATTTATTATGTATATAGAGACTAAGCTTTAACTGCAACTTTATTTTCCATGGTTAAAACTCTTAAATGGCTGTCGATTTTATTGCACACTACAGGGGTAATCTGACAGAAAATGGAACTCACTCTCAAAACAAATCACATCTCTTTCACCATTTGTTTATACAGGAATCATGATCAGCTCTGTATTTTAGCTCCCATCATTCCAAACTTATATTTGGTGATCTATGTTTTCTTACCAGAAAAGCAATGTGCAGGTAAATATGTATACTAAAAAACTGGTATTGTTTACAAATAAAAGGAGTGAAGAACTGTCCAGGGGCAGGAAATTCCCAGACATGTACACCCATAAGGGTAGTAAAGTCATAGACAGCCAATCAAAATTATTTCATTGAATTCAGTTGGTGTTCACTGAAACTCACAGATGTTCTCACAGAAGTTCTCTAGTCACAATGGTTCCATGATTGAACTGGTGTGAAACCACCAAGGTGAGGATGTCAAAGTG
The DNA here is from genome assembly GCA_024363595.1 of Xenopus borealis. Lineage (NCBI taxonomy): Eukaryota > Metazoa > Chordata > Amphibia > Anura > Pipidae > Xenopus > Xenopus borealis. Next base: position 161,651,715 of record CM044431.1, on the reverse strand, counting down.
GCATTGTATGTTGATGATAAGCAGTGTTGCAAGCTGCCTCCTCTGTTCAGGAATGGCCTCCTTCACACCTCTTTCAAAGCATCTGTTTTCTTGCTTCAATATATGCACATTGCAGTCTTCAAAGTAGTGTCCCTTTTCATTTAAATGTAGATAGACTACAGAGTCTTGTCCTGAGGAGTCTATCTACCTATGCTGGACCATTTGATTACTGAGTGGTTGTTTACTCTTTCTAATGTATAGATCTCAGAATTCTTTACTGCACTGGACAATGGATGGATCAATAGAAAAATGAAACCATTGTGATTGGATGCCTGTGACTTTAATATCCTTAAAGGTTTAAACCACTCTGAAGAAGCCACTCAGGGAAAGATTTTAAAGAAAACTCAGAAAGTTTGCCTACTTTAGAGTTAACTCTACTGTATATCATTATCGGGATGAATGAGAATCTGTAAAGATAGATGGTAATGGAAGGAAGGCAATAAGTAAAAAATGAAATAACAGCAAAAATAAATAGCAACCTGTAACAACCTGACCACAAAAACACAAGAAAGAAAGCTAAAAACAAAACAGGGAATTTAGAATTGCCATGTTATTATGTGCTCCATATTATTGCTATTGTATAGCCTATACAATATTTTATATGTTCAAGGATTAAATTATATTAAAATGTTGATGTTATACAAAGAACCGGTCAACAGACTGGGGACATTACAAATCACATGGAGGGCCACATCCAACCTACTTTCTTTAAATGTTTCTAAATGTAAATAGTGTTATAATTAGACATCTTTGGAGAGGAAGTAACGCTAAATCTTACCAGATTGTGAAAAAGGAAGTACCTTGTTTGCCTTGGAGGGCACAGCAGCTGTTACACATATAAAACAGCATACATGGGTATCATTTAGTACCACACCAAGCAACAATTCTAATTAATTCAGAAACAGCTCTGTATAATGTATTAATTATACATATTGTATATAAATTACTGATTTTTCTAATAATTCCAAAAGGTAGCTTTATCGTCAATCTTCTTGAGCATATATACTCTAAATGTAGTCTTGCTAAAGGTTAAGAGGGCCAGATTTCCTTTGACAGCAGTATTCCCGTCTGTGTCCCAAGATGTCTGTCATTTCTAATCTTCACACTTTGCTGTTTGAAACTGTATTTGCATAGCTCATAAACACATTTTACATTACAAAAAGCAAAAGTGTAAAATCATGTAAATTTAGCCCAATGAGAAAATGTTGTAAGATAATATCGAAGATGGTCTTATTTTGAATGAATAACTGTTTGTAGTTCATGCAACTCCCATGATTCACTATGAGGTCTTTTTTTATGCCATTGTGCCTGATAATAGTACAAGTCTCAAAAATTAGGAGCATGAATTGTTATGATATAAAATTTTAAATGAGCCATGTAGCATACATGAATCATTAATCACCATGTATAAGCATGTATTTTACAGATTATTGCAGCTAAACAATATCTGGAAGATTGTCTGTAGGTTGGATATCCTTTTTTATTCATGGCATTGTGGATGATGAGGCACAATGTGTTATGTAAGACATCTAATATACATTGTTCAGGGTAATGTGAATTTTGAGATACACTGAGCAACATGATGCACTTACTGTACCTAATGGCCAGTGGATAAAGCTGTCCATATATTTAGACTATTTTGAACAATGGGGCATAGTTGTGGCATGCATGTGGAAAGTCTGCCAAAATAACAAAAATTACTCAGCAAAGATAACTTGCTATATTAGATGTCACTGCTTAAATTACCATAATATAGGACAAAAAAACACAATAGGACTTAATCCCCGAAAAGTCAGATAATAAGATACTAGGTTGGTAATATTGAATATAATTAAAATGGCAATGTTTATTACTCAACCACATAATATGATCTTATTCAATATGCTGTTACACACTGAACTATAACTCACACACTAGAAAATCCATGCAGCATGGATACGAACAACACACTGTCCTTATACTATTTTATAAGTATTTTGGCTATCAATATATATCAAAGATAAAGAGCAGGAAGAGCACAAAAAGCTGCCATGTTTTTTGCACAAATAAATAGATGAAACCAATGATCATAGTGCTGCTGCAACAATTATTTTTTATTTGGCTATTTTTTACAAATAGAAGACCAACTTTGGTATACAAGACACTTATACTGAACACTTCTTGAGAAACCAAGCTTAATCACAATGATGCATGCATAATTAGTCTGCAACTGACATCTTTCCTTGAAATCTTTTCACTGTACATATATCAAACTTACAATTTGGTAGACTTTTTGGATCAAAAGTTAACAGCAGTTATTATTTACAGTATTGTGTTGACATTATTACTTGTGTCACAGGAGGGAGGGACCCCTCCACTTACAGGAGTTTTATGGGGGAATGTAATAAAAGTTGGTAATTGAAAAATATTTGCAATGTGCAAAGTTATGCCTCTGTTCTAACAAATTTTCCTACTCACATATTTAATATAGCTTTTGCGAACCCGACCACTTCCGACAATGGAAGAAGGTTTGCAAATTTTATAGTTTTTGCCAGTGCGCAGTGAATGTAATAAAGCTTCTTACTGAAAAAGTTGTTACATTTGGTACAAAAATATTCAACACCTTCAAGCACTTCTTAAATGTGGGCAATGCGCAATGAAAATTGGCAATGCAATAACATTTTATGGAAGACTATTACATTGCAAAATGTGAATTTTTATTCTTATTTGTGCAAATTGTTTTGTTCTGTGGGACTTTTATTACATTCCCCCATTAGGGTTTTAATGTGTTTTTAATATGTATGCGTTGGCATGATTGATTAACAAACATCTCTATTTTAATTGTATTCAATATTACCAAACATATTATCTGGCTTTTGGGGGATGAAGTCCTATTGTGTTTTTTGTTTTATAAAGTTGAAAGAGTCACTTCAGGACCTGAGAATGTGACTCCTGTCACAATTAGTCACGCTTCCTAGAAACCAAGACTGCACAATATGCCTCTGATATCTTTTCATTTTCCAAAAGTTTGTACAAATTAGCTGCTCCAGCATACTAGTATCCATCTTTTATAAGTACCGGTTACTGCTTTGACATATTAAACATGAAGCTTTACTAAGGGGCTTCATACCCTATGCTGACTTTTCATTTACTGCTCAACATACAGTACATGGATTTGATATCACTTCCTGTTGTTGCTATGGACACCAAGGCCTCTGTATGCTATAATTTGTCTGCATTACTATGGCAATTTCCCTCATGCTATATTTTTGTAATACAAGAGTTAATGTTAACAGCACCGAATGATTCATCAATCACATCAGCTGGATCCTGTATTAATAAATAATTTTTAATAAGATTAATTGTATTTTGCACATTACAAAAATATGATATATATGTATGCACATTATTGATGTATCTTGAGTATTTACTGACATTTTTCTGTTAATAGTATACAGCTGGTGATGTGGAAATACTTATTAGTTGCTGAACGAGAAAGGGGTAGTGCAAATCTATACACTGTAAGCTTTACCTTTCATAAGTATATAAAAGCTTATATTTAGTTTGTGTTAAGCTAAATTTCTATCTGTAAAATGCCCAATAGAGTAGCAAATATCAGTGTTGCCTTTATACTGTAAGGGGGCAGATTTACTAATGGTCGAATTTCAAAGTGAAAAAACTTAGACCTTTGACCATCAAATTTTTTTGGTGGTAATTTTCTATCGAATATGGCCATTTTTGATCGAAAACGGGAGCATTCAATCAAATGAAAATCATTCAAATTGTTCAATCGCATCATTCGAATATTCAGTTCGACCCTTAGTAAATGTGCCCCTAAGTATATTTAAGTCTGTGCATGAAAGTCTATGGTAGCATCATCTAATCGATTTTATTTCAACAACCGCATTTTTTTTTGCTGCATATTAGTGAACCTTTTCTTTGCATAACATGAAACATAACATTTTTATATCAGGCATAAATCTACAGTCAAAACATTCTACTAACATCTACTAACAGTCATAAATAAATATTTTTAATAACATTTGTGGCATGTATTTGTGCTATGTATTTAAAGTGGCAAGCTCAGTAAACCATGAAATCATTTTTTGAAATTCAGGAAACAAAAATCAGTCAACATACAAATAAACACTTTTCATTAAATAAACATTTTTCTTTGAAATTCATTCTCTGAGGAAAGGCACATATCACCAAAAATGAGCTGAATTTTCCTGTGAGCTGACTTGGACGTTGAGTTACCCAAAGCCGGGACTGTATAATGTATATGCAGACATAATAACAAGATTTAGCTCAGCTGTGAATTGCTGTTCAGCCGATGCATACTGGAGCTGTTCAACTGTGCCTGCTTCTCACTGAAAGTGAATTAATAAATCAGCTGCCGCCTACGCTGCCTGCAGGCCAGGAAATGAGAATGGGAAACATGAACCTCAGCAGAGCTTCCATCCTACAAAACTAAACATGCAGAGACCCTGGAGAGCATACTGGGAGCTGGGGAAACAGTTCAAATGAGAAATAATGATCATATTGAATTTAAATGTCTTATTGCTGTGTAAGGCATATTTTAAGATGTGTTGTGTTAACCTTGAAGAAGTTCCTTTCTTCATAAACTGACAAATCTTTCTGCTCTGCGGGAGTCACCTGTGTATTTATCTCCTAGTCCTATGGAACAAACATAATAATTTTAATGAAAGGGTAACAATGTCCCACACAGAGAAAATCTTTACATAAAGATATGATACATATCATTTCTGCTTAACCAACTATCATATCATATCAAGAGACACAAACTTTATAGAAACACAGCAATAAAAAACTTTACCATTGAAAGCTACATGTCAAATGGAAAAAACAAACAAGCATGATCATGCCCAGATGCCCAGCAAAATCCTAATAGACCAGTACAATCACATCCACATGTGCCATATACTGTATGACACTGACTAAATACACTGATGATGATCATAATGATGAAGCAAAAACAAAAGAAAAAAAAAAAAACAAGGAAAAGAAACAAGAAAATAGCAGATAAGTATATATGATGCATATAATTTAATTTTTTTATTTACCTGTTGTGGGCATGTTAATACCCTTTTACAAAAAAAAGCAGTAACAATGCTTTATAAATAAAAATTTTTAATAACAAGATCTAAAAAAAATTTTTAATAATTTATTGAATACCCTGTTTTTTACAAAAGCAATGCCAGCTGCCACTGGAGAACATAGATTGCTTATCCTTGTTAAAATGTACTGTATTAGCTTTTTATGGTTTTTGTTTTTAGAATCTTTGATTATACAAAGGGAAAAGAAATATCACTGGTGAGGTTGACCAAAGCAACCAATCAGATCTTTGCTTTTGTTTTCTTACTTGTAAATGACTGTTGAAATCTGATTGGTGATTGGGTGTCATGATATATAATGGCACACACAGCAAGTCAAATTAAAGGAACAGTAACATCAAAAATTTAAATGTAAAATGAGTAATACGGATATAATGCAGTGTTGCCCTTCACTGGTAAAACCCTACTACTGTTGTTATAAATAAGCTTCTGTGTAGCATTGGGGGCAGCCATCCAAAGGAGAAAAGGCTAAGGTTACACAGTAGATAAGTTCTGTAGAACATGATGGTGTTATCTGTTATCCTCTATTTAACCTGTGCCATATAGACTTTTTTCACTTTCCACCATTGCAATGAAGCTTGCTTATATGAAATATAGTAGTGTTTCTGAACCAAACAAATTAAATCAATTTTACCAGTGCAGGGCAACAGTAAATGATATTTTCATTACTTGTTGGTGTTACTGTTCCTTTACAGGGAAACCCCTTCAAAAACATATTTCTGAACAATGAAAGAAAACATAGTTCTCAACAGCAGTGAATTACTCATTTTCACTGAAAGCAGTATTTGTTTGTCTCTTTCAAAAAATCCAGCATTTGTCCAGACCAGACTCCACTTCTCACAATGCCTTGAATTGTTAATCAGCTCCTTCTACTACACTGTTTCAAAAGTCAGGATTAGCAGTGCTGAGGCCAGAAAGGGTCAGACAGATGCTGCTTTTAATAGCAATTTAATTTAAAATGAAGTAAAAAACATATTTATAAATTAAAATATGTTGTAATGTTGCTAATAATTAAATTTTCTTTCATTATGCAAAAATACAAAATTGTTGGTTTGAGTTCCCATTTAAGCTTACAGTTTCAAAAATGGATTTTTAGCACAGAATTTTCATTGCAATGTGAGTTTTACTGTTGAGTGATTGTAAAACTGAACAAAGGAACTGTTTTCTTCATTCCATAATCTTTTTCTTCGCGCTGGACAATTGTAGTTTCCATGAGCTTGTGTTTGTATCTACAGCTTGGATCTCTATACACGCAAGTTATAATCAATATTTTCCCATGGCGTGTGTGTTACCACTGCGTCAAGCTGAGCGACAGAAAAGGCTAAATCTATTTTGAAATTTTCAAAGGGATTTTTCTCACACTGGCAGGGAACTGACAACCAGGTGGGTCTAAAAATAAAGCAGCATGCTGTGTTCTAAACCAAATTGATAAGCATAAAATGTTATGATCAAGTTTGTACGTATATACAGCATATATGCTGATAAACAGATTTAACGATAAAGTAAATGTACCATACATTTACAGAGCTTCTATTGCTGCCAACCAATGAATGATAGTAGTTTGCACCCAAGAGATTCACTTCCATGTTCTCTGGCAGTCATTGGAGATCACAGTAAAAATAGACACTGAAATGGTCTAATTGGACATTAATGATCAGCTTTATTTTAGTGAATTGCCACTCGAAGACAACTATTGCTTTGACGTAAAGGAATAAGAAATAAATATACAATTTCTATTCTTATAGTTATCTCTACCACCTGCACAAACATGCATCATTAGGAATTAGGTAGGACTTTTTATATGCTATGTATATATGTTTTATCCACCTGTGCTTGTGGCTTAAGTTAAATATCTGAAATGATATATTTAAATGATTACTGTCTATCAGCCCAGGTGCACATGCAAAAGCAAAGTTGAAATTCTTATGGTCCATGAACAGAGAACTCTCATGGGGCAATAGTCTATGCAGGCTATTCAGCACAAGGTACAGATTACAACAGTATTAGGCTTAGGGCAGCCCAGTATTTAACAACTGCCATAGGGCCCTTACACATGGACGTTTGTTACCTGCGCTCCCCTGCGCTCCGTTTGGCTGAGTTCAGCTGCAGGGGAGTGCAGGTCTAGACGCACTCCATTTTTGTCAATGACATTGTACCCAAGAGAAGCTTGTAAGCGCCGAACGCAGGTTCAGACGCAGCATGTTGCATCTTAACCTGCGTTCAGCGCTTACATGTATCTCGTGGGTACAACATCATTGATAAGCATGGACTGCGTCTAGACCTGCGCTCCCCTGCAGCTAAACACAGCCAAATAGAAAGCCGGGGAGCGCAGGTAACAGACGCCCATGTGTAAGGGCCCATAGGCAGACGTTAAATATGGGGCTCTCGTGCCCCTTGATTCTTAAATAAAGCCTGTATTCTTGGCTCATAGACTTGAAGCCAGTAAGGTTTTGTCGAGAACTAAATTATGGAGTTAGTATATCTGTGTATACTGCACAAATTAACAGAAGAATGTTAGCACTCCTGTTTTAGAAGCCAGATGCCCATATTATGAAATAAATCTTTACTCACAGTCTTAGCTTGGTCAAAAGTTTGCATCTACCTATCTATCTATTTATATATTATTTATATATAGTTACATAAGCAGGCAAATATTTTTAGTGGCTATAGGAACTAATCAAAGTGAAGAGGGAGGAGACATGTCCCTGACTGTGGGCAGAGTTGCCAGTGAGGATGCTGTGGAAAAAGTAGTGAACAACCTTTTAAAGCTATAAGTTTGAGTATTTTGTGTCAATTCTTTTAGTCTCCATTACTCTTCTGGCTGGCAGACTTTGCATTATACCACTGAAACAGCAGTCTTGCTGGGAGACTTTGCATTATACCACTGAAACGGCAGACTTCATCTAATTTCCATAGGTTTCCATGTGGCCATTGTGATCCATTCCTTGGTTTTATTCATATGTTTGTATAACAAACATTTCCTGCTGCTCTAAGTGTATGAGATTCTCCATCTGAAGCTTCTGAACTACCAGTTTCAGCAGTGAGTCGATGTACAGGTGGAACAAACGTGAGAGGGAGACGCCGGCAGAACCCATCTCTTCTATTGCAAAGGTTCACCTCCATGATCAGCACTATAAAACTGGATTGTTTGATTTGCATTCAGAAGTGTGGCTTATTTAAGTGCAATAATTTTTTAAAACTTTTAAAAATGAAGGAAAAATACTCAGTGGGTGCTGTCCCTGCCTTTTAATGTCTTTACAGAAAAAAAGAATACCCTGGAGTCGATATTGATATGCTATTTTGAAATCAGGAATCTTGTAAGTTTCCAATCCCACCATAGAGCTTTTACTTATTGAAGAAAACACCATTGCACCGTAATATAATTTATTTTACCTTTTGAAGCAAGCACTACAACACCTTTATAATTTTATTTTGGAGATAGCACTTTGTAGAAATCACTATAGCACTTCAGAACACACAAGAAAAGCTGTTCTATGGTTCATAACACACACAGATTAGTGATGTAACACCTTTGTGACTGCACTGAATATTAATAATGTTGTACTTGGTTCTTTTAATTTGTTTTGTTTTTTTTTCCATAGCCTGTGGCGTTGATCTGTAACTGTATCTTGTGTGGTAGAGTGACCAAAACAATGTGGGAAAAGGTGTGTTTTCCCTTTAAGTTCTCCATAGTGGGAGAGGTAGGCACCGGAAAGGGTGTTCATAAACAGAAAATAGGTTCTCTGTTTAAAAGCTTTGGTAGCCAGGTCCTGGAAGCTAGAGTATTCTGGAAAGAACGGGCAAATCAGGTACTCAGATCCAGAAGTCCAGCTCACGGATGAGAACTCACCTTCCAAATACCTTGTCCTGTGGAAAAGTATTTAGTTCTAGTGAGGCTGTAAGGAAGCTCTCTCATAGCAGGACACATAGCAGGAAGGACACTTGCCTGTATGAGGAACTTCCAGAGGCACTGGAGGTGCCATTTGCCACTGCAAGGTGCAGAAACAGGAGACCAAGTGACTGTCTGTCTGACTAAAGGAAATCCAGGAGCCTGAGCAATCCCCAAAATCCCCTGTGAGTATAGGGGGGACCCCAACTTGTATGTTTTCTTACTGGTAGTCCACAAGGGGCCCAGTTTAATAAAGGAACTCTTCATATGTAAAGTTAGCGCCCAGTGGGCAGGATTTATTTTTATGATTTGTTTTGTATCATGAAATAGTCACCCATGTGTGTAAATAAACTGCCTTAATGTGAAGAAAGTGTCTGTTGTGGATCCCGAAGCTTACACTTGATATTAGGAAAGCAACCTAGAGATATTCATGATTGGGCATCAGATATTTTAGTGTACAGAGGTAGCATTACAAACAATTACTACAGTAGTAAAAAATTTCCTTACTGAAATAAGTTATTAATTAATATAATACACTATGGTAAGATTATACTGACATGTTTAATAGTGCTAAGAGTTCATAATTTCTTTGCATGCCCACTTGAGCACCTATTATATGCATCTCAATCATACAATGCATCTTCTAAGTTAGACAATCTCTTATACTGTAGCTTAGGCACAAATCCAAAAGGCATTGACATTGACATCTTTTACATACAATGTATTTCATCAAATACAGTATGTGAGAAAATAACAGCAAATGAGTGGAAACATTTACACAATACAATTATGCCTCAAGGCTACCATATTATTAAAGTTCATGGAAAGAAAAGAGAAAGAATATTTCTCAAACTTATCTCTGAGGTCTGTGGATGTAAGAGTAAAAATGTAATTGGTGTGTCATAGGAATATAGATTTTAAAATCACCACAAAAGTCTCCAACCAATCTGAATTATCATAAGATAATTGTTAGAGAGTAATACTTGGGGGTCAGATTTATTAAGGGTTAAACTGAAAATTCAAATTGCAATTTTTTATTTGTTTTGTGGTCAAAACTCTCAAATTTGAATTGTGAACTATCCAAACTCGATTTGACTTTTCATTTCAGTTTGAATTTTGAGATTTATCATACTCTGGCCCTTTAAGAACTCGAATTTGACTATTCTCCACCTAAAACCACTATTGACTATCCTCCACCTAAGTCAATGGCAGAGGTCCATTGACCATTCTTATGCTGTTAGTAGCCTTCCTGACATTCAAGTTTTTTTCAGAGAAAAAACTGGTATCGCGTTTAATCGAATTCAAATCAAGTTCTATTCGAGTTTTGGAGTCTAGAATATTTGTCCAAGTTTTAGATATTCGATTTTTCTTTTAAATAAATAACCCACCATTAGAAATTCAAGTAAAATCATATTTAATAGAGTTTACAAAACTCACATGAGTGCGAAATCCGAACTTTAATAAATGTGCATCCCTATGTAGTCATTATATAATAAGTTTATAACTAATACAATTATCTTAAAGATTGACACATAAGAAATATGTACAAAGTGTGCTTCAGTAAGAAAACATTTCAGTGATCTCAAAAATATATAGAGATAATTTATTTGAAAATGCTTACAGTCTCCAAGCAGGCATTTTTTCCATCTGGATTTTATGAGTCTGTTTTATGATGTGATTATATCTATCTGAGGTGTAAAATTCGGAAGGAATATCCTGGATGGCAGCTATATATCTCCCTTCTTTAGGTTTTGAGCCATTTAAAAGTCACCCCCTAAAAGCGACCACAGGTTTAACCAGTATGAGGTGTGGGCCTGGACATCCAAGAGGTGTGGGCTGGACATCCAAGGGGTGTTTTAAGGAAGTGAGTAGCAGGTGAAGGTATGTGGAAGTAGGAGCTATATGTGGAAGCTACTCTATATTCACCTGCTGAATTTTCTGAGACCAGCCAGTTGGTTCTTAATGCTAAATACACTTTTCCTTTGAAGTAAGCTATTTAATTTATTGGACTTGTGTTCCTGAAGTCAATCTCTTTTCTGTTGCAGTTTTGTTATTGTGTCAAAACCTTTTTGAGCTTAAAATAAAGAGATCAATTACCGTCAAGTCTGGAGGGGCCTGCATTTACGGGCAACACTACTGTGTTCCCCCAAAACAGAGGTTACACCTGAGGGCATGTTTAGAATATATCTTCAAAGCTAAGTACCCATGTATGATTTTTAAAGGGATACTGTTATTGGAAAAATGTTTGTTTTCAAAATGCATCAGTTAATAGTGCTGCTCCAGCAGACTTCAGCATTGAAATCCGTTTCTCAAAAGAGCAAACAGATTTTTTTATATTTGAATTTTGAAAACTGATATGGGGCTAGACATATTGTCAGTTTCCCAGGTGCCCCTAATCATGTGACTTGTACTCTGATAAACTTCAGTCACTCCTTAATGCTGTACTGCAAGTTGGAGTGATATCACCCCCCCTCCCTTTCCCCCAGCAGTCTAACAGCAAACAATGGGAAGGTAACCAGATAGCAGCTCCCTAACACAAGATAAGAACAGCACTAGGTAATAAAATCCAGGTCCCACTGGGACACATTAAGTTACACTGAGTAGGAGAAACAACAGCCTGCCAGAAAGCAGTTCCATCCTAAAGTGCTGGCTCTTTCTGAAAGCACATGACCAGGCAAAATGACCTGAGATGGCTGCCTACACACCAACATTGCAACTAAAAAACATACACTTGCTGGTTCAGGAATTAAACTTTATATTGTAGAGTGAATTATTTTCAATATAAACAGTGTAATTTAGAAATAAAAACTACATCATAAAACTCATGACAGAATCCCTTTTAGTTCTTGTATCTTCTTTGTATATGAAACCCTCTGCATTTCAACTACAATCCTAATCAAAGGGATAAATGTACCTATAAACAGTCACAGTACAATAAAATGAGTGCCAGAAATGAAGTCTTTGTGACAGATTGCCCAGTATTTCCTCTAACAGGACTCTTACCTCTGTAAATAAATACCTGTATATTGTAACATTTTAGTTCTTCAAAGGTCTTGATCTTGATCAGTTCTTGTGTTAAGGGTTATTTACAAGGATGATGCCTATCACTCTGATCATTGATCTGAAGTAGGAACTCATTTGAATCTCACTTTGAGATTCAAATATTCTAAAATATTCTGCTTGTCTTGTCACGCATCTTATGCGTATGATATACATGTCGCTGTGAGCAATCAGAGCCCAGGAATTACTGACTGATTTGAGACTCATTGCAACACTCAGTTAGAAAGTACATAATGGTGCATACCTTTTTCAGGTGTAAGAGTCCCTTTGAATACGTCCAATCTTTCATTCCATACAATTCCATATGTAAACCCTTCAATTTGTCTTTCTTAAATATTTAAAGATGTTTATAAATATGCACATTTTTTATACAGCATTAAACACATAAAGCTGATTTTGTAAGCTGTATTAGTTCAATTACATTGATCCCCGCCCCATGGAGTTTACAATCTAAGCTAAGGTCCCTATTCATACATATTACTGATGCACTACTCTGCTTTTTGTTAACAGATGTAGCAAACAGGGTGCTATTGGGAGTACGCAATGTTGCATTTTGGGAGTGGGAGGCCTCAGACAAGGACCTAGGATTTTAAAAATGCCTTGGTTTCTTAAAAACTGTGACTTGAATATATCTGAGTTAAAGTTCTTCAAACCAAAATATTCCATATTTATTACAAGAAAAAAATAACTAAAATATGACTAAAAAATAATAGCATCCACTGTTTTACTGTTTTACATCCACACGTTTTTGAGATTTTGCAAAACACAAAAAAATTACAGACTCATTATAATTAATGGACATTGCAATTTTTGTTTGCATTCAACTTTTTTTACTGGGATTGATGCATAAAATTAAGACACACATCTCGAAAGAGTTTTAGCCAGAAGTAGAAAGGTTAAATATGACTTCATGTGGAGCAGCTAATTTCTGCTTCTTTAAAGAGTGAAATAACAATTTAATTAAATATGTAAATGCAATCAACTTCAGTGCACTGTCACAAATTCATTAATCTACTCTTAACAATAATATTAATAACAGTAATTTCAGTATTTAATATTTCATTTCTGCACATTTATTTAAGGTCAAATGTAAAGAATATCAATAATAACTAAATATTAGAAATAATACTTACATCTCACTATTAAAAGGAATCCAAAGAGAGGTATACACACAGAATATGGGTGCAAAATATTTTCTGATCAGGATTATTTAAAAATCATATATAATTATTGTTGTCGCTATCTGAAGTTTAGAACGTGTTTTTGATGCCAGTATCATTTGTTTACCAATATAATTTTCTGTATCACTCATTTCATTTTGATTATTTTTTACTTTTCTTTGTTAAATTCATTTCAGCATTTCTATAATTAATTCTATAATTTCTGCAAGTTTCATTGATTTAATTACTAAATTCTGAAAATTATTTGCTGGCTCCACATAATGCTAAAAACTAGCACACCAAATTCTTCAGTTATCTCTTGATATCACCATAGCAACTTCAATTACACACACATCTTAGAGATACCAGCTTGTATGTAACCATTAACACAAAAATAAATGCAGCATCTTATGAGTTATGCTACTGATGAGCCAAATCTCTTTCAACTACTGTACTAAAAGTTATTTTCTATTTTAGGCAAGCAACTGAATGTGAATTAAATAGATCATAATCTGTAAAAGTATTATATGTGGACTCCACATACAGGGTGATAGTCTGCCACTTTGTATACAAGCAAATTGTCTAACATTTTTTCTCTTTGTGTGACAAGTAAGATATATGATACCATACAATAAATTGTGAATACTCTGCCTAATTCGTATTCAATAAAATACGAGTGTTAGAAGTGCCTACTTATACACATAGCCCTTCCTATTTCAAAAGGTGGCGCCAGCCTGACGTCATAAGTATCCAATAAAACCTCATCCAATCAATTAGCACTGTAGTAACCCATTAAACATTTAAATGTGAAATTATTAAACCTCACCACCATGCGAATCTATTGAGTGAGAATGTCCATAAAAAAGTCCATTTGTAGAGATTCTGTTTCCGTATACCCTGCAAAATTATACAAAGTGTATATATACACAAACTCTAACTCATAGATCCAGTAGGCCTTCCTCTGCAGTAGGGCCCTAGCAAAATCACCAATGGGCAAATTCACAGAAATTACAGAAATTCACTAAGATGCGAATTTGCCCTCAGGGCGGCGAATGGTAGCAAAGTAGTGCTACCGTTACTTCGTCAGGCAAAACGCATTTACACTAGCAATAGAAGTATATGTTACAGCCACTACATTACACTACACAAGCCCAGGAGACCTTTAATAAATAAAATAAAGTTATCCTATTGCCCTAAACATGTGCCCACTGTATAGCTGAGTTGCCATATGTTAGGAAATGTAGGGGGGTAAGGTAGGTAACCCAAAAAAATGTCACTCTTTTTCAGACTATCACCCAACAAAAGGTAAAAGACGCCAGAGTTTTTTGGGACTTAAAAAAAATTTCCATTTTTTTTTCAAACTCCTATCTGTTGTATTGAACTTCGCCAGGTCTGACGTAAGAGGTAACGTTCACAAAAATTTTCATCTTAGTGAATTAGCGTAGTTACGTCCCTTCGTCAGTGCGCAACTTCGCCTGGCATAAGGGTGCGAAGTTGCGCAAGTCGATTTCCTTCGCTAGCGAATTTTCACCAGGGACACTGGTAGTGAATCGGCGAAGTTGCAAATTGACATCACACTGGCGAATTAGCGCTAGCATTACACGCTTCACTCTTTCATGAATTTGCACCCAAATGTTCTTAAAAATGTAGAATGTATTCTTCAATCATAAAGACAGCATCTACATTCAAGAGTAATAATAGCAAATCCATTTTCATGATGATAGATACTTTGGGGCAAATTCACTAAAGAGTGCAATTTCACCAGCGGCAGCTTCACAGCCATCGCAACAATTTGCCAGGCAAAGATTTGATCAGACAATGCCAATTCACTAAAGTGCGAAGTGTTACTTTGGCAGAACGAACAAATCAAAGCAAACCTGCTCTAGTGCTCAATTCTGCCTAGCGCAGGCTAACACCCTAAAAAATTTAAAAAACGCCAGCGTTTTTTGTACTTAGAAGATATTACACTCAAAAATGATGATGTAAGTAACTTATATTTGAGGAAGAGCTATGCACTCCAATGCTTCACCAGGTCAGAGCTGGCGAAGACACGTCTGGCGAAAGAGGTAACATTCAGTAAAATCTGCATCTTAGTAAATTTATGGCGTTACATGCATTTGCCAGAGCGAAAGTTCATGCCAGCGCAAAGCAACTCTAGCTCTAGCTTACATCTTCACTAGCGAAGAGGTGCCTGTGCTTGTTAGTAAATCAGCCATGTAACGAAATTACATCATGCTGGTGAATTTTGGTAGTGTAAGTCACTTTGATCTTTAGTGAATCTGCCCCTATAATGTTTTGGGGGCTAACTGTGCCCTTTCTCAAGCTTGTCTTTGTATCAGTAACAGTCACTGTTTGAAAACACCATTACATTTTGCGCTAGCCAGTTCCGGAAATGATGTCACTGGTTGCCATAGGGACACAATGCTATCAGGGTCACACTATAGAAGCAGGAATTCCATATTATTTCTGTGTATCCTAGGTAAACATGGCAACAGCATGGCACAGCTCTGTATATTTTGTCTGCATTACCCCAGTCTATTTTTCACCATATTTTACAGATCTCTGACAATTACCATTTGACTTTTTTTAAATCTACTGCAGTTTTCTCTTCAATTGTTCTATCTTCTTCTTCCATTGCTGTAGTCAAAATGGCTGTTCAGCCTTCCTGCCTTCTGCTGTCTGTTGTCGTGCCCCAAGATGAGGGGGTTCCTTTTTATGTTCCTCAATTTTACTGTCTAGTTGTTCTTGAGAATAGGTCTGAAGGTGGAGATTAGGAAGATTTTGATGTTGAATGTGATATAGATATCTCTAAAGAGGCTTTTACTACCAAGTTCAAGAGCTGGTCAGTTACTCCATTGTCACCATCTTGTGCCAGTACCCCAAGGGCTGTCTATTCCAGTGTCTATTCCAGTGCCAAAAGGCCTGCCTGTTCCTGCTCTGTTGCCAGCAGTCCTGTCTGTTCCTACTCCAGTGCCAGCAGTCCATCCATCTGCCTCTGAGGACAAAACTGCCATGGCTTTTGGACCTGAGAACTTTGCTTGCTCACCTTCCTAACTGCAGGTTGTACTGGACTTGTTCCTATCATTTCAGCTCTTTCTGCATTGTTGTTATCATCCATTGTTACCATTAAATCCTCTTGTATATCACATGGCTTCTGCTTTCATTCTACCTAGCAACATGCATAACATGCATGCACATGACCTCTCTCCTACAACCCTCTCATCTGAGGTAGTTGATACTGGGGCTCCATCTGAGCCAATCCAACCTCAGGAACTGAACAAGATTCCAAATAAAACATAATTATTAAGCTTAGTAAAAAGTCACCTGAATGTTATTCAGTGTTTAGTTCATATAATGAGATGACTAATTTGCATTCAGTATAGTAGTAAAATCAACAAAAGTTGGGTTCTTCCTATACCTAATTTCTTTTTAATGTGGTCATAAACACTGCTTCCTAAGCAACATTAAATTCTGAGCTGAATATTCTCAAGGATACTAGCTCTGGTAGTGATGTTCAAAGTCTTGTAGTGATAATGATGCAAAGGAAAATATTAACAGGCTAATCCCCTAACCACTCCACTTGAACACTTCCAACAGAGCTTATTTCCAAGCCATCATTCCTACTATAGATATAAATATATCTCTCTAAGCTTCTGGCAATGACACAAAGCTGGATGAAATATCTAAGATTTGTATGTGTAGAGCTTTGCATCCCATCTATACATGTAGCTTTAGCAAAATCTATTTTGGCCACACATTCGGATCAGGAAGGCCTGAAATCCCACTTCCATTAACATGAAAACATGTGAAAGCAAATTAGGGTAGTAATTTGATTGACTGGCTTGTGCGTTATTTGTTCACATTTCTTGATTTATCTTAGAATTCCTACCACATATTTGAAACTAAAAAAAAACTATAACATCCTTATGAATTTTAGTAATGGACTGAACATTGAACCTCAATGAATATTGAAATTTTTGGGTTAACATTTAAATGCATTTGACATTTGCAAATTAATACTCGGCCTGAATTTTTTCTCATATTCCAAGCACAAGATGGAGCACAAAATGTTGAAGAGTAAGTGATTTGTAAGACTCTGCATACAGAAAAAAAACTCTAATTGTTAGATATTTATTATAACCCGAATATGGAAAAACTCTGAATCCAAAAATCTGGCATCTCAGACCTACCAAGGTAGTATATGCTGTAAGTCAATGGGAGAGGTCCCTATCCTTTTTGGAAGTTTCTGTGGTCTACACTGGAATTAGCCCAAAAATCTGACTATTTCAAACATTTTTGGCAAAAATCAGAAAAATCCAGTTTTTAGGGGAAAAACCCCGAAACAATCAAGCACTTTGTGAAAAAAAGTTTGAAAAAAATCACATCATTCGGATTTTTCCTCGTTCTTTTCATATTTGTCCCCAATCTGATAAAATGGTGAATTTTTAATAATAAATAAGGTTCAATCGTAGATTCTAGTTTGGTCAGATTTTTTTAATTAAAAAGTAAGGCCGTAAATATTGTTGAAAAGATTCTTCCTGCAACATCTTTTAAAAGATGAGGTATTGTAGTCAATGATTATGTATCTTCTATAAAATGTAAATTCATTATTTAGTTACTCTTTGAATGTATGGACTTTTTGGTTGGTTGTCAAGAAGGCAATTATGGAAATGAGATATCATTAATGCTGTACCTATAAGTGTATAGAAGATCAAATCTTTATGTGCAATGCCTATACCGGGTCAGTAAATATTGGCCTAATAATTTTCAGCCCCATTTGTTTCTACTTCACGTACACTAAACCTTTACTTTTTGCTTCCTTATTTATTGATTTTATAACTAGTTTTTATGTAATAAAATTACTCATTAACTTTGGACAGCTACACCTTGTTTTATATCAAGCAAAGTCTTTGTTGGCAGTAGCATTTCTTGTGTGTTTGGACAAAATATAAAATATTGCTCCAATATATATAAGCAAATTTCTTATTTATATTGACTGTAATACAATTCACAGCCCTTATCATCCTGAAGCAGTGTTATATATATACATACATATATATCCTGGCAGGAGAGAAACATGAAGGAAAAACATGAAGAAAACATCTCAAATTGAAATCATTTGTTTCAAGGACTTTAAAACAGTGACTATTTATTAATTCACTACAATCACATTATAGTCACTTCCATGCTAGTGTAGAATCTTGGGTTCTGCCATTTAATTGAATGCCTCATTAAACAAACAATCATGCATAATGGGTGTTATTTCTCAAAGCTCTAAAGGATTCA
Source organism: Xenopus borealis (assembly GCA_024363595.1). Taxonomy (NCBI): domain Eukaryota; kingdom Metazoa; phylum Chordata; class Amphibia; order Anura; family Pipidae; genus Xenopus; species Xenopus borealis. Next base: position 161,633,167 of record CM044431.1, on the reverse strand, counting down.
ACACGAGTCAACTATGCTTTGATAGCTTTTCATAATTGATTACATTATCATACTTGCCAACATTTAGTGACAAAAAATTCAAAATAAAGTCACCAAATTAAAACATTTAACAGCTTACTTGGTACAGTCAAAGGAGTTGAGCCAGGAGGGAAGACACTGAATAGAGGGTTCATACGGGGCCAGATAAAGCCCTTCATCAAACAGCATTTAGTGTGCAACTGTATTTGTCTGACACTAATTTTTAATCATTTCAAACTCTTCCTGGCATTAATTCAAAGCCGTAGTTGAACAGTGCATAAAATGTAAGCCCCTACATTAAACTTTATGAAATTAATAGCTGATCTTCTGATCTTCCTTCAAGATAGGCATCTCATTTTGATGCTATGAACCACTGCAAATTAAATAAATCAATATTCTTTATCCTATTGCATAAGTTTTCCTTTCTAATATTTTCAGAACATGATAAAATCTACTTCTAATTACAACTAAAGTTGTTATTGCAACAAAATTATTATATGTTATATTATCAGAAGAATTTCATGGTTTTAATAATAATCCCTACATGAAATTCCATGGAAACATTTTAAAGGATCTGGACTTCTATCATTATGTTAGAAAAGCCCCACTGCCTGTCCAATCGCACATGTGCATTGTCCAATTAACAGGGCAACTATAAGCTTCTCTTTATGAGAATATTGAATGGTTTCCTTGTGCTTATAAAGTACTCATCACTCCTTCATCTGGGAATCTTTCTGCTGAAAGGCTTATATCTGTGTAAAACATCTTTTTCAGTCATTAGATGGCTCATCACATTCATCATGTCATATTTCATAAAAGTTGCAATTGGAGTGGTTCGGTTCTTCCTGTCTTCCATTCTAAATTGAGAGCTTCTGGTCTTGATGCAGGGGAACCCTGGAGCTATCACCCTGACCAAGCAGTAGCTTCAAGCTTATTTTTGTGTTTGGGTCAATAAACTAAATGACATCTGTGCCTAAAGAAGTAGGGATAGACTCTATGGCGAACACCGAAAAATTACACCAGACGAACTTCCATATAGTTGCATCCAATTTGCAATGCAAGCAGTTGCTGTCACGGTCGGCACCCTAAACCAGAACAGATGCCCTGGTCTCGGCTCGGCTTCACCAGTAGTGTGACCGCCTTTGGCTTTGGGAGGAGCCCTCAGCTACTCAGATGCCACCTGGACTTATCGAGAGGAACAGGGTGAGGAGTTCTGGCAAGCAAAGGGGCATGACAGTAGATAGTTCATTAGGCCGAAGGTCACGGTACAGCAAGATGAGGCAACAGCGTAGTCAGGCAGGCTGGGTCGAGGCAGGCAGATAGCTAGGATCGTCAGGCAGGCACGGGTCAAAACCGGGTAATCAATCAGAAGGATGGGGCAGAATCAGTAGTCAAATAACAGGCACGGGTCAGGATACAGAGATTCAGAATAGTCAAAAGCCAGGCAGGGTCAAAAACAGGAATCAGGAACCAACAGAAGCTTAAAGCACAGATACAGGCACCAGGAATAAGAACCTATCACGGGCAAAGTCAATTTAAAAAATGCCCCTTTAAATTTGGCGCCATTGCGCGCTGACGCATTGCGCACATTGCAGTGGGCATCCCCGCCGCACCGGTAAGGTGCAAATCCTTACAGTTGCATTCATTTTGGTTAACCAGATGAGTTGTGCAAGGAGTAGTGCAATTTCATTGAGGGTATAACCCCATTGTGAGCGCAATGATGCTGGGAAAAAAACATGACCATTGCACTTGAAATTGCAATTTGCTCACTGCACTTGCTGACATAATAAGCCTTCAAGCCTTTTACCTCAAATATGGTATGATCCCATTGAAAGGTTTGTGTTTACAAACTATTCCCTTTATATTAATAACTGTACTTGTTGACATAATAAGCCGTCAAGCCTTTTCCCTCAAATATGGTATGATCCAATTAAAAGGTGTTTACAAACTATTCCCTTTATATAGCTTACAGAATATTCTCTATGAGTATAATCCATGGCTTGCTTATGGTAGAAAACAGAACACCGTTTGTCAAAAGATAATTTGCTTGTTGGTGAGCAACTTAAAATAATTTGGGGTTTGTAACATTTAAATTTTTCTCATAAATCCCACTAAAAAATCATATATTTCTGGATATAGAATCTTTTCATGATTTGGATCTCCATACCTTAAGTCAACTAAAAAATGTTATTAAATGTTCATTAAACCCAATAGAAATGTTTTGCATCCAATTAGGAATTATTATATTTTATCTAGGATCAAGTATAAGCTACTGTTTCTTTACTACAGAGAAAAAGGAAATAATTTGAAACACATTTGAATTGTTGCATTATAATGGAGTCTATGGGAGATGGACTGGGAGCTGTCTGGATAACAGGTTTCTGGATAATGGATCCTATACCTGGAGTTGGTATTTCACATTAATTTTGTTTTGTCCATCTCCAGTTTTGACATTATATAGCCATCATTTTCTTTTCTGTACCCCTGCAGAGTAGCCTTTTTTGCAATCTCTTAAAATTAAGAGTAAAGAAAAGGTTTGCGCCATTTCATCATGCACAAATACAAATAGGCCCATTGAACTGAAATCGTTCGAATTGTTCAAATGCATCGTTCGGTTCAAACGGTTTCAGACAAAATCCTTTGAATTTTTTAAATTCGAATTTTCACTTCGATCCTTAGCAAATCTGCCCTTGAATAGGGCGGGTATTTAAAATATGAAAAAAGTCAGCATTTTCTTAGAGCTTTAATGACTTTCCTGCATACAGGATATGATGACACTGACATAAGATTGAGGAGGATGTAGCTTCATCCTATCTGTTCGCCTGGTCTAATGTGGCATAGTGAATTTGTGGAGTAACAATCGTTTGTCTGAGGAAAAATTTGCCTGGAGATAGGATAAGACTACGTTTCTTTTGCTAGTGAATTGTCCTCTACACCTGTTAGTAAATTGCCGATGTCAGTGCATATTGGATTTGTGGTGAAATTTCGCTAGCGACAGCCACTTCGCCCCATTAGTAAATCTGCCCCATTGTTTCACTGTGATAATATACCCTTTGCCTACTCAGGCTGTCACAAATATGTTTTTCCGAGGCTACAAAAACAATTGGGATGTTTGGAATGTTTTTGTCAATAAATGAAGTCCAAATTAGACAAGAGCCATGGTAAAAGTAAACCAGTGTTAGACAGAAAACAAAGACACTATTGTTCTTGTGGGAGCTGCTACATTACTTACCACACACCAGAATAAAGCTGCTGTAGCTGATATTATACCAAAGCCAGTCTGGCCTCTAAAGTGAGTGTTGATTCTGTCACTCTGATAGTACTGTTTTTATTAAATCATAAAATGACTTCGGGGCAAATTTACTAAAATTCACGTAAAAATCCCTTGAATCCCCTCGAAATTCGATAAGCATTCAACTATCGAATGCTTATCGAATAGATTTAGGCTATTATTTCCTCGACATTCGATTTCACAAAAAAATCTTACTTTTTCCTTCAAACCTCCGAAAAACTTGTACGATTCGAACGATCGAGGCGTTCGATCGTACCAATAGTATTCAAGCAGGTGTTTGCAAAAGAAGCCTATGATGGGATTCCCATAAGCTTCTATTGGTATTCGGTAGGTTCAATCTGGCGAAGTAGGCATTCAAATAAATTTTAAAGTTAAAATCCTTCGATCATCGAATGGTCGAATGATCGAATATTCGATCCTCCGAAAAAATCCTACGATTGGTATTCGATCGAACTTCGATCTCTTCATGTGAATTTTGTAAATCTACCCCTTAATGTTCAGTATTTTATCAATACTTTCAAAAATAAAAAATATTTTCCAAGTCAATTATTCACCATTTATTTGCATAGTGTTCATTTTATACTAAATTATTGGAAAGGATGCCCCCTCATCCCTCTGATCCATGTTATTGGAGTAGTAGTTACTATAATTCAGAGGGTACTAATATGCAAGCCTGTAAGCTTGAGTTCATCAAACATATACAAGTAAAGCTACTTACACCCTTACAAAGAAAAAAAAACACTTAGAAATAAAATTGTAGATACCCATTATGGTTATCTTCATCCTTTGGGTTATAGGGAAGTGAATGTAATCAATGTGCATTTGCTCTTTAAAAAGCATTTGCTTTCTAAATTAGGGAATGTGGGAGTTCCCATTTTAAGGGGCAGATTTCGAAATTCAAATTTAGAATTATTTTTGTGTACTTCAACTAGGGAATAGTCCAAATTCGAATTTTGAAATTTATCATTATCATGTATCGTCTCTTTAAAAATTCAAATTTGAACATTCACCATCTAAAATCTGCTGAATTGTTGTTTTTGCCTATGGTGGACCTCTTAGAACTTATATGTAGTTAATTGGTGGACTTTGAAAATTTGAAGGATTCGATTTGATCGAATACGGACCTATTCGATCGAAAACATTTTTTATTAATTTCGGTTGGTCTTCAAATTGAATTCAAATTAGAAGTTTTCGCACTTCGAAATTCGAGCCGTGACAAATCTGTCCCTAATTCTCCTGCATAAATTACATCTATTTCAATTCACCAGGTGTTCATAAACGCTTATAATAAAGTAATAATGGTCACAATGTCTGCACAGGTCCCTGGTAAAGCCTCAACTGGAGTATGAAGTACAGTTTTTGACTCCCGTCCTTAAGAGGGATATAAATGAACTGGAGAGAGTGCAGAGACGTGCAACTAAGCTGGTTAGAGGGATGAAAGACATAAATTATGAGGGTATACTGACCAGGCTGGGTTTGTTCTCTTTGGAAAAAAGGTGCTTGTGAGGGGACATGATTACACTTTACAAATACATTAGAGGACATTATAGACAAATAGCAGGTGACCTTTTTACCCATAGAGAAGATCACCGCACCAGAGGCCACCCCTTCAGACTAGAAGAAAAGGACTTTAATTTGAAGCACTGTAGGTGATTCTTCACAGTGAGGACAGTGAGGTTGTGGAATACACTGCCGGGTGATGTTGTGATGGCTGATTCTGTTGATGCATTTAAAAGGGGCTTGGATGATTTCTTGGACAGACATAATATAAAGGCTATTGTGATACTAAACTCTATAGTTATTATAGCTATGTGTATACTGTTATAATTTATGTGAAAGTATGGAAGGGTGTATATGGATGCTGGGTTTTCATTTGCAGGTGTTATACTTTATGGACTTTGTCTTTTTTCAACCCGATTTAACTATGTAACTATATATATACACCTGCCACCTGTTGGAAAGCAAACTTCTAAAAAAGGTTGTTAGTTGTTATTAGACCCATAACTTTCACTTTTAATTACATAACTCCAATACAATTGTAAAGATTCTCAAGTTTAATTGCAAAGACTACACTACTGTTAAGAGATTTTTAGGATAAAGGCATAGTCATCTGGCTTTTTACAAAAAAAGGATATTTGACAGTATCTAAAAGAAGTTATCTTTGGGCATTGTAAATATATAGGTTGAAACAAAGAAAATGATTCACTATGTAGCCATGGAAACTAGTTGCTGCTCACAGTGGTGTGATCATTTGACCTTCGGGATAAAAGTGGAATTCAATAGGTTATTTGAAAAATCATTAAGATGTAAATTAAGTATATGTTAATTGCTGTATGTGCCACATGAGGCCTGGTTCAGTGAAAATCACTCACTCTTAGGCAAGTTGCATTTTAATTTATACATTACAAAAGCATAGTAAAATTGTATGAAGCAGTGAGTCATTTCCCTGGATATAGAGATCACATCCATGCTAGTACAGTATACTGAAATGGCATTAGAGAACAATAGCAAAATCATCATTTATATTTTAACACATTTTACACTGATACATTTTCCCAGACTGCAGATACTGTGGCAAATACTGTGCACATCTCAATGTTCAAAAAACTAAAGAGAAAAGTTTTGGCAGGAAACAATATGTGAAAGTGGAATGGATAGACTAAAGAATATTAACAAAGGATATCAATTACAATAATGCAATAATTCAACAGTAAAGTCATTAAAAGACAAAGATTTAGTGAACCTTAAAGTCAATATTGTTTACTCCACAAAACATGGATTTATGTTTGTGCTCTGCATGTATTGTCTTTTATTTTCTTCTGTTCATCAATGTTTGTTGCTTTTCAGTGACTTGCCTACTAGATTGCTGCCTTACTCTGTTTCTATTTTGCCCATTTTCACAACGACTTTATTTTTCTTTAAATCCAATCAAAAATTCTTAAAGCCACCAAACTGAAGTTTAACCTTCCAATATTGCCCCTTCACCAAGCCCAAAGTGAAAAACTGTTTTACACCGCACTGCAGACTGCAGACCTACATGAGCAAATATTGGGAATAATATTAAAGTAAACTACTAATTTTAGAAGAGCCATTTGCAGTTTTGGTGTAGAAAGACATATTTAACAATTTGAAATTCATGTCTACATTTCAAAAGCTTGAGGTTTTCTGGGGCTGCCTTCCACTAAGGGGCAGATTTACTAAGGGTCGTATTCGAGGGTTAAAAAACCTTCAAATTCGACCATTGAATTTTAATAGAATTAAAATCCTTCGAATTCTAAGGATTTTAATGCTATTCAAACGATCAAATAGATCAAATTCGATCTAATTTTTTTTTTATTCGATCTAAAAAAAATAAAAAAAATGCTATGGTAGCTTCTTATAGGGAAGTATAGCAATTCGCTAGGTTTAATCTGGCGAACTAGGCAGTCGAATAAAAATTTAAAGGGCAAGTAATTAGACTGTCGAATAATCAAATAGAATTTTATTCGCTCTATCCATATAATTCGATTCGATCGAATTTTAAAAATTCGATGGTCGAAGTGGCCACCAAACTATTTGAAAATTCGAATTCGAATATTTTTGAAAATTTGATCGAATTTCGAATCATTCAAACAAATTTTGTAAATCTGCCCCTGTGTAAGAGTACTAGCAAATTTTCACTAGGCACAAATGAACACTAACTACACATAAAAATAAGCCAGTGTCTTATTTTTGCTATAGTTGAAGTGCTAGCCATAAATTAATTGATTAAAAAGTCTATGGTAGATGGCATTCCTGTATTTCTGAGCTTTCTGGATATGAGTTGCTGAATGAAGTATTCCATACCTGCAATACTTTGAGGCAAAATTACTAAAGTTCAATTGTCACCAGCGACCAGCGACTTTGCACTACTATGCCACAGAATTCACTACCACTACGCTAATTCACTAAAGTTGTGTCCTGAGCACTGAATGCTGGTGACTTTTCGCTAGCGTTACTTCTGCAGTGTGAGCATTTTATAGCTTCATTAGATTCATTAGTGTTCATTTGTGCCTAGTGAAAATTCACTAGTAGTCTTTCACTTAGGGCAATTTGAATAGGGGAGGTGCATAAAAGTGTATACACTTCTTTTTAGAGATGTTGTTGGAAATGCTTGAAGTGGCCACCTTTTTTTACAAATGTCCAAGGGGACTTAATAAAGAAATAAAAGCTCCTCTAATGCCATAGACATGAGCCCATCCTAAAATATTTGTGGCAGGCCCCTCAAATGTGAAAATAGTTTGGACTATTAAGCCACAATTTTTAAGAATCACAGAAAAACATGATCTTGAATTTTAATAAATAGGTCCTAAAATGTGGTCAACAGCATTCACATTTTTCTTTTACCCATGAGGGAGGCATGCTTGTAATGCAGGGAAGATCATGGAATTCATTAAGTGCAACAGCAGTGTTGAGCTTCAGTACCTCACAATTTTAAGCTTCCTAAAATGGATGAGAATCATGTCAAAATTATTGTAATATCAATACTGTACATACAGTAGAAAACTGTTCAATATCAATACTGTACATACAGTAGAAAACTCTGTTCAACAATATCAATCTGTACACACAGTAGAAAACTGTACATGCAGCAGAAAACTATGTTCTGCTCTGTAGGAGATTGATCCTTAAAGGTGTCTATGCACATCCACTATATTGTAGTGTAAATGTACTGTATATAAAAAGAGGAAAACTATTTTACTGCTCAGCATCGGCATAATACAGCTTTTTTGTAACAGTTTTGCTGTTTTTTCCTCTCTGTTTAGATGTACAATATATTTTGTTGTTCGAGGTGCTATACCTGGCTTATAGTTTTGTCACTAGCTACCACACAGCATTTGACAAGTTTGCTTTTCTTAAAAATATTTGATATTTTTAGTATTTAGAAAATACTGCCCTGTATAGCCTCCTCTAGATTAAAGGCTTCTTCAAAAAAAAGTCAAGAAACAAAAGATTTGTTTCTGAGGTTCCAACACACAGTAGTCTTACTTTACAAAATCTCTTTCTGTAACAGGCATCTATTTTATCCTTCAGAGCTCATAAAAAATAAGGTATATTTTGAAAGCAAAGTTTGCTAAATAAGCTGCCATCTGATTCAAACAATACTCTAAAAGTGTCATGTTACCTTCAGAATATGATCATCTAACTAATATAACATACAAGATAGTATTTGAATATTTTATTTATGAACAAAAGATTGACAACTTAATCACTTGTTTGAAAAAAATGCACTTAACTGGTGTTCTGCACAAGTCATTTGGCATTATTATGGCTAAATGGTAATTTAGGCATAAGGCTTTGGGGTTTATATTAACCTATACTACTTATATGTTGCCAGTCTGTAATGTAGTCTCTGTACCTGGCCTATGTTAGGGTATTGTGCAGCAGTAGCCGGGGGCAGCTTGGGATTTGGGAAGAATGCCTATATACTCTCCTAGATACACCTGGAAGCTCGGTCAAATTTGGAAAAAGGTGCACATGCAATTGAAGCCCTAGATATTCTATATAAACTACTGCTAAATAGCTGATACAGCCATGTTTTCTGATAACTGTTTTAAGCTAAGTTGGTCTTGATCAAATGTTGGCCTTAAAGACTCTGTTTATGCCTTCAACCTTGTGATGATCAGGTGCCAGTAATAAAGGTCTGTTATAAGTTTGCCTATTGCTGCAACCAGTGTTTGATCATTAATCTTCATTGCTGTGATCTAGGCTGCTAATCAGCAGGGTTCCTGAATCCCTGACCCAGCATTCTTCTGACTTCTTTTCTAAAGAATCATTCGTACCTTGTACTTCAAGTGCATCTTCTCCTTCTCTTTGTAACTCTTCAGTTATCCCTCCAGTTCCAAGGTATTCTCAGCTTGATGTTAATCCTCAAGAAGGAGTGACCCTCTGTCCTGCTAATACTCTTACTACAAAGATGATCTGGGACTTGCAACCTGAAAAAGAGCTGTAAGATGTCTGTGAAGAGTGAATGGAAACATTCTGTATGATTGAACAGGAAAGACCAAGTAGGATGAAACCCCTATGACTTCTACAACCAAGTCAGGCACCCCTGCTTTCAGACTTGGCCATGGTCCAGGTCCTTTTGGAGCAAGGACACTTGATAAAGGACATTGAGGCCCAAAATATGTAATGTTGCACAGTTAATAAATATTGTTTGCTCTCCATTTTATCCTTTTAATATACGCTCTGTGAGCTGGGACAGGAGCACAGATGTTGAGCATTTTAAAACTAAGCACTTTTGCCAAAGGTCTGCATGTTGACTTGCTATTTTTGGAGTGTCTATATACTATCTGAGAATTAAAGGGAAGGTGGGGTATATTGTCCCCAGCTCACCTGGAGATTGTGTTCAGCGATATTTGCTTTGAGTATTATTTTCCAGGAACCAGAGATGAAATGACAGGAATGTCATTTCTGAACAAGCAGTATCATTTTAAACTATATGCTATGCTCTATAGTAGTGTAATTGCAGGTACAGTTATTGGAACTGTTATCCAGAAACCCATTATCCAGCAAGCTCCAAACTATGGAAAGACCATCTCTCTCATTTCCAAATAATCAAAAAATTTTAATAATTTTATTTTTCTCTGTAATAATAAAAAAGTCCCTGTACTTGATCCAAACTAAGATACTGTACAATTAAAAAAAAAAAAAAAAAACATTTGTGGCCAGGACCCCCATATAAAATTAAAAAAAGAAATATTGGTGCCATGGCCCCCATAAAAGTTTCTTTAAAAAAAAACATTGGTGGCCCACCTTACAAAATAAAAATAAGCATCGGTGTTCAGGGGCCCCATACAATATTTTAAAAAAAAACCTTGGTGGCCATGCCACTCCCCCCCCCCCTTGCAAGATAAGAATAACCATTGGTGCTCAGGGGCCCCATAGAATATTTTTTTAAAACCATTGATGGCCAGCGGCCTATGTAGTATTAAAATAATGCATTGACAGCCAGGGGGTTAATATAATATTGAAGTTTAATTGAGGTTTTGTGGCTTCAATTCCGGCTCCCTTCATGGCTTCGGGTCTTTTCACAGCTTCAGCTTTGGCTCCTTTCATGGCTTTGGGGCTTTTCTCAACTTTGGGGCTCCAGCTTCGGCTCCTTTTGTGTCTTCTGGTCTTTTCTCAGCTTCAGGACTTCAACGTTGGGTCTTTTTGTGGCTTCTGATCATTTCGTGGCTTCATGACTTCGGCTCGTAAACAGTCTGGCGCATTAATTTGGCACTGTCAAAAAAGTGCAGCACAGCCAGGCTCCTTTAGGCCTGGGCATGGTTCACTACTCACTCTGTCCCCCTAATGGTGACCCGGGTATGTTCATTTGAGCCTGCATCGGTAAATTGCATTAGGTTCCCATAATTTCTGGTCCAACAGTGCACCAGGAAAATGCTTTACTATTAAGTGAATGTAACTTGAATGTGTAGGCAAAACATGCAAAGGCAGTCGTTAACTACAGTGCTCCTTTGTGTCCATGCACCCTGCATCGTCGATATAATTCTGCAAAGCAGTTTCTCCCGAATTGGTGCAAGTCATAGCTATAAAAGGAGGGTGCATTGATGTATTGCTTTATGTACTAACTATTTGGCTGCTCATGTACACTAAAGCAAAATAATGTGAAAAGCACAATACTATAAAATATTTGACTTATTTGCCTTATAATAGAACTGTAGTCTATTGGCATATCAATCATTTGAAATCTCCACTCTAAACCAAACTCTGTATTTTCATATTCTCTTTATATCCGTGTTTATACACAGCAGGCTTTTCACAGAAGTACCCTGTAATGCAGGTTATCTCTTTTTATAGCAATGTAATGGGCAAAGTTCTAAATAAAATCACTGATCTATTTGTGTTTACTTTATGCCCAGCTGCTGGTCTTTTACTACTGCATTGCTGCACTTAAAGGAGAACTAAAGCCTAACTAAAGAAGTAGCTAGAAATGTTGTACATTATGTTTTGGGCTTCTTCACCAGCCCAGGGCAACCACAGCCCTTTAGCAGGGATGATCTGTGCCTCTGAAGATGCACCTAGTAGCCATCATCATCTTTTTTTCTTTGTGCTGCTGTCACTTTCCAAGCTTAGGGACCAACACACAATATTGAATATATATAGAATATAAACTTCATCAAACAAGGATGATTAGGTTTTGAGTTATTTAGCTTTTAATTCAGCAGCACTCCATTTTGCTGTTTCATGATTCTTGATCCTATGGTCCATATTACCATAGCAACATGCATTTATTTGAATAATATACTGGAATATGAATAGGAGAGTGCCTGAATAGAATAATGAGTAATATAAAAGTAGCAATATCAAAAAGTCTGTATTCTTACAGAGCATTTTTTGGAAGGAGTCAGTGACCCCCATTTGGAAAGAGTCAGAAGAAGAAGGCAAATAATTCAAAAACTATTTTTAAAAAATGATGAAATCCAATTGAGGAACCAAAGTTGCTTAGAACCAGCTATTCTATAACATACTAAAGGTTAACTTAAAGGTGAACCACCCCTTTAATACAGATAAATACTACATGACAGCTCAGAAACCAATGCAATCAGCATTCAATAATCAGCCTTGTAGCATAAGCTTTTATTACAAGCCAACCTACATTTTTGCTTGAATTTAGCAATGACCCCTAAGCTTAGCTTCTCAACAGCTGCTCAGAGCCCACTGAGCATGTGAGTGTCACAGACACTTTCGAAGATGGTGACTCCCTGTGATAAGTTTGAAGTGCTGGATCATTGCTGCTACTGAGAAGCTGACACTTTAGGCTAGTGCAATAAGTTCAATATATAAAATATGGCATTTTTAGCCATATTAATTTTTATGGTTTAGTTTTCCTTTAATCAGAAGTATCTCATTTATTCATGGAGCAAATTTTTTACATCCAGCTGAAATATGGCCCACTCCGCAGTCCAAACCAATGCCCATATGATTCATGACTATTCAAATAAATTAAACACAGCCTCCTATTCACAAACTCAAATGAGCTTCTTTTAAATCATATCTGAGATACGTCCCCTTAGGCATAAGATGATCTGCAGTGGAAACTTTACAATGTTGATGCAACAAATTGCGCCTGGGAGAAGGAGATATATTGAAATGCTAATTTTCTACACTGGCTGCAATATCCCTTCCCCTGAAGTAGCAACTGGCAATAAATCTATGATTTGGTGTTAGCGAAACCCTACTGTTCTAATTAGATAAGGATGCAGTGCAGCTTTTCTTTGCACAGTAGCTGCTGAGGCACGTACAAGTTTGTGTTACTAACACGTAGCCATTATTTGCAGGTATCCTAGGGTGCAGAAATGATTTATTGCTAAAATACTGCATCATCCCATACAGTATATTCTATACTACAGCTGCTTGGGGGATATATCCTTACTTGGATTCAGCTCAAATATTTACATGCTAGAAATATTTTGAAGCCATCTAGGAGCAAGCAATTTTTACTTTGGCAAACCAATCTTATTGCTTACATGAAATCATGATGCTGCCCATACTTCTGTGAAGACTATAAATAAACCTGACTTATGGCAAATTTAAGCAGTAAAACAATTTTTTTCCTTCAAGTAGCTGCAGGCTCCCAGCTAAAGGAACATATTTTATTAAAGCGCTAGTCATGCTTAGTCAGTACATTTTTTTTTCTTTCTCTTCTTCACATTGATCTTAAAAATCCTTGGAGGAAAACTGACTTGAAGAAATATTTGCAGGGTTTATTAAAGAAGTTTGCAATACTTTCAGCTTTTGTATGCTTTATTGTTGTCATTTGTTCCGTTTAAATCAATGCAGCCATTTTGTGCAGTGCTATATTAAAAAAAAAAAAAAATCTTCCAACGTCCAGCGATTTACAATTAAAAATATAGCCTTTTGGGTCATTGCACAAGCATTCTGGGTAATGATGTACAAATCTATAAAACTGGCCTCTGTTTTCTTTACTTCATTAAGTAAGACTGCAGAGTAAACTATTTGAAAAGCCTCTAGAGGGATATAAATCTTAAAATTGGATGCTAAGTTTGTCAGTACCATTTTCAGTTTAGCTATAATGCTAAAAAAAGTTGTAACCTTTCCAATTGTTTCTACAAAACAAATGTATTGCAATGAGCAGGCTCCGGATGGAAAATCCTCTGCACCAGCTTCTGAGCCAAACAAATAAATAAAATACACATATATATATATATATATATATATATATATCCAGAAGAGAAGGTCCGCACTCTCAGGTCTTATATAAAATAAAAATGTATTTATTATGAAAGACTAACGTTTCGGCCTCCTCCGAGGCCTTTCTCAAAGAGAAAGGCCTCAGAGGAGGCTGAAACGTTAGTCTTTCATAATAAATACATTTTTATTTTATATAAGACCTGAGAGTGCGGACCTTCTCTTCTGGATAAAATTGCCTTTTGTGGACACTGCACCCAGGCACATTAACTTTACGTGTCGAGAGTGCCGACTCCACGCTGGATGTCTATATAAATATATATATATTTATATACATAAAAATACATATATGTTGGGTGTGGCAATTTTAAATGCCCTCAATATTTTATCATATGCCACATGCATTGGGTACGGCCCATGTAAATCTGAAGTACAAATATCTAATATAATTTAAAGGATCCACAGTTTTTCCAGATAACCCATGAAGTAGGAGTTAGGACCTGACTATTAATGGTTTTATGTTGAAAAAATGTTCATTATGTATATGATAGCCAGATGCTCCCAACCAATATCTATGTGATAGTGATGAGCATTCAAGAAAAGCTAGACCCACACCCGACTTGAACCCACATCCGGCAGACCCATGTCTGGCTTCCCTCCTCCTTTTATGACAACACAAAAGGGGCAGGGTGATCATAGTTAAATTGGGTTGAAAAACCCTTCCAAATGAAAACCCAGCAACCATACACACACACTCCTCCACACTTTCACATAAATTATATATGCACATATCTATATTAAAGGGGCTGTTCACCTTTGAGTTAACTTTTAATATAACGTATAGAGTGATATTCTGAGACAATTTACGATTGGTTTTCATTTTTTATTATTTGTGGTTTTATAGTTATTTAGCTTTTTATTCAGCAGCTCTCTATTTTGCAGTGTCAGCAATTTGGTTTCTAGGGTACAAATTACCCTAGCAACCCTGCATTGATTTGAATAAGAGACTGGAATATGAATAGAAGAGGGACTGAATAGAATGATAAGTAATAAAAAGTGGCAATAACAATACATTTGTAGCCTTACAGAGCATTTGTTTTTAGATGGTGTCAGCGACCCCCATTTGAAAGCTGCAAAGAAACAGAAGAAAGTTGCAAATCATTAAAAAACTATGAAAAATAAATAATAAAGACCAACTGAAAAGTTTTTTAGAATTGGCCCTTCTACAATATACTAAAAGTTAACTTGAAGGTGAACCACCCCTTTAACTGTAGAGCTTAGTATCACAATAGCCTTTGATATTGCCTTTCCAAGAAATCATCTAAGCCCCTCTTAAAAGCATTAAAAGAATCAGACTTTACAACATCACCCGGCATGCCACAACCTCACTGTCCTCACTGTGAAGAACCACCTACGATGCTTCAAATGAAAGTCCTTTTCTTCTAGTCTGAAGGGGTGGCCTCTGGTGCGGTGATTCTCTTTATGGGGAAAACGGTCCCCTGCTATTTGTTTATAATGTCCTCTAATGTAGTTGTAAAGTATAAACATGTCCCCTCGCAAGAGCTTTTTTTTCCCAGAGAAAACAACCCCAACCTGGACAGTCTACCCTCATAATTTAAGTCTTCCATCCCTCTAACCAGCTTAGTTACATGTCTCTGCACTCTCTCCGGCTCATTTATATCCATCTTAAGGACTGGAGTCCAAAACTGCACTGCATACTCTTGATGAGGCCTTACTAGGGATCTATAAAGAGAAAATTATGTTTTCATCCTTTGAGTTTATGCCCTTTTTTATACAAGATAGAACTTTATTTGCTTTATTAGCTACAGAATGACACTGCCCAGAATTAAATAATTTGTTATCTATAAAAAACCCAGAGATCAGCAGGTGCATCAAACGAGTTGGCAAGCTAAGGTCAACCCTAAACCCACCCACGCATAGCTATTATGTAGCATGGAGCATCGAGCAGGTTTGTAAATTGAATCTGCCAATTTATCATATTATGGCTGTTGGCCCAAAAAAAGCAAAATAATACAAAGGTTGCCATACCATTATGTGCAAAAATCCTCGGCACACAGGAATAAATTCAGCAGGGCAAAGCCCTTGCGGTTTTATTGAATGCAAAGTGCAATGTGCAACGTTTCAGGGAACCATTATGGCCAGTTGTAAGGTACCTGACCATAAGGGATATCTGTCCACTCGGCCAATGGTTGCAATACTGTGGTCCCCAACCAGTGGTTAGGGAGCAACCCCTTGAGTGTTGCTCTCAGTGGCAACAATAAGCAGGTGCTCCTTTTAGAATTCCTGGCTTGGAGGCAAGTATGCTTAAAAACCAGGAGTACTGCCAAATAGCTGTCAGTTCACAAAGGGGCTACCATTTAGCCACTAACAACCCATATTTTGTACCCCCTGGAACATGTATTAAGTTTGCGCTGCTCACCAAGTCTATTTACATTTGAATGTGGATGAGAGGTAAAAAAGGCCGGGTACTCCTGCTCTAGGAATAGCCACTGTAAGTTTGGAAAACTCTCAGATATCAAAGGATGCTTATCAAGGACACAAAAATTATTTGTATTAAGATTTGTTGTTGACAGTATTCAAAGAAATCCAAATATATTAATGTTCTGCTCCTGACTCCCTGTTTGTATACTGTACCGCCCTACTTTGTGTGAATTCTGATTACATTTCCCCAAACATAATAGGGATCGTTTTCATAGACCCCAAGCAGTAAAAGATGCAAAAAATACTTCTGTTTATAGTTAAAAAAAAATGTGGCTTGTGATGCAGAATGCAGCATCTGTGGGTGCAATCCTGCCCTTACTACTTGCCACAGGTTGTGGCCTGTGCCCACAGGAGCTTCCCTCACTTAGATTAGTGCAAATAATATTTCAGATTGGCTGTTTTTTACAATTGGCAGCCTGCCCTGCACATAATAAATGGACCCTTATATATCACTTTATAAGGCTACAGATCTTACCAACAGGTTACCAACAAATATAACCTAGCA
The DNA here is from genome assembly GCA_024363595.1 of Xenopus borealis. Classification (NCBI taxonomy): domain Eukaryota; kingdom Metazoa; phylum Chordata; class Amphibia; order Anura; family Pipidae; genus Xenopus; species Xenopus borealis. Next base: position 161,616,677 of record CM044431.1, on the reverse strand, counting down.
CTCCCCATTCCTGTAGTCCTTTAAAATCAAACACTTGTGAAGCAAGGGCATCACTAAACCTTAGTGTCAGGCACAGTCGTTCTTCTGGTGAAATCGGATCCCTCATCAATGTGTGGGCACGACGCAGACCTGGCTTTAAAATGGTCAGCAGCCCATCAAAGCTTGATGTAGACATTCGAAAAACTTGTTTCTCTTTAAATAGCAGATAATAATATATAATATAAATATATAAGCATGAATAAAACTGCCAGCTCATGTTCCATAATGGAGACGTGGAGACAATACGCCAAAAAAACATGCCAAGATGACACGCCGAGACAACAAGCTGAGGCCTGCACTATTTCCGTTTCCAGCTTGGGTGGAGCAAGTACCCCTTTACCCCTAATCCCCAGCAGCCACATTTTCATTCTATTATAAGGAATATTCTAGGGTGCATTTACATGGTGACAAAATGTACTGATGTTAAGGACTAATCTTTGATATAGCTCAATTATTTCCAAGCTAAACTATGTGAACAATCAATCTGTGTGTCTGACCTAATTAAAATGTGTTCAGTTGCCAGTTAGATTACAAATGGTATATATTAAAATATTAAAGAAGCTGTCCCGATGTGGAAAAGTCAATGTTCGAATTTTCTGCTAGAGCAGTACAAGCTATTTTTTTTAACTATAAATTTCATAAACCTCAGCTATTAATGGTATCATATTAACAGAAACCTAGATCGTAACCCAACCTTCTAACACGACAAGCAGAGATGGCACCACCATGTGGGAACTTTAAGCACTGAAGCAGTAATGATTGCTACAAATAATATTTAAACCAAAACATATTTTTATTCATATATCTATTCAATATTATAGATTTTTATATATTTTTCTTCAAAATATGGGGAATATCTGATCGCAAAGCAATACATCTGTTATCTACTGCTAATCCTGAAAAAACAATGATTGCCAAAAAATGAAACCTGAGACAGGTAGAATAGGTATGCAAGTGAAAAATCTAAAGCATAATGAGACTCCTTAATTCCCCCACCAGAGTTCTGCTTTTCAGAATAATTAGAAAACAACTAATTGTATAGCACTAAGTAGCTTCATAAAGCAAACACATATCATTAGCTGGACATCTGGTACAGGATTGATGCCTTCTAAACATATGCAAATCACCTAATCATCAACCAGTAAAAATGCAGATGAATTCTTCAACTTATCTACAAATAGCACCCAGTTTCTGTTATCTGTAAAAAGCGATTAAGATTGTTTTTTGCAATCACTCTGTTCTAAGCGTTATTGTTACATGTAATCAGGTTATTTCCTTCTGCATCTAATATATCTGAGGTACAAGGTGCTCCAATTTGTCTTTATTAATGAGCCATTTGTCATCAACAAAGAAGAGTCCCAGGTTTTATCAATATGAGCATATCTAATAAATGTTACAGTTCTGGAACACAGTGGTATTTTATAAAAAAAAAACCCTATATGCTTTCTTTAAGCCTGGTGATAAATCTATTGTGATGCCAGAGAATTATTGTCTCTTGTGAGGTTCCCTCTACCATCTATCCAATCTGTTCATGGAGCTTATCCTTAAAGACATTATTTATTCCATTAACACTGGACTTCTGACAAAAATATATACCTATACAGTTAATGGAGCACCCTCGGTTTAAATCAATATCTCATGTTTCTTAGCCAGGGGCAATGTCTGCTTGGCCAAAACACTACCTTTTTTATTATTAGGTACACAAGCTGGCCCCAAGAAACACACATTACTTTTTTCCAGGGTATTGGTTTTTCATTATTCATTTGTATTGGTAATAAACAAGTCGAAGATGTTTTTGAATAATTTTATTGTATCTTACAGCAGAATGTTTATCATCAACATCCTCATTTATGTATATAGTGAATGTAAGTTATGCAGTGCTTTATATTCATTTATAACAAAGTTTGGGTCTGCAATTATTTAATTAACAAAGGTTAAAAAACTGGATCAGTTTCAATACAAATTGAAAACACATGATTTTTTTGTAAGTTTGCTTGTGATCATTCAGGGTGCACTGAATATGCTACCCTAAATAGGTGAATTTTTAGGAAGCATTAGAATGTTGGGAAGGATCTCTAGAGACAAGAAGTTGGGGACAGTATAAAGTGATGAGGAGAAGAGAAGCAAAAGTCAGAAACAGAGGGTATTTTGAAGAAGTGTATTTTGAGTATGAATTGACATATAGGGAAGAGCTTCATTGTTAAGGGGCTTGGCTTGGATGAGTCATAATACATTTGCATAGGGGTGCAGCTAATATGTAACAATGACTAATGACTGAGCTATATTGAAATACGGTAAACTGAAACGCCTACAAGGAATAAGTTGCAATAGTCAGGACAGGAAATAGATTATAGCGCTTTGGGTGTTTTTAAGATAAGGTAAGGTGATATACAGGCAATTCAGCATTTATAAGTGTCACAAATTGGCAAGGGTTTGAATGTGGGGCGTAAAACCATATGTGTCATATAAAACCAAATTTTCTCCACTTATCTAACTTGTTACAGCACTCTGCTAACAGTATGGATTCAGACACAGAATATAACAGCGTATGTAGGACAAAGTACAGGTTAAACAAAAGGAGTTTAAAAAAAGATGTTAAAAAAAACATAAATGTCAATAAAAGCATGGAAAGCACTAATTGCAAGCAACTGTGCAATTGTCCCAATTTTACCCAAAATGCATTGTTATCCCCAAAATCACAATGCCATTGGACATAGCACATGCTTGCCCCTATCTCTGAATATGTATTAAACTTGCACCCTTATAAAAATTATCTCACAATACAAGCATTTCAAGATGGGCAAAGGCATTCTCTTAAACGCCCACCAATTGTGTGCGATTTATTTTGTACAAAAATGAAGCACCAAAATCTCTGGACTTCTGGTTGATTACAGATGTTAAGTAGTGTCCCCTTTAAATACTATGGTTCAGAACTAAACCACAGGTGAGCTAGTCGCTACAATATTGATGCCAAGAACTACAGTGGTATGGCATGCACAAGTACTTTATGGGGGGTTATTCATTAAAGGTCACATTTGTGAGGTTTTTTTTACCTCGAATAAATTCAAATGTTTGCTTATTTATGAAAAAATCCAAATGAAAAAATCTTGCAATGCAATCAAGGAAAATCTTGAATACCCCAAATGTATTGAGTTTATAGGCTAAGAAACCTTGAATACCTCAATGTTATTGAGTTTCAAGAGCAAACAAACACAAAACATGCAAATCACGAAGGCGAAAAAAATCTTCAAATGGATAACGTGACTTTTGCATGAATTCGACGGGTTTTAGCTGGAGTATTTTTGATTTCTGACTTTCAGCAGCATCAGGGCATAATAAATCTTGCACTTTTTTTTACAACCTTGAAAATATAAAAACAAAGACAATGAATAGGAATTGGAAGACTGAATATGAAAATAGGGCAGAGGGAGGGTGAAGCAGTAGCTGTTCTGATAAATGGAATGAAGCACTGATTCAAACAACAGGTGGAGATCAAACTTGGATATATCATATGGATAAAAAAGGACAGAAAACAGGCAGAGTTCAAGCATAGTCGGGCTAGCAAGCAGAAGTCGAAAGCAGAATCAAATTATCAGGATACAAGTTATCACCAAGCACAAAGCCATTTTCTGAGCGTCCTTTTAAGGAGAACGTTCTGGCGCCAAACGTACTGACGCATGCATCCTATGGCGCCACACACGTTTAGCCATTTAGATGGCTGCGTCTGTTTCGGCATGTGGAAAGTGATTACACACATGCTTCCCACAGATGGGAAGGTTTCTACATGTTTACTGTTTTCACAATTTAATGAAAAATTTCCATTTCTGAAATTCGATTTGAGTTAAAAAAAAAATCAAAATTAAAATTTTGAAATTTATCATGTACAGTCCTTTTAAGAATTCAAAATCGACTATTCGCCATTTAAAACCTTCCGAATTGGTGTTTTAGCCTATGGGGGACCTCTGAAAATCAATTTGTTGATTTGGTGGACTTTTGAAAAAAACTATATATTTTTTTTTGGTTTCGTGAATTTGTTTAAAATTTGATTCGAGTTTGCAGGTCGGTCCTATTCTCCAAAAACTAATACATTTTAATTGGTAATTTTTTTATTTTTATAAACTCCCATAAACTCTAAATTTGACCCTTGATAAATTTGCACCTAGAAGTTGTGCTACTTGTATAGGACCCATTATCTGGAAACCCTTTATCAAGAAAGCTCTGAATTAGGGAAAGGTTGTCTCTCGTAGACGCCAATTTATTCAAATAATACAGATATTTATTTTTTTCATAATAATAAAAGAGTATCTTGTACTTGATCCAAACTAAGATATAATTAATCCTTATTGGAAGCAAAACCAGCCTATTGGGTGAAGTTAAGTTTTACATGATTTTCTAGTAGACGTAAGGTATGAAGATCCAAATTACCCAGAAAACGCCAGGTCCTGAACATTCTGGATGTATTAAGGAAAAACATTCTTATTATTTGACATGTTTGCAAATAATTTCCATATAATCCCAAAACATCCACTTTTTTCCCCTTAACCACTTCAGTGCTCAATCCAAGCAGATAATTTTATTAAATCAAGTTCTGTCTATTTAAGCCTGCATTTATGAACTTTACTGCGCAAAAAAAAATCTGTTTGCAGATGTCAATGTCACTGACGATGTGTCATAGCTGCAGTGTGAAAGCTGCTATGTTTAGAAAATGTAATGGTGATGAGAATGAAGGTGATATACTGTATGCAGCAGAAATGATACCGTATGGGTGGGATTTGCCCAAGTTATATAAATGGCAGAAAAATATATGGTTTACACTGCATTTAATAACACATTAGAGTAACCCTATTATTAGCAGGTGTGCTGCAAGTGACACCTGTTGGAAGTGCCATATAAATCATTCACAGGTTGCTGAACAAGTTTTGAGGCTGCCATTAAATTCTAGGCAAAAAAATGTGGATAAATCATTGTGGGTAAAAGACATATCAATATGTATGCAATTACTGCACCTTTCCATAGCACCAGTTTAGTAAAAAAAGATTCAAAATATAACAGGTTCACAGCAGGGTGCAAAGTACAAACACTGGCACAAACTGCAATAATTTATACACTTTTGCAGGCAAGTAAGCATGTATTCTCCCACACACTACCTATCTCTAACATTCATGGCATTCAGAAATGCAATTTAGGGAGCACCAGCAGGTGCAAATAAGCTAGGGAGCCTTGTACCTACTGTCTGCTTATGTGAGCTGTACTTTGCAACTTGTATCAATTTATTTAATCTCATCATAGGTGCAGATAACAGGTACAACTGATAGTGCTGAAAGGGTCACTTAGCACTTCAGCACTAGTAAATAGGCCTTGTTGTGTTAGAACAATTTACAGACTCATGTCCTGATTTATGCTTTTACCATGGAGATGACAGAATGACTCGATTAACCAATAAGTAGATTAAAAACCCAATTAATTGTTTCAGAAATAATTTAAATATATGTACAGTATGTGACAAAACATATGCTAGATTAAATAGGAAGTGCATGCTTTGTGTCTGAAAAGCAACTTCTTTTTCTTATGCCAAAGGTCTTTGCACTCTGTTTTGGAAACCTTGAATTACATCAGTCTGTAACATGTATGAACCCTCTTCTACAGTTAGGCTCTATGTCAGTGACAAGAGTGCAGTTGTACTTTAGAAGGGTATGAAACGGTCAAAAAAGTGTTACACAAGAATCAAGATGGGGGTAGTTGGGAAAGAATTATAAAAGTGTCAACAGTAACTGTAAGGGGAGTCATAAAACTATGTATACTACAGATAATAATAGTAAAAATTGCCACGTTGTGACACTTTAAAATGCCTCCAGGAGCTGTTCTATTTTCACAAATGTTTTCTAAACATGTTTTCTCAATAAAAATACACCTTATATGGTAAGACAGGAATCAGATAAATTTATCAGTATAAAGAAATGCTTGTGTTAATACATTTTAAAACTTTTCTGTTAAATATTATTGGACTTAATTATTTCCTTTTCTTGACCTTTAACAGCAGTGTCATTACCAGCATTCACATAAGTGTTATTATTATTAATTATCCAGCAAGTGAAACTTAGTAATATAGTAAGTTATGTTGAAAAAAGACACATGTCCATCAAGTTCAACCTTTTAAGTCTATATACCTGCCTAACTGCTGCTATATGGTAAATATGAGTGTCCTACACTTGTTGGAAGATGGTGAAAAAAATAACAAACAAATCCTTTTTTTGTTGTTGATTTTAAATAGTTTATAGAGGGTTGCATCTGGTGCTGATCTGCCTAACCTGGTTCATTTGCTATGATTGTATTTTAATCCTACAGGGAACCATCAAAAGCTAGGATTTTATTACTTCCCAGAAAGTATACAAATATGTTATATAAAGGCAATTTGTGTTCTTATTATGCTAGAACCAAAACACATTGCAGCCCTCATTTTATCTGAAACATGCTGCTTATACATTCTGAATATGTACTTGCCTGCTGGTTGTTGAGCTCTTGACAACATGTAATGACTTTACAGCTCCATAGGGTCTGTTGTCCAGCTTAAATTGCACCAGTAGCATAATAAACAGAATAAATTGTTTCCTTATATAAATGTTTTGTTTTGAACAGCAGGCATTGTCAATTGGCTTTAGAAACTTTAAAAGATGAGTAGAAATGTTTAAATAAAAAAGAAAGGCAGCCAAAGGTTTACATTTATAAAACAACAGTAACACGTCTAAGAAAATAATTCTCAGTTAAATTGTTTCATATTTTCCCTGAAAGCTATTATCTAAAAAAAACGAGTGGCACAAAAATTGCATGTCTGCAGGCATTTTATTTTGCATCCCTACAGTGACACTTATTCCTGCTATTACATTACCTGTTGTTTTCATCAAGACTGTCTAACTCTATAAATAGCTACAAATAAATACACATGCACAGACAAGCAAATCTACTGTATTTATTTGCAAATTAATTAACAAAACAGATGGTAAAGTGGGTTGATTTGCAAGTTATTTACTTTGCAAGTCGGTTGGCAGGTCAAGGGTTAAACATTGTTTTCACTAATATTTTTGCACATATCTGCCATGAATATCATTAATATAGGGATTAGCCAATTAATAAAAACTTTAAGTTTGATGTTGACAGTGATATTCTGAAACTGATCTTTATTTTAGTTTTTTTAATTTATCTTCATGCTTATTCTGCAGCCAAATATATCCCAAGACATGATTTGTATTTTTATAATTATTCTTTATTACTCAACTGTGTAGAGAACCCCCTAACACATAAGATTTATTCTCACTGTCTTAATTTATAACTGTTTCCCAGATTCAAGTGAAAACTCATGGACGAGATTAAAAAAAAATTCTCCAAATTCAGTTCCAGTTTTTCCAATAGACTTCAATTGAGTTTTCTCGTGATAAACCATAAGTTTTTTCTGAATTGCATCTCAAATTAAATTGTGTCCATGACTTTTCATTATAAACCTTTTTCTCACTGAATTGAATCTGGCCTCATGTTGAGTAAAAGGGGCAATAAAAAGTAGAAAATTTTTTAAATTAAAACCAGAAAACTACAGAATAAAGTTAAACAACGCTAATACCAACATGAATAAAAATACAAAAAATATGATCTTATCTTGTCTATACTGTAATAAAAAGAAATGTTTTAGTTTAACTGTAAAGAATAAAGGGGTATCAAATTGTACGTTCAGTTCACAAAAGATTCCATGCTAGATTTAACTTTTTGGCTGGCAAATCCTGCAGATATATTTATTTAGGCACTCTCCCTTTGGAGTTAAATGATCAATGGAGAAGCAACCACATCACAGCACCAAGGTTAGAGAGGTGCCAGTTATAGTTCAGTTCATTTGCACCTTCTGCAGCCACTATAACAGCTACTTTCACTGTGTAATAATGGAATTTGATGATTATGAGCCTGATGTTTTATATTTTCTCTTTTGGATCCAAAAGGAATGTTTGATATTCAATGCAAATCTTTGATATTGTCAGCAAAACCTGATTTGGGGGCATGTTTACTAACGATGGAGATCTCCAGAGATCAGCAATAAGATGTAATCAGTAACCTACATGTTAGGAACCAAAAGCAAATATCATATTGGCTGCTATGGGCAACATCTCCAATGATAGTAAACATGCCCCTTAGTATGTTATTGAGTCATAACTTATTCTGAATCTTTCGGCTAATCCATTATCATCTTGTCTCTATAATAGTTTTAATTTGCGGATTATGTGCGAGATGAAGCTGAGGAGCTTTTCAGTGCTTTATCCTCAGGATAAATCATAACAATGTCACTGTTCATCTGCAAAGGAACGTATCACATAAGATTTTCGTACTATTTTAAAGGGGAAAATGGAAATTTAATATAAGCTTCAGCATACTGAAATATGAAGATTATATAAAATTTTCATTTTTGTGTTTGTCCCCCTTTAATAAAACTGGTATGGGGCTAATTCAGTAAGACTTTATTATCAGTATTTTTCATCATTCATATACATTTGAAACAACTGGTTAGAATTGCATCTTACAGTTTTATTTTTCATTGCAACTCATTGGGCCAGATTCAGTTCAGTGAGAAAAAGTTATCTCTTGGTTTATCATGTGAAAAGACACGGGAAAGATTCAATTCAAGACGAAAAACATTTCTCCAAATTCAGTTCCAGTTTTTTTCCTATAGACTTCAATAGAGTTTGAGGGGCACATTTACTAAGGGTCAAAATGAATATTCAATTAAAAGTCGACTTTGGCACCTTAAAACTGCCAAATTGCCATTGTAGGCTATGGGGGACCTCCTAGAACCTGTCCTGAAATTTTTTCTAAGTCCTAGGAATTAGAAGGATTTCGCACAAAATCGTTCGATTTGAACGATGCGATCAATCGATTTTTATTCAATCAAAAACGGACCTATTCAATCGAAGTAGGTCCATTTTCAATCGAAAAAGCCCTTATGGGGCAGATTTATCAATGGTCGAATTTCGAATTGAAAAAAATTCGAAATTCGACCATGTGAATAGGATATGAAGTAAAATCCTTCGAATATCGAATACCGCAATTTGATTGGTCGAACACTGATATAGTAAAAATTCAATCAAACGATTAATAAAAAAAATTTGATCGATCGTAAAAAAACGTTCGAACTGATCGATTCGAACAATTTTATTTTTTTTTATTCAATCAAAAATAACAAAACCCAATTCGGTAGCTTGGATCTGGCGAACTAGGTGGTCTAATAAAAATTAAAAGGGGAAGTACTTCGATTTTCTGAACCGAATTGCAACTCAAATGAATTCTCGTCCATGAGTTTTCACGTGATTGACCCTTTTCTCACTGAATTGAATCTGGGCCATTGTTTGGTAGTCACTTTTACTAGATGTTTATGGGACTGTTTTAATAAGACTGCTCTACCAGTATTTTTCCTCATGGATATCATTTCACATATATTCACAATAATATTTACTATTCTGTACCTTAGGATGTCTTACAGTGTCCTTTTTTATTTTTCCTCTACCCTTAACAAACTCCTACATACAGAACATAAAATAAATTTATAAGCATGTAACGCAGATTATGGCCAACATGGCAGCAGATTACCTAAAAAGGTTTAGGTGCTTGTGTTCCCGTGAGCTCTGAAACTGGACATTGCAGAACAGTTCACAATGCTGTAAAAACACTTTTACACTAAAAATAAAGAATGGAAGACTAATATTTCATATATATATTAAGCAAAGGGAAAGAGGAAATATACAGATGATCGATAAAAATCATAAAGCTGCCACATTTTTGTATACAGAAAACAGAACTTTGGAGAGATGTGTGCATTATATACACAGACACCTTAGGGAAAAAAATGTAATGGTTCTACTAGAATCTGTAAAAGTAACAATGTAATATAACATGGTTTTCACTGTCAGGAATTTATTGTGAGATATAATTCTAGTCTGCAAATAACTTATTAAGCTTACAAAGTGTACCAGAAAATATAAAACAAAGATATACTTAATTTATAGGTATAATTGTTGGAGTTTTGAATGAGGAAAACAAAAGAGTAAATATCCTTTGTTGCTTTTACCTCTGCAATCTTTTTAAAGTGATTTGGCCTGGAGAAATAACCAATGTAAAAATCTGTAGGATGTCGACAGCAAGGATAACAAAAGTGTGGCTTCTGGAACAAATTTGGTATGGTGACGTATAGAGTTTTGGGAGGCCTTTGATATTGTTAATCTTTGCAGTAATCCATTCTTACTCTCAAGGCATATGTTTGCATTGCTGAAGTGAGCCTCGACAAATGAGTTACATATTAGATTGAGTATCTACTGTACATAGGCATAAGGAGCTCTTTTTATGACTAGTACCTTTATTTAATATGCAGAATGGGGTGCAAATGTGTATACATTTTCATATTTCAGGCTGTATTTACTTGGTTAGGTACCCCCAATTCATTGTATATACTTACTTACTCAGCCAGTGCTCAAATCAGCAGAAAACTGAACCAGTCCGGGGGTTCTTCCATCAAGCACCATGGAGCAATTGGTTTCGGCTCCTTCTTTCTTTATGGGAGGTAAGCATATGCAATAGCATTTGATGAAAAAAGAAGAAGGAAGCCGATCACTCTGTAGTGCTTTGTAGAATAACCCCAGGACCAGTGCCTTACTGTTGGCACCCCCGAGTAAATCGGCCTTTCCTTCTCCTTTACAGGAGAATTAAACCCCTTTGGGCAAAAAAACCTCCCCCCTCCCCTGTGTAGGCCCCCTGTTATAAACCAGAAAAATTAGGTAACCAATTAAAAGAGGATACAATATGATTACAATGTGATTGAAAAATCCATGAGACAGGTGGAGAATACTAGTAGGGAGGATTTAATCAAAGGGAAAGTGAAGTACTGAGAAGACCGAATGGAGAAAGGGTGTACATGTATTACTACATATGCACCAGGGGTTATATGTAATCCAAAAAAATTATCCTGAAACACTGGAATGTTTTAGAATCTGATGGCATATTGAAGATTACCCCTAAAAATCAAGGAGTGATATTTAGAAAAGCAGGTAATTTAAAACACAATATAGTTTGAAGTTACATTCCAACTAAAATGTCAGAGATAAAAAAATAAAGGGATGAAAGGGAATGTCTTTTACTCTGTGTACTATGTAAAGCAGATAAACATGCAGTAAAAAAGAAATCCTACAGGAAATTAATTTTAAGGGGGTACATTTAAGGCTGTATTAAATGCACATGCAAAAAATGTGATTTATTGTTTAGAATGCCCTTGTGAACTTCTATGTGTGGGAAAAACTAAAAGAAAATTGAGATATAGAATAAAAAAACATAATAAATATAAGAGCAGAAATACCTACTCAAAGAGGCACATTATTAAAGGTTGCATTCATGTGAGTTTTTTTTTACTCTAATTAATTCGAATATACTTGAAATTCGAATATTCTTGAAATTCGATTGGGGGGTTATTTAATAAAAAAATGAATATCTAAAACTGAAGCAAATATTACTGACCCGAAAACTAATCGAATTCAGCTAAACTCGAATTGAGTTTTTTCTCCACAAAAAACTTGAATGTCAGGAAGAGTGATGGGCGAATTTATTCGCCAGGTGCGAATTCGCGGCAAATTGCTGCAATTCGCGAAATGCCAGCGAAAAAAACGTGCCGCGACTCGTTTCGTGAATTTTTTCGGCGAAGCGAAACTGGGTAGATTCGCCCATCACTAGTCAGGAAGGCTACTCACAGCTTAAAAATGGTCACTGGACCTCTCCCATTGACTTATACATGAACTCGGCAGGTTTTAGGTGGCAAATAATCCAATTTTTTTAAAGGGCCATGGTTTGATAAATCTCGAAATTCAAATTGAATTAAAATTAGATTGAAGTTTTGGATTATTCACTATTCTAATTTGAGAATTTTGACCATAAAAAAAATTGAAAATTTTAATTTTCAATTCAACCCTTAATAAATCTGCCCCAAAGTGTGTCAAAACATTTTAAGGAGAAACACAAAAAAAACCCTCAAAGAAAAAAGTTTTGGGGAATTGACATTGTAGGAAAAAATTATAGAGGAGGGGATTTTATAAGAAAAACACTCAAAAGAGAAAGTAGATGGTTATATGAAATGCAAAATGTTTTACCTTTAGGTATTAATATCAATATAAATTTGAGAGCCTTTAATTTAATTTAAGAATATCTATTTATTTATCTGCCATATTTACCTGTTTGTTATTGCCTGAAGGACACAATCAATTTTTCAATAAGAAATGAGCTTGGTGCAAAAGGTTTGCCAAGGAGACTTATTGTTAAATTAAAAATGAAAAACAAGTGAAGAGCTCGTCCCCATAGCAACCTGGATGAATAAATAGTGTGCGTGAAGGAAGCACGGACAAGGACACCTCTGAGGAAGCTACCAACAGCAAAACACATCAGGCAAATGGCACATCCGGTACAGAGTGTATTTGAATACAAGGAGGAAGGAAGACGCCAAGACTATATACCCTCAAAAAGGTACTTATACACTAAAAAAACTCTGTCTGGGAACTGGGTGACGAATAAACTTAATATATGAACTGACCAGTGTGTTTTTATGTAAGTGCAATATTTTTTTTGAAACTATGTAAGAATAAACATGAGTTACACTATGAACACGGGCCCTGCTTCTTAAAGAAAAACTATACCCCTTAAATGAATACTTCAGCAACAGATACTTTATATCAAATTAAGTGACATATTAAAGAATCGTACCAAACTGGTATATATATTTAAGTAAATATTGACCTTTTTCATCTCTTGCCTTTAACCACCATTTTGTGAAGGTCCGTGTGCTGCCTCAGAGATCACCTGACCAGAAATATTTCAACTCTAACAGGAAGAAGTGAGGATGCAAAAGACAAAACTCAGTCTGTAAATTGGCCCTTTATGGTTTGTTTGGTATGTTTGTGTGCACCATTGAATCATTCGATCCCAGGAGGCTGTCCTTATTTTTTAAAATGGCAATTTTATATTTATGATTACCCAATGGCACATGATACTAAAAAAGTGTATTATTATGAAAATGGTTTATTTACAAGAAGCAGGGTTTTACATATGAGTTGTTTTATGCAATATCTTTTTATAGAGACCTACATTGTTCGGGGGGCATAGTTTTCCTTTAAAATACTTGCAGAGAGAAAACAGAAGGCTCCCTGAGACATATAATATCCGGTTTTAAGAATTTACATCTAGTAACTAACCACCTGTACTGGGGAAGGGAATCTAGCACTGTTTGATAAAAACACATGCTGTTTTAAATACACGGACGTCACAATCAGTATGTGTGTGGTATATGGCACATTAATATGTAGCTGATTAACAACCCTAATAAGCCTGACCCCCTAAACCATTTAATCTGTACAACAAAATGATCAGGCCACCCTGAGGGCCTAATTGTTAAAAACAAGCACAGCTGGGAACCCTTTGATACACTCCCAAAAGGCTGAGAAAGAAGCAACTTAGGCCCATATTGATAGTATAATTTATGGTGACTCTAGATCCTCCACCCACATCTAGAAACCCCCCTACCTCAATGCCAACATTTACTTGAGATCAACATAATAGATCTCACCCAGCCCACCTCAGTAACTGGGGCCAGTTCCTAGACTAAGCAACAACTAACTGAATCATGTTGGATATCTGGCACTTGATCCATCAGCCCACAAAGTTCTAAGCACTGGGGCAGGTTAGAAGCAAAAAAGATGTGAGGATTTCTCTATTTCATGCTAAATATTTTAAAGCCAATAGCAAGATTGTGAGAGGTATTTTCCCCTCTATATTCATTTAGCATATTCATACGTACTTGATTATGATGTGACCATAATTGTGAGAGACAGGGACACAAAGGAGGCAGACCCTTCAACTGTTAGAGGGTAACAAATTATAAGGGAGTCTCTGAGGAAGTGTGTGGACACGAAACGCTTTTTGTAATTAATTGTATGTTCAAATAAAGCCTATTAATTTTAACTACACAATGGAGTTGAGCGATCTGTGAGCAAAGACCCAGGAGTGCGCTGCTTCTTACTGCAATTGTGTTGACTACGTTCCCCCTAGTGACGGACTCGAGTTGGCTGCACCCGGGTCACAACAGATACGGGGGAAGTATAATTGTGTTTACATGTTTTATATCCTTGAGAAACAAAACTGAAGTTTTATGTGGAAGATTGGGGGTGTTCTTTCCCCCTCCCCTTCAAATGGCTAGTCCGGGCTGTCTGCACCCGGGCCATTTGAATTAATTGGTGAGCGATATATAATTACGAAGTTGAGAAGTTTTTGCCTTAATTTCAAACTTACTACCCACATTAGCATTGAAGCTGTGAATCCGGGAATAGTGCTGGGGATGCTTAGCCTTATGGCTGTGGCTTTGGAAACAAATTATAAGGGGCCAAGAAGGGGAATGAATGATTTGTAATTTTCATATATATTGTTTATTTTTTTTAAAAAAAAGGTCTTATTCTGCTGTGGGCACAAGTGGTCAGACCAGAGCCTCATAGATCTATTATGCCAGCTGAAGGGACAGCTTTCTTGCTGGCCGTGAGTCTGCAGCCCACACAGTATATTGGAAAAAAAAAATAACAAAGCAGCATCAGTTTACCTAAGTAAACAGCCATGGAAGCTCTCTCTTTTTGTTTAAAGGGGAATTCAAACCATCCGGCACTAAACCCCTCCCAAGATATTGCTGAGCCCTTAAAAAGCAAAATCAACACCTTCAGAAGTGACATTACAACACTAACCCCCCCCCCAGACATTTACCGCCCTCCACAGTCCCCAATCTCATCTTTGCTCCTTCTCACCTGTGACTGATGAGTTCCCCAACCTTTGGGGTCCTCTCACCTTACTACCTGCCCGCTTAATCCCATTCCTTCCAAATTTAACAATGAAAGCCTCACCTCATCTATTTAATCTCTCTCTCAGCTGGAATCTTTCCTTCTCAACTAAAACATGGCACCTGTAACCACCATTCTGAAAAAAACTGTAATTCTGCATTCAGTGACATCGCTACGCAATGCACACTACTTCAGGATAACTAAAAGTCTGTTTATGGGGAAAATCTGGGTGATAGCCGCTTTGGTCTAGGTCCTCCATGAAATAGGGGAAACCCTTGCTAGAACCAGTCTTCAACAACATCTTTTTGGGACCCTCAATCTATCCATCATAAGAAAAAGAGCCTAAAAACCCTAAGACTGGTACCAATTAGATTCTCCTAATTTGTGAAAAATATTGTTTTTACATAAAACACTGGGTCTTTATTCAAAATAACTGAAAGTCTGTTTTTGGGTTACCATGGGTGGCAGCCACTGTGGTATAACGGCTCCTGTTAAACAGAAACACCCCTGCCAGCACATCTTAACCAACACCCTTTAGGGTCTGCAGAACCTGCATGAGTCAGAGTTAGAACCAAAGAGTAAAAAATAGCTTCCAGTCAATTTCACCCATAGAGGCAAATTCACTAAATGGCAAAGTTTCACCTCAGAAGGCTTTGCCACACTTCGTCCGACATTAATTTGCAGTGCATACACTTCTTTGTCAAAATTCCGGTAGGTCTTTGCTAGCGTAAATTCGTCAGCGCGAGCATTTCAAAGCGCACTTTTGCTAATGTTCATTTCTGCATAACTAAACTTTGTTAATAAACCTACACTACACGGCTGATTTATTAAATTCACATGAAAGATTCGAAGTTCGATCGAATTTTCAAAAAGTTTTGAATTCGAATTTTCAAATGTTTTTGAAGGCCACTTTGACCAGTGAATTTTGAAAATTTGATCCAATTGAATGATTTGAATAAAAATATATTCAAATATTTGACTATTCGACAGTTGAAGTACTTCCCCTTTAAATTTTTATTCTACTGCCTAGTTTGCCAGTTTCAACCTACCGAATTGGATTTCAAAAATTTTGATTGAATAAAAAAAGTTGATCGAATGGTTAAAATCGTTCGAATTGATCAATTTTATCGATCGATCAAATTTTTATATTCGATCGTTTGACCGATCGAATTGCGGTAAAAATCCTTCAAATTTGAATAATTTTTATTCCCTAACTATTCCCATGCTCGAATTCGAGTGTTTTTTAACCCTTGAATTCGATCCTTAGTAAATCTGCCACTTAGGTCAATTTGAAAAGGATGGGTACAGATTTACTATGGGTCGAATTGTCGAGGGCTATTAGCCCTCGAATTCGACTGACAAATATTTGCCAGAATCGTACGATCGAATAGTCACATGAAAAGAACGCTTGAATATTCGCCAAAATCGTACAAATCGAACGTACGAATGAAATAGGCTTCTATTGCAATTCGGTAGGTTCAATCTGTAGGCAGTCGAATAAAAATGTAAAGGGTATATGTTCGATGGTCAAAAATACTTAATTTGCATATTTAAATAGTCGCACGATCATATTCGAATAGTCGCACAATCGAATTGAGACTATTCGCGCAAATATTCGAATCCTTCACATGAATTTAGTAAATCTGACCCTTAAGTCATATATATGTCTTTATTAGTGATGTTGGTGAAAATGCTTGAAATGTCCACTTTTTATTAAAAATGTCCAAGAAAGCAAAATAAAGAAAAAAAGGATCCACCCTAAAACAAATGTGGCATCCCCCTCAAATGGTTGAAAAAATATATTTACAGGTACACCCTTTAAACACAATCCCACTTTAAATTATGAGAAAACATATTTTTTTCCCATTTTTATAACTTTTTGGCATACAGGATATGATGACACTGACATAAGATTTAGGATCTAGCCTCATTTTATCAGTTTGCCAGGTATAACCTGGTGAAACAAACTCTGGCAAAAGATTTAATGTAATAGGAAATTTGCCCTTTAGTGAATTTGCGGAGTTCCGACCGTTGCTTCCCCAGCCTAGCTGCTACCCTGGGTAAATGCCTCTAACTTTTACTTATCCCTCAGGGCAGATTCAGGGAATTGGAGTTCAAGGCAGCTGTCTTCTTCTCTTCAGAAATCTTTGGGTCTTCTTCTGGTGCTTTGGCAATTTCCTTGACTTTCGGCTAGAGTTGCCACCTTTTCTAGAAAAAAAACGTCCTATATATTTATCTTTTTTTTCCTATTAATAACATTGGGATCAACCATCAAAAATACCGGCCAGGCAGGTAAAATACCGGCCAGATGACAACCCTACTGTGGTGTTTATACAAATGGCCTGCAGGTGGCACTGTGCATACATAGGACTTTCTGTACAACTTGAAAGTGAAAGTAAGACTTACTGCTGTTATGTAATGGCTGCATGAACCTGCTAATAAAGCACTGTTCTACTCTCCTAATCCTCGGCTACCAAACACAACAAATGGCGACAAGGATGTCTTTTCTACCTCTGCAGCAGCCTGCACCTTTTCTGCCAAACCCTGGTGAGCCTACCATACTTTTTACTGCTTGGATCCGTATGTTTGATAATTACATTATTGCTGCTGACCAAGGGGAGATTTCTGCAGCTAGAAAGTGTGCTTTACTTATTCACTGCCTGGGAGCAGAGGGACAGCGTATATTCCAACAATTACCATTACCTGATGAAACTGCTCTTACTGCTATAAAGAACTTTTTTGTGCCAAAAGTAAATGTGGTTGCTGAAAGATATACGTATATTCCGCCAACGTGGACAACGTAATGGTGAATCCACGGAACATTTTGTAGCAGCTTTGAGAGAGCTGGTTGTTACCTGTGAGTTTGGGAATCTAACAGATGAAATGCTAAGAGACCAAATAGTGAAAAAAACAAACTCACCACGCATTAGAGAGAGACTGCTCCTAGAGCAAGATTTAACCATTGAAAAGGCTATTACAGTTGCTAGCCAAATTGAAACAGCTGTGGCAGAGGCTAAAACTCTCAGTCAGGAAACTGCTGGGAATGTACAGATTGTGAATTCAAAACTGTGACCTAATAATACGCAGTCACAGGAAAAATACAGGGCTAAGGAAAGGGATTCACTGCAAAACCATGCAGGAAATACAAATAAAAAATACTGCTTTCGCTGTGGTTCAACACAACACCTTGCACACTATGCTAAATATCCAGCAAAAAATATACAGTGCCGCAAATGTTGAAAGTCTGGTCACTTTGCTATGGTCTGCCGTAGTTCTGCCGTAGTTCTAATAAAGATGTTCATGAACTCACTACTACAAATGTTACAGTATTCAGTGTGGATAAAGCTGGTACATTTATTCCAGACAAGTTTATATGCACTGTCAATGTCAGTACTGCTTCTGCTGACAAGGGGCACTCCATTAACCTGATGCTTGATACAGGTTCAGCTGTTTCTATACTACCAAAGGATATATTCTTGAAATACTTTGCAAAATATAAACTTGTTGCACCTGCCCTGAGACTGGTCAGTTATTTAAATGATCCAATCCCTGTGCGTGGTTGCTTGCCAGTGACTGTACAATTTAAATCAAATACTGCAAAATGTGACTTTTACATTGTGAATAAAGGTACTGCTATACTTGGAAGGGGTCTCTTTGCTGCATTAAACCTACAATTAGTTGATGGTCTCATTACTACAGCACCAGTGCCTGCCACACAGCCTGTGTCTACAATTTCACCTCAAAGCAACACTCCACTGGGCTGTGCAAAGAACTTTGTACACAAAGTTAAGATCAGATGTAAAATCAGTACATAGCTACAGAGCAACGTGCCATGCAACAACCCAAGCATCTCCAGCTGAATTATTACATGGTAGACAGATGAGCACTGGGTTACATGTTGCAGACATCAAACCAAAGACTATTCCTACAAAATCATCTACTGCTGACATTGTGAAACGTCACCAAGCCAAATGCAAGGCTTATACTGACAGAAAACGTGGTGCAAGAGAAGTGCACTTTCAGCCTGGATCTTTAGTCAGAATTAAGAAACCAGGAATATTGAAACAAGGGCAATCTAAATTTACTACACCACTTGAAGTGAGACGCCATCGAGGACCATACACATACGAACTGTCTGATGGACACATATGGAATGCAAGTCGTCTTGCTCCTGCTAGATATGACTTTGGAGATGTTCCATTTGATGAAGGACATTTTCCTACTCCTAATGCCAACCACACTAGGGCAGAAGAAAGTGAACCTATAAGGCATACTGAAAGAATCAGGAAACTACCTGCATGGACCAAGGACTATGTCATGTGAAGAATATATATTGCTTTAAGATACATACGGTTTAATTGTTACTGTTTATATATTTGTCCAAATGCTTTTCTACTATAGGGGGAATATGTGGTGTTTATACAAATGGCCTGCAGGTGGCGCTGTGCATACATAGGACTTTCTGTACAACTTGAAAGTGAAAGTAAGACTTACTGCTGTTATGTAATGGCTGCATGAACCTGCTAATAAAGCACTGTTCTACTCTCCTAATCCTCGGCTACCAAACACAACACCTACTATGGTGCATGCATAGTTGACACGAACAGTGAAAATTGCTCCAACTGAGCATGCTTCGATATGCCAGCGCCATACCTCCCAAATGTCTCGTTTTGAGCTGAACAGTCCCGGTTTTGACAGCTCAACCCGCAGTCCCGCGTTAGTACTGTAAAGTCTGCGCAGCAAATCTTTTTGTCCCTCTTTCCATTTCCAAAATGTTGGGAGGTATGCATAGGGTGGCCAACTTTTCTTGAAAAAAATATTTATATACTATGCAAAAAAAATATTTATATTTAGCCTTTTTTCCTATTAATAACATTAGGACCAGCCATCAAAAATACCAGCAAGGCCGTTAAAATACTGGCCAGGTGACAACCCTAGGTATGCACCACTCTCTTCCTGAAGATTTACAAAAAGGAGATGGTTGCCATAAACTCCGATCCCCTCAATCTGCACCGAGGGGTAAGTAAAAGTTAGGGGCATTTAGCCATGGTAGCAGCTAGGCTGGGGGGGAGGACAGTAGGGATGGGGCAGGTCCTAGGCTTGCCACTAGGGTTGCTACGTGGCCGGTAAAAATTATGGTGGATTCCAATGTTATTAATATGGAAAAAAGATAAACATATAGAAAGGCCGGTATTTTTTTCCAGAAATGGTGGCAAACCTAGGGGTAGGTGTTTTGTTTTTTTAACAGGGCCGGAACTAGGGGTAGGCAGAGTAGGCGGCTGCCT
Source organism: Xenopus borealis (assembly GCA_024363595.1). Classification (NCBI taxonomy): domain Eukaryota; kingdom Metazoa; phylum Chordata; class Amphibia; order Anura; family Pipidae; genus Xenopus; species Xenopus borealis. The sequence continues at coordinate 161,596,471 of CM044431.1, read as the reverse complement.
AGAGCGCAGTCATGGGGGGGGCTCACTTTAGAAGGGAAATAATGCTTTTTCAATTTCTTTAAGTTTTAACTTCGCCCCTGTCTCCAGCAGCAGCGTTCTGCTCTACTTCAGTCCCCACCTCCCTCTTACTTGCCCTTTGCCTGGCACATATCCGGGGCAATATTTTTGCTGCTGCTCCGGCAAAGGCTGGTGGCACAGGTACAGACTTGGGGGGCAATGGCTGATGGCACAGGTACAGACTTGGGGGGCAATGCTGGTGGCACAGTTACAGACTTGGGAGGCAATGGCTGGTGGCAGAGATACAGACTTGGGGGGTCATGGCTGGTGGTACAGATACAGACTTGGGGGCAATGGCTGGTAGCACAGGTACAGTCTTGGGGGGTCATGGCTGATGGCACAGGTACAGACATGGGGGGTAATGCTGGTGGCACAGGTACAGATTTAGGGCAATATTTCATCTTGCTGGCACAGGTACAGATTGGGAGCAATATTTTGGGGGCTGCTGGCACAGGCACAGATTGGGGACAATATTTGGGCTGCATGCTAACACAGGTACAGATTGGGAGTAATATTTTGGGTGCTACTGGCTGGCACAGGTACAGATTGGGAGCAATATTTTGGGTTCTGCTGGCTGGCACACGTACAGTTTGATTCATTAATGTGTTATAAGGTTTCTTTATTTAAGAAAAAGTGAATAGGTGGGAAATGGTCATACATAATGGGGGTGGAGGGCTGCTGATTGAACCCCTTGCCTAGGGTGCCAAACTACCTTGGCCCGGCCGTTTTTTAATAAGGGGTTGAATTCTATTTTCCCCAGTGTCTTCTCCTAAATTAGACCTCATGTTGCACAAAAATATTGAAACCCTCAAAGTACTATTACACTAAAATGATTAATCGGCCCTAGTTCTCACAAAAACTCTTTTCATTCGAATTAGAACAACAAACACTGAAAGCAGCAGGTTCAGTTTGCCTTGGCAAACAGGAAAAATGTTTTTTTTTTTTTTTTTCAATCATTGACTAGAGATTATACATCACGTCTAAAAAAATACCGGGAACTGAGGCGCCAGCTAACAAGGAATAATTTTTCTATTATAATTCTCTAACGATATTAGAACGTGAAAGCAGTAGAAACTGCAGTATATTAACCATTTCTAAATTGCACGATACAGGTCGCTGTTCATCACTTTCACAAAGCATCTACGTCATGCGTCTCCGCACTAACGTGTAGTCGTGACGCAAAGTCTCGCGTGATGAGACTTGTAGCTTCGGGATTTTCTGACACACTGGAGAAGGAAGATGCTTTCAATTGATAGTGTTGCCGAAGGAGTAAGTAGAGATGTGGGTCAGCGGACTGTTTTACTTGGATTGGAGGGTGAACTGATAGTACAGGAAGCTGCACAGCAAATGTTTAGAACCCCAGCAACTGCAGGGTCATTATCCAAGTGAGTGCAGCACAGCTGGGTCCTTCTGAGACCCAAAAGCCACGGGACCTGGGTCGAATGTCCCCCCCCCCCCCAAGGAAGCTGTGTTATGTGGTCATGCAGTAAACATTGTATGTATGTATATATATCTATATCTGACAGCAGCCTACATAAAAGGACTTTGCACATTGCGGATCCTGTTTGCTAGTTACTGCCATTTCAATAATCTCATTGATGGTATACAGCAAACACCACTCATGTTTTGAATTGTGCATTAAAAGAGAAAAACGAAGTACAATGCACATATATTTACTTCAGCCAGTTGGCCTAAACTGCTATATTATTGTTGTGAAATATTTACTTCAAATGATTATTCAGAGATTGATTTTCCTTTAATTTTTCCTTTAATATCCTTTAATATTCAGCATCCGAGACCTCTTACTTGCAGTGATGTCACTTCCTTCTGCCACATCAGACAGAGCTGCGGGTCATCTGCTCTTTGATCGCCAGCCTGGACCAAGTGCGGTTGAAGCCAGGTGCCGGGAGATTGCGTAAAAGAGGACTTGAAGCAGTGCAAACGGGTGCCTGCCTACCCTGTTTTGCTAGTTTGGTTTTTTGAAGAACCAGGTATAATAAATGAGGTGCTCTGGGGGGGGGGGGGGGGGGGGGGGAGAGTCCATGGTGTGGTACAGGAGCGTGGTTTGGAGGCTTCTGGAGTAGCCACAGTATGAAGCAAGCTTTAAAGCTTAAAGGACAAGGAAAGTTCAAAATGGAATAAGGCTAGAAATTGTGCATTTTATATACTAAACCTGAACTTACTGCAGCACAAAGCATAATCAAACAAATGAATTATGTTTTCAATTTTGAGGTACGGTTAGCAACATTCCTTTTGAACTCTCCCCTTATTTTGAGGTACGGTTAGCAACATTCCTTTTGGAATTCCGTTTGAGTATGTTTTCAAAGTTGGCCACAGGGGGCTGTCATCTTGTAACTTTGTTATACATCTTTGCAAGACCAAGACTGTGCACATGCTCAGTGTGGTCTGGGCTGCTAAGGGATCGTCCTAAATTATCAAAACAACACAAGTCAAAAAATATCTGCCAGAAGCCGATACAGCAAGATTAATAATCAGAATATACAGACTGCACTGGGTCCTGTTTTGTCATGTAATCTAATGTGGATTTTATTGTTTTTGTATTGTTTAATACAAACTTTCTACAACTCTGCACAACCAGTGTCTGCAGCAAAATAATCCTCCAAATAGAATCCCTTTTTATCTGTTTAAATCTGTCTCCATGTTCTTTGTCCCTGCAGCTGGAAACAGTAAAGGGTATGTAAAGTCAAAAATAAAATCCAATACAGATCTCTACACAGTCGCTGACTGCCCTACAGGGAAGCAAAGATGCTGGAGTTTTGCACAGCTCCCCCTGCTGTTCATAAGTATGACTGTTTCCCTGCACAGCAGTTAGGGACCATCTGACAATTCCTATCCACAGCAGTCAATGAAGGGAGAATTTCACTGTGTACACTATAAAATTTTCACTGTATACAGTGTAAAAACGGTACACTTTTTTAAATCAAAGTATATTGAAGATAGGTTTCTTTTTGATTAAAGAAAGTAAAAATGTAATTTAATTTTTTTGCCTTTACATACCCTTTAACAAAACTTCAAGGTTATCCAAAATATATAAAGTATATCCAAAATATGTAAGAGGATCCTCCAGTAAGAATCTGACATGGTCTGTGTGTACCCAGAGCTTTATAATTTATTTTTTTGTTGCAATAAGTTAGAATATTAAGCTAAGGAGGGCTCAAGACATCAATTAGCCTACAGTGAATATTAGTAATAACTAATGATCATCCTTAAAACACTGCCAGTGGGTCCAATTGCATGTTTTTTTAATGGTGTGAAATAAGTTATGCCTAAAGGCATGGTTATATTCAGTTGTCCTTGAAATGAAGCATGGAGGGGCAAGCATAGTAAATCTGCCAGGAGGGTTTCATTGTTCAAAGCACGGAGGTTGCAGAAAGGGTATAGTATATAAACCAAATACTTTCAGAAAATTCCTAAACGCCGAACTATCTGCAAAATAGATACCAATAACACAGTTTTGCAAAACATTACACGTCTTTTACTAGGAAAGGCAGAATTGACTTGGGGGTGCCAAACGTAAGGCACCCCCAAGTGATTAAACTGTACCTCAAACCTGGGGCCGGTGCTCCTATCGGGCGAATTGGAGATCACTACTTCCGGATGCGCATTTCCCCAGACTGATGCATGTGCATTAGAACGAAAAAGCCAATTTTAAAGTTAAAGTTCGGCTTTTCAGCGTACATAACGAAGTAGTGATATCTGTGGTGCTCGCTTCTACAACCCGGGGCCGGTACAGATTTCGCCCTGATAGGAGCACTGGCCACGGGTTTGAGGTACATCAGTTTAAAGGAAATCTTTACCCCGAAAATGATTTTTTTGAGCAACAGGTAGTTTATATCAAATAAACATATTAAAGAATCTTACCTACTTGGTATATATATTTAAATAAATATTGTCCTTTTATATCTCTTGCCTTGAACCACCATTTCATGATGGTCTGTGTGCTGCCTCAGAGATCACCTGACCAGAAATATTTCAACTCTAACTGTAAAGGGAAGAAGTGTTGAAGCAAAAGACACAACTCTGTCTGTTAATTGGCTCGTGTGACCAAACTTTATAGTTTGTTTGGTATGTTTGTGTGCACAGTTGGATCCCAGGCGGCTGTCTTTATTTTTTAAAATGGCTATTTTCTATTTATGATTACCCAATGGCACATGCTACTAAAAAAGTGTATTATGAAAATGGTTTATTTACATGAAGCAGGGTTTTACATATGAGTTGTTTTATGCAATATCTGTTTATAGAGACCTACATTGTTCGGGGGGTATAGTTTTCCTTTAATCACTTGGGGGTGCCTTACGTTTGTCACCCCCAAGTCAATTCTGCCTTTCCTTCTCCTTTAAATAACTTATTGTTTTAAAATGATTTTTTTTTTAAATGTGTATACATAGATATAAACAGGTGTTATTTTCTTTTTTATGCTATAACTCACACTTGTGAATCCTCTGTACGTTTCCTCATATTTTATTTATGTTTTTGGGACTAATAATTGTGTTGGTTTTCCAGGTCCTTAACATGTATGCTCTGGTGACTGTCCTGTCAGCTTTACTGTTTGTGCTGATTTTAAGACGCCTGAAGGGAAAACGTGTTTGCCTTGATCCCAAAAGGTTGGATGGTAAAACCGTCCTTATAACAGGTTAGCTGTTAAAATTTCTAAATGTCCCACCAGGATGAATTATGACAGGATTGTTTTCTTAACAGTTTAAGTGCCACTCCATGTGGAATCTACATTGGATTATAAACACATTAATAATGACAATTGCTGACTTAAAAGTATGAAAGATTCTGTTATGACTTCTCTTGGATCTATGCCAATCCATGTGTTTACTGGTGCTTGTGCTACAATTTTTAGGTACAGGTATGGGACCTATTATACAGAATGCCAGGACCTGGGGTTTGCCAGATAATGGATCTTTCTGTAATCTGGATCTTCATACCTTAAGTCTAATTGAAAATTATGTAAACAATAAGTAAACCGAATAGGTTGATTTTGATTTCAATAAGGATTAATTATATCTTAGTTTGGATCAAGTACAAGGTACTGTTTTATTATTATAGAGAAAAAGGAAATCATTTGTAAAAATTTGGATTGTTTCATTATAATGCAGTCTATGGGGAGATGGCCATTCCTTAATTCGGAGATTTCTGTATAACGGGTTTCCGGATAAGGGATCCCATACCTGTATTGAGAAACTTAGTCAGCCTATGCCTTCGTATGAACAAAGTCAATAAGTACCATCTAGAGGTAGTACAACTGTACTGTACTCCACATCTGTGAGCAAAAACATCTTTAGTTAACAAGGGCACTAATGTCTGAGGAAACCAAAAATATTTTGTTCCTACTCAGGTTTTTGCAATAGGTGCGACATTAGCATAATAAGATTGTAGCAATGCAATTTCAGACTGTTGTGACCATAGTTTGTTTTAATAAGATTGTAGCAATGCAATTTCAGACTGTTGTGACCATAGTTTGTTTTAATGGAGTGGATGTGGCATTAAAGCATAGGTAGAAAGATGCTTCTAGTTATCCACTCTTGGTATTCCAGACCGTTTTTTAGTGTCAGTGCTCAGCTGTATGCTTAGCCGTGCTTTCATACCTACAGCAAGAAAGACAGGCAATGGTGGTATAAGAAATAGGTTACTCGTAGAGATAAATGGTCTTCTATCTGTTTCACTTCAGTATGAAAATGTATGTCAAATTAACCTTATTGATTTGATCTTGTTGTTTTATTTCTACCTCTATGACCTCGTATATAAAGCAAAACCAAGAGATAAGGCACTTACAAATACAGGAGGTAGTTTATTGAGTCTAAATATAGACAGTAGGTTTTGCCTGGGAAAAACAGTCTGTACCACTTAGATGCTACACGAGTGTCTCTCCAAAGTTCTCTCCCAGGACACAAGTTTATCTACCCCTTTTGACGTCAAACATGGAGTGATAACAAAGAGTTATACATTCTAACATCAGAATCCTTCTTGTACGCCTATGTCTAGAATATTTGCTTAGCATTATATTTTGCAGGATATATTGCAACATAAATTTCCTAGTTCCAACGGTCCGCAACCTCGTAGACATTTGTTGGCTATACATAGCCACTGGTGGCAAAGTAAGTTATTGAGCAACATTCCTACACAGGGCCCCTGGAGACATGCTGACACAATGGTTTTATAGTTATAGAGTGAACTATTTAGCACTATGGCCTTCAATCATTCCATTGGATAACAACTGTCAAACAGATGACCATATGCCTTATAGTCTATCCTGTCTTAGGCCTTTGGCATTGTGGCGCCAGAGCATATGGGGGACTCAGATATAAATCCTATATTGTTATGATACTCTGATTACACTCTGACACTAGCCATTCACCCGTCAAAGGACATAGACCGTTCCCATAGAAATATCAACAATCTTTAGTATCCAAATAGGCATGAACGTATATATACAGGGCCACCAGCTCAATTCTTCTTTTTAAGATTGTTGTAAACATCTAGGGCTTAAGTATTTTAAGTATCATATTTACTAGCCTGCAAACACAGTGCCAATGCAACCCCCCATAGCCTTTGTTCACTACATTTTTCCAAGCTTCTATTGCCTATTTAGCTAAAAAATGTTTAAGACAATTTACCTTAAAAACTATGGGGGCTGTTTTCAGAACTTTTTTACCATTTGGTCCCATAAGCCAGTGCAGTTTTGAATAGCTTGCTTTCTTTTTCCCCTTAAAGGAGAAGGAATAGCATTTTACTCTTGGGGGTGCCAAAAGTTAGGCACTCCCAAGTGACTACTTTTACTTACCAGACACCCCGGGCCAATGCTCCTATCGGCAATAAACCGCACCGGCCCAGGGGTTCTTCCATCGGAACTTCCCGTGGCTGCGCATGCGCAGTACAGTGAAAGGCTGAACTTTAATGTAAAACTCAGCTTTTTCACTCTACTGCGCATGAGTCTGCCACCCCCAGCACTGGCCCAGGGTGTCGGGTAAGTAAAAGTAGTCACTTGGGGTACCTAACTTTTGGCACCCCCAAGTGTAAAATGCTATTCCTTCTCCTTTAAAATACTGTACCAACATTTGTTTTGATAGATGGAACCTATAATTAGTAATAATCAAATTTTACACAGAAACCTAAATTTTAGTGAGGGCTTTTTATTCATTTAAATGAGAGAATTGGTCAGGGGTCTGAATACTTTTGACATACAATATACATATCTTAAATACACCATCTGACATCAGTCTGCAGATTTGGTTCTGGCAGTGCCAGCTGTTACTAATATGTGCCAAGTGTCTTTCTGACAGTTCTTTGCCAACCAAAACTTTTCATTCAGCGAAATGCTAACATAAATTTAATAGCAACAGTGATGTAGGCAATACATTTTCAAATCAAGCCATGCCACATGCGTTCTGTGAGAATCCTGGCAGCATTTCAAAGCTGTGCTGTGTAGTAACTGGTTTCAAAATGTTTTGTTTTCAGATCAGCAGCACAATGTTTAGATCCTACTTATTATTATATCTTCACTGTATAAAAAAAATGCTAGTTCATCTACAAAAAAACGTAATCTGTTCTTAAATTTTAGGGATGTTAATATTGCAGCTTCTTTGAGCAAATATTTGTGGTATAATAAGGGTTTGGGTTTGGTTACTGTGAGGGGTGGGTTTGGAGCGGGTCTTTCTTCTTTGACTGTTTGGGTTTGTTTAATGCGGTGGTACCTCAAGGTTCTGTACTTAGACCTCTGTTGTTCTCCTTATACACTCTCTCTTTAGGAAACCTTAAATATCACCTGTATGTTGACGACATTCATATATATTTAGACACACCCTCACTAACCAATGACGTTCAAACCCATATAGCAGACTGCTTAGTAGCTATTTCTTCCTGGATGAACCAATGCCACCTCAAGCTCAACTTGGCCAAAACTAGGGTTGCCACCTTTTTCCTATTAATAACATTGGGATCAACCACCAAAAATACCGACGAGGCCGGTAAAATACCGGCTAGGTGGCAACCCTAGCCAAAACTGAGTTCATAGTCTTTCCACCCAAACCTAGCCCTTCTCTCCCTTTCACCATTACTGTTGATGGCATGACCATTAACCCGGTTAACTCAGCACGATGCTTAGGGGTCATCTTTGACCAGTCCCTCACCTTCTCTAATCACATTAATAATACTGCCAAAACCTGTTGTTTCTTCCTCTGCAACATAGCCAAGATACACCCATTTCTTTCTCAAACAACAGCCAAAACACTAATCCATGCCCTGATCTTATCGTCTCCCAATCTCTTCAAAAAAATAATAATAAATATAAGAGCCTACCTTTTGGAGCACTAGAACAGTAGCCTAGTCCTGCGCCTACTAACTATGCCTTACCATGTGCACTTTTACATCTCCAATTTGTACCTGTATGTTAGCATCCCATCCACTTAGACTGTAAGCTCTACGGGGCAGGGACCTCCTTCCTACTACTCTTACCACATAGCACTTAACCTCTTTGTCCTATGATTCTGTATATATTTACTATGTGATTTGTCTCCCCTATGTATACTTTTATATATATTGTATTTTATGCACTTAACAGATACAAATAAAGTTATACATACATATCTTTGTATCTAAACAAGATTATTATTCATGTGCAGTTGTTTCCAAGCACAACAGACTTCAGTTTTTTCTGCTTTAATCCCCAGATGGGACATCAGGCATTGGAAAGGAAACAGCCATTGCTCTTGCGAAACGGGGAGCTCGTGTAATTATCACAACCCAAGATGAAGAGAAAGGTGAAGTTGCTTTGAGGCAAATCAAGAGAGAAAGTGTCAGTATGAATGTAAAGCTCATGATTGTGAATATGGCGAATCTTCAGAGCATTCGAGAATTCTGCAAGGATTTTCTCCAGAAAGAGAAGAGATTAGATATCCTCATCAATAATGCAGGTGAGCATAATGAGCAATCTTTCTTTATTATTATGGTTACATAGTAACATTATGGGCTCACATTAGCCATTCACCACCAGTGAGCACCAAAAGTTGCTGATAACGAATGTAGTCGTATTGGTTTGGGAATGATCTTGTCGGTTTGTGGACTATAGTTCAACTGCACGCTGACAAAGAGTGTTGACTGCATTGCTGTCGTCTACACAAGGCCTTTTTGAGGTTGCTGTGGTACTGTGCCACTGTTGTGGAACTGAAAATGCTATTGGATGTTGGTTCTCTGTCATATGTGAGGGTTTGCTGGTATTGCTATTTTATATTGTTATCTTTATTTTCCAGCCCTCTCCCATTCATCTTAAGTTAAGTCCCATATATTTCAAGCCTGAGAGCTTCAAGTAAACATTTAAAAGAAATATAAACAAAAGGGAGACTAAACTAACCTATTCCGAGTCTTTAAGCCAATCTTGTCTCTATAATAGTTTTAGTTTGAAAATTTTGTTTGTGTGAAAGATGAAGCCAAGGAGCTTTTCAGTGCTTTATCCTTAGGATGAGTTATAGCAATGTGACTGTCCATCTGCTCAAGAACCCATCACATAACATCTCCCCACTATTTTAAATGGAAACTATCACAAAAATTTGAGGAAACATATAGTATAAGTGTAAAAAAATAAAACAATTTTGTCGGCAATTATGAGTAATATATGGTGTTGCTTTTACATGGTGCTACAAATTAATATTATCTTTAAAAATAATCTCTTTATTGGAGCTCCCTAGTCTCTGTCTGTGTTTCAAATGAGGGGTGGGAGTGTCCTTACTGTCCCTGTCAGAAGCACAGTAAGAAGGGGACAGCCAATCACAGCCCTGCAGTCACACAAGCACAGATAGGCTTCAGTTCCCTGTCAGGTCCTGCTTGTTGCTGACTGGTTCCTGTCCTACAGTACAGTGAGCTGCTGGCTCCCCTGCACAGCCTGGGAATTCAGGGAGCAGGAAGTGGAAGAGAAGGGAGACATTTTTTAGGGTTTTTGCATAAATATTCAATAAATCAGTCTGAAACACTACTTTTTAAGCACAATTCTTCTATATCTAAATGAGTAAAACACACTGGTACGTTCTTAATTTTTACACAAAATGTCTCCTTTAAAATTTAATACAAGCTTCATCATACTGAAATAAGAAACTTTTTATCTTCACTATCCCTCTGTCAGCATCTGTTTCTCCTCATTCTGCCTTCATGCAGAAATTGGGTGTCAGATAATCATTGACCGTTCGATCGAATATATTTTATAAGGGGGCTCCTTTTCCCTCGAAAATCCTGTCTCTCTACATGCAGAAATTGTGCAAAAGGCAGTTATTTTGTTACATTGTGTTTGTACTGGAATCAGTTATTTGAGTGAGTTTTAATACATCTGCTAGGAAAGGAAGCCTCCCCATAAGATATATGATTATCTGACATCCAACTGCTGCATGAAGACAAAGTGAAGAGAAACAAATGCTGAGTAGTGATGGGCGAATCTTGCTTCGCCGAATTTTTCTTTTTCTAGAGAAATTCGCGAAACGGCGAAAAATTCGCGAAACGAGTCGCGGGACGATTTTGTCGCGCGTCGCGTCAATTTTGTCGCGCGTCTGTCGCGCGTCGCGTCAACTTTGACGCGTCGCGTCATTTTCGGCGCGCGTCGCCGCGACTGACGCGCGGCTCGTTTTCAGCGAATTTTCACCAAGCGAAATTTTGCTGGTGATTCGCGAATTTATTCGCCAACGGCGAATCGCGGGAATTCGCCACGAATTCGACCTAGGCGAACAAATTCGCCCATCACTAATGCTGAGAAAGGAATAGTGAAGATAAATGTAATTGTTTCAGAAACAAAGTTTCTTATTTCAGTAAGCTGAAGCTTATTTTAAGTTTTTTGATCGTTCCCCTTTAATGTAAGGTCAGCTACCCCTGTTAATAAGCAGTTCTTTATTTGTGCTGTTGCTTTTGCTCTACTGATAGCAAATACATAACTTGCAAAATATAGAATAAATGTGTTTTATGGATATTCCAGAGTATCCCTTATCTGGAAAATACTTGATCACAGAAGTTTGGCCATAGCAAGTTATAAACCCTTTCCAACAGAGCAGTTATTTAGCCCTGCAGGGAGGTATAATTAGAACTCACAATTTAAACAATGTACATTAGTATGTGGGTAATTGTATGTTATTATTAAATGGATAAACATAATTGCTTTAACAGGTTTCCTTTCTTAATCTGAAGGATATAAATTAGCTGTTTGGTTTGTTGTAATCTGTTAACCAATGATTCTATATTCACATGTTTTTCATGTATGTGTATGCAAAAATGTGTTTGGATGAGAAAGGATAACACATTGTTAATCTCCTCTAATTGTAGTATATAAAGTACATTATATATAGACAAAACTGTCCAAATATGTCTTCCTAAAATCACAGATTCTTAGTCGGGAAACACTGCCCAGTTCCAAACTGTTGATGGAAGCAATATCGGAACATTATTTTTTTTCCCTTTCTAAATATGGTCAAGAAGCCTTAAACTTTAAGCAATTTGACTTTGGTGCCCATCTTTGGGGTGATCATGCTACCTGATCTGGCAGTATGATAGACATTAGTTTGGCAAATACAAGGGAAATGCTACCTGCATGAATATGTCATTCCAAATGTAAAGTTTTGTGTAGGAGGGATAGTCTTTTGGGTCTATATTCTCTGGTTTGGGATTCGGTCCCCTGTTTTCATTGAAGACATACTCTGGATTGAAAGTCTTGATCATGCCATGTTTCTCGCTACTACTACTACCATCTATGGTACACCACTGTATTCCCTTTACCTAAATATTGATGTCAACCATATACTTTCTTGTGCATTTTGAGTTTTTAGACCACATGGAATAACTCTAACCCATGCACACTTTTAAACAGGTTACCAGTAAATGCTACCTACTGATACTGGTTACTATGGGTCACTGTTTCTGGACAAACTCTGTGCCTTTTATAACATAACCCCAATAAAGGAGAATTCAACCTTCTTGGTGCAAAACTCCCCCCACCCCCCTGGGCCAATGCTCCTAACTTATACTTACCCCTTCTTCTAGGTCCTCTCTGTTGAGTTCACAGGTGCCATCTTCCCCCAAGCGGTCTTCTTCCTGGATCCATCGGCATTTTGTGGTGCATGGGCAGTAGGAAGCATTTGCCGGTGCAGATCTACGGCGCATGCCCCGAAAGTCACAAAGTTGGCAAATGCCTCCGCTCGAGGAAGATGGCCCTGTGAACTCTGCGGGAGAGGACCTAGAGGAAGGGATAAGTAACAAGTTAGAGGCATTGGCCCAGGGGGGAGGAGAGAGTGGGGCCTACTCAAGGTTGGGGGAGATTTGCACCAAGGGGGTTGAATTCCCCTTTAACTATTTACCTGCACAAACAAAACATATGTACATAGGAAACCTTTATATGTTACAAATAGCCATTGGGAACCCACATACTGAACCAATAAGGGACAGTTACAAGGAACATGATCGTTTCACTTTATTTTTAGCTGCAGCAACTTTTTGTGAAAGTTCAAAATGGAAAACGTTTCACGTTGCCTTAATCTTTTTCCAGTACAGGTATGGGATCTGGAAACCCGTTATCCAGAAAGTTCAGAATTACAGAAAGGTCATCTCCCATACACTCCATTATAATGATAAAATACAAAGTTTAAAAAAAAATTCCTTTTTCTCTCTAATAATAAAACAGTAGCTTGTACTTGATCCCAACTAAAATATTATTTAATCCTTATTGGAGGAAAAACCAGCCTATTGGGTTTATTTAATGTTTACATGATTTTCTATTAGTCCGAAGATCCAAATTACGGAAAGACCCATTATCTGGAAAGCCCCAGGTTCTGATGATTCTGGATAATAGGTCCTAAACCTTATAAAGAAAATCTGTTGTGTGCAATAATACATTTCTACACTAGATGGGGCAGTTGTATTTTTTCCTCCACATCATTTTGTTGCTTAGGCAATGAACTTACATTTGTTCTGTACATGAAATTCACCTGTGTTTTATTCATACAAACATAGACTTTTTGCACATAGTTCAGCACAGCTTCTGAGAAGCTACAAAACTATTTAGCAGCCGATTCACGGTCACGGCTTCTTATAGTTCGCTACAGTGCAATAAAACAAAAAGTGAAAAGTTGCTTTTGTTGCTTGAAAACTGTGCTATGTGCAGTAACAATTTTAGTTGTATATATTCTGCAAAAATGTATATTTTTATGACTGCATTTTAAATTTAGGTTTACTCTGTTTCCCGCATTGTAATCATTATCTTCACAACCAGTAATTTAAGTGCTTAACATAATCAGGATCTGAAAACATAAGCAGGATCAGAAACCCACATATTGAGACACCCAGAATATTTATTTGACATGCACACACACAACACATGTGGTAATAGAAGGAAATAAACAGAGATAGACACGCTTGTAATTGTTTTCATGTCCCCTGCTGTCAGTTTTACAGCACCTGCTATTTTTTTTAAATCAAAAGGAATATATTTGCATAGTATGTTTTCAGCTTCCTGTATATTTATAGGCAAAACTGTACTGCAGAAGGAAGTGGCACTCATTTGATAATATTTAACCTTACTAATGTTCCTTCTCTAAGTTGTCCTTCACGTGATATCACAGAGTGAACAACAAAGTGAGGCTGATAAGTCTGCAAGGTCAAATGCTCAAATCTCCATGGATCACATGCAAATCCGTTATTTGAGAAGTAAACCCTAAAAATGAATAGGGCTAAAAATACCATATGTTATATAATGAACTTATTTCACCAGCCTAAAGTTTCAGCTTCTCAATAGCAGCAATGATCCAGGACTTCACACTTGTAACAGGGATCACCATCTTGGGAAGTGTCTGTGACACTCGCATGCTCAGTGGGCTCTGAGCAGCTGTTGAGAAGCTAAGCTTAGGGGGCATCCCAAATTATCCAGCAGAAAATGAGGGTTTTCTGTAATATAAGCTGATGCTACAGGGCTGATAATTAAATTCTGATGCTAGTTGCACTGGTTTCTGTGTTAAGCAAAGTTGGAGACACTGCACAGCTCACAAAACCCGGGACAATAAGCCTGGTGCCAAGTGATAGAGGAATCGGCCACCTCACGTCCAAGGTAAGTAGAAATTCCCTGGCACACAGGACTTGGGGTAGCTGGGCGAGCCCTTGCAATTTTATTCATGCAGTGCAACGTTTCGGGGCACGCCCCTTTGTCAAGCATCTGTGCTGCCATATAGTAATTATCAGTAGTAATTATGGATCAGCCTCATATTGTGACATTTATATTATATATTTTCAGTATATTGTGCATCAATTCCTTAGCTCAGTAAGTGACAGCAGCACAGTAAATCAGCAGAAAAGAAGATGGGGAGCTACTGGGGCATCTTTGGAGACACAGATCTTTACTGCTAAAAGGCTGTGGTTGGATTGGGCTGGTACACAAGCACAAAACATTATGTTCAACATTTCTAGATACTTCTTTAGTTAAGCTTTAGTTCTCCTTGAAATTTTTTCTACATTTAAAGTGATACTGAAATTAAAATGTTTCTTTTCAAAATATTAATCTACACATATAGGTCATGTTAATTGTTTCTTGCAGATACTTCTGCTTTTGTAAGTCATTATTACTTGTTCCTTAACCTGACTGTTTTGCCATTCATTCTCGGTCTGTCAGTTATAGTTTCTCATGCTAACCGACTACTGCTGAACAAATATGGCAGCCCCTTCATAGATGAACATAGGGGGTAAGAAAGGTAGTGTAAAAGCATCAGGCAAATACTTTTATGGCAAAATTATAAATCGCATTCAAAGATTATGATGGATAAAAATAGTATTTTCTGGTGTCCGTATCTCTTTAAATGATGCATTGTTTATCCAGCTCCTGCAGATACACGTTCTTGGCAACAAATGTCCAGTTTTATAAGAAGTTTTTCCTTCTAAAGTTATGAATGTTTGTTGATATGTTTTCTGCAGGAGTGCCAGCTGTTTTGGACTGGACAGACAATGGCTTTAGCATGTGTTTTGGAGTCAATCACCTTGGAACATTCCTCCTCACCAATCTCCTCACAGAAAGGCTCAAGAGCTGCTCTCCTAGTCGGGTCATCACAGTAACCTCTGATGTTCACAAGTATCAACGGCTGGATTTTACCGATCTAAATTACAATATCGTACCACTCTTCTCCTATTGCCGTAGCAAACTGGCTAATATATATTTTTCCCAGGAGTTGGCCCGTCAGATGGAAAGGCATGGAGTTACATCATGTGCTGTTCATCCAGGTCAGTGTGTGACACATTGTTATATAGCTGAAGTTGAATTTGCCTGTCTGTAAAATATATTTGAAAAAATATTATTCTCAACTGAAACATGTTTATAAGGGAAGCTTTTCACCCAGGAAATCAATACAACTTTTCTAAAAATGAAAATTACTGTGTTTGCCCATCCTGCAGTAAAGAACAGTGATAGGCCTATGGGTGAGGGCACTCAAGGCAAGCCGAATCCCCTCCAAACACAGCCCTATGGCAAGCAGGGAGATTTAGGACTTAAAGGGGAGATTCACCTTTTGGACTATAGAGCTAATTTAATAGCCTATGTCATAAAAACATTTTTGTATCTTTATTACTTAAAATGTTTATTTAGAGATACATACTATACCATAGAAGCTATGGATCATCTCTGCAAAAATTCTCTCAGTTCTCTTCTGTTATGGAATCACTGATGATGCAGGCTGCCGAATAAGGAAGTTCACAACTGAATCTGCACTGCGCATACTCTCTCTCTCCTGCGTGCATATCTTCAATTCCATTGGCTGGCAAGATCAAAGGATATGCAAATGAAGCAGGAGAGATAGAGCATGTGCACTGCAGTGCAGATTCAGTCGTGAACTTCCTTATTTGGCAGCCTGCATCTCTTACACAGAGCGTTCCCCATGATCATTTAACAGAGTAGACAACTGAGAGAGGTTTTTTTGCAGAGATGATCCACTTCTATGGTCTCTGAAAGCAGACATTTTAGGTAATGAAGATAAATTACAAAAATTATTTTTATGACATGGGCTGTTTAATTAGCTTTATTGTCCGGGAGGTTCACCTTTTGGACAATAAAGCTAATTAAACAGCCCATGTCATAAAAATAATTTTTGTAGTTTAAACAAGGTCTGAAAGAGCTGGAGGGTGTTTAACCCACCACTGCCCATAATTGCTTCCTACCTGGTTGAAGGAAAAGTGGATGCACAACTGGACTGTGTTGGTCGACACACCCCACGTGCAATAGTGTGTTGTTTATAAAGGAAAAAAGATTCTAGAGGTGCCATGAGTGCTCGAAATCAGCCAAGCTGCCAGCAAGTTGTATCCAAGCACATATGGACACCTGTGTTACTATGTAGACTATAGAGTTGTTCAGGTAACATCCAAGGAATGGAAAACTCAAAGTAAATAGCTTAGGTTACAGAAAACTGCTAACAGCTCATTTCATCCTAGAATTTCGTACTACCGTATATCATTGTGTAGCTAAATTGGTAATGAGAATTCATACAAAACAACAGTTTAATAAAATCATTGCATGAGATTTATTGGCCGGAACTGTATTTACTCTGTTTCAGGTTATGTTGCTGGGGACTGGACATCGCAGTTTTCCATATTGTTCCGTATAGTGATGTACGTCATCACATCCATGTTCTTCATTTCCTGCAAGGAAGGTACACAGTCTGTCATCCACTGTGCAGTGTCTGATGACATTCTCCCACACAATGGCGGCTATTTCTCAGACTGTAAACCTTGCAGGCTGCGCCCCCATGCTCAGGATACTGGCATAGCTAAAAAACTGTGGGAGATCAGTGAAATAATGGTTGGCCTTTCCTCTTCCCATAGGTAAATGGTCATCCTGCATCCGATAGTTATTATTTATTGATTATTTTTTACTGCACTGTATAAAATAAACAGACATATTATAGGACATACAGCTGTATACTAATGGGTCATTGCCTCTGAATCAAAGCTGCATTTCTATGTCTTATGACCACAACAGCATTGTGAGCACCACAAAAAGATGACTTTAATCACAATTTATTTAGTAACCTATAACATTGCTGCCCAGTGGAAAAGAGCAATATGCTTCACACAGTGCAAATGTAAACTGAACACTGTTCAGTCATTATTTCCTGACGAAAAATATGTGAATGGTTTAATGAATGAGTGTGCAATTGTAATTAAACATTACTTTATCTTTAATAAACATTCTAGCTGCTTTACGGATTCACATAAAGCCCTGGGGTCATGTCTATACAAATCTTTAAAACATGTCTGCATATAGTGTGGTTTCTATGAATTCATGGTAAGGGATTTGTGCATTCAGTCAGACTAAAACATCTTTTGGACAATATTTTGGTTATGGGTGGAGGTTGGAACTCAAAACATCACTGTTTTTACAGAAAGCGATGGACGGACAGATAGTGGTGCTCTCTCCATTCCTTATTGTCCGTGTTTGCCCTCCAGTGACCTGTTACCTAGAATGCTCAGGGCCTGAGGTTCTCCGGATATGGGATTTTTTTTTTTTTTGTAACTTGGACCTCCATTTAAACGTTAAATAATAGGATTGTTTTGCCTCTATCAAGAATTCATTATATCTTAGCTGGAATCAAGTACACATTACAGTTTTATTTATACAGAAAAAGAAATCTATTTTAATCTTTTTTTATTTTTATTTATTTGATTAAAATGGAGTCTATGGGAGATGGCCTTTCAGTCATCAGAGCTTTCTGGAGAATTAGTTTCCGAATAACTGGTTCTCATACATGTATTAGAGACTTAGTTATCATGCTCTGTAAAAAAACAAAAAAAAAAATGTACCATGCTCACAATGTGTAAAAAATCCTTTATCCAGCTTTTTAAGTTGTCTAGCATAAATAGTTTTGGCTGTAAAATTCTGGTATAAATAGCAACAGTTGCTTGAAAATGCCAAGGAAAAAAACAGTGATCCTCCAGCAAAAAAAGTTGTTCTATTTCTTAAACCACTTTTATTGCAGCAATTTACTTGCCACCCAAATATTTTCCATTAATTTTAGTGGGTTGAGCCATTTGTTTTACACTTTTTTTTTTAACTATACACAGCATGGGAAATAGGCCCGTTAGTTTGCTTACACTGTAATATCATAAAATTCTTATAAGGGAACTATTTCAGGCAAAAATTCGACAAAAATCTTATTGGATTCCTCCTAAAAATATTCTAACTTGGTTCTATTTTGGCACCAAAACCTAATAAGCAGAAGTTTATAAATAGAAACAGAGGTCTGTCTACTGCTGAAAAGAATTATTTATATAATGCTGACATATTTTGATTATATATCATTCACATCTGTCCCTGCCCCAGGGGAGCCAAGAGTCTAAACGCATATCAAATTCACACTATAGTCCGTTTTATCAGTAACCTGCCTGTAGATGTGGTCAGTGATCCCACTTGAAAGCTGGAGTCAGAAGAAGAAGACAAATAATTTAAAAAACTATAATAACTAAAAAGTGAAGGCCAATCGAAAATTTGGGTAGGGTAGAACTACACGGACATTATCTGTGCGTTTCCGGCGGATCTGTCAAGTCGGATGCGACTGAAAACAAGGTAAGTAAAAAATGTCGGATGGTGTCACGACTATCGATGAAGACGCAGCCTTTGCATCCGACAGTCATGCTGGATGCACACTGCGGCAGCTTACAACATTTCTATCTCTTACCTTTTTTTTCCATTGCATGACGTGCATTTTGTCAACAAACGTTGGATCCACTGGAAACGCACAGAAATCATCCGTGTAGGTCTACCCTATCACATTATGGGGCAGATTTACTAAGGCTCGAATTGTCGAGGGCTTTTATTCGAGCGTCGAATAATTGGC
This sequence comes from Xenopus borealis, assembly GCA_024363595.1. Taxonomy (NCBI): domain Eukaryota; kingdom Metazoa; phylum Chordata; class Amphibia; order Anura; family Pipidae; genus Xenopus; species Xenopus borealis. The sequence goes on along the minus strand of CM044431.1, from coordinate 161,577,560 downwards.
GAATAAACATTCGCCAAAATTGATCAAACGATTTTACAAAAAAATCGTAAAAAAGCGTTTGATTATTCAGAAAAAAACGTATAAAAGTTTTGAAGCGTTCGATCATATGTTTGAAATTTGGCAAAAGACTAAAAGCCTATGGAGGATTCCCATAGGCTTCTATTGCAATTCGGTATGTTCAATCTGGCGAAGTAGGCAGCCGAATAGAAATATAAAGGGCATGTTCTTCGACTGGCGAATAGTCAAGCGATTGAATATATATTTATTCGATCTATTTGATGCACCAGAATATTCTATATTCGATGGTTGAAAATACTTAATTTGAATATTCGCACGATCGAAATAGACTATTCGATCGAATTTCGAATCCTTCATGTGAATTTAGTAAATCTTCCCCTATGTGTTAACATAAAGGTGAACAACCACTTTAAAGTAACAGTTCAATGTTAAAATATAAACTGGGTAAATAGATAGGCTGTGATAAATAAACAGATCAGTTTTAACAGCGCAGGGCAACACTACATGATATTTTCTTTACTATAAAACACTCATTTTTTGGTGTTACTGTTCCTTAACATTCAGACTGACAAATACCTCCAGTTATGTGAAAACATGATCATTGTATTTAAATTCAAAAGAGAAACTTTCAAATTTGAGCTCTTTAGTTTTTCTGGGTTCTGAGCCCTTGGAGTCCAATTGATATTACGTTTATACTGCAGCACATTTGAGCACTCTGTATATTACTTGTATTATTGTTTTGTATTTTAGATGATCATTGCCATTTGTTTAAATGTTTTCAACCCTGCTCCCTTTACTGACATATTACGTTTTAAGATGAGCAGAGTATATATCTATATTACCTTGATGAGTTCTATTAAATAACAGATGTTTTGCAGTTTAGCCTGGATTTGTTGAACACAACTTCTCCTGTTATATTGGTGGGTTTATTTTTACCTAAGAGGCTATTCAGAAGGTAGAATTTGAGATCTGTGTTTTCCCATCTGCCGAAAAACAAACGAAAAGGGGAGAATCATTATAAAATATATAAGGCATGAGCCAGGAGAAAGCTCCTGAACTAATTAAGAGCTACCGCTTTGAAAAAATGGTTTGTATTCACTGCTCTGCATTTCTAATTATTGTAATTGGTTTCCTACACAAGTGCGCTATATCATACCACTTCACAGAGTCTCCCTCTCTGGCAGCTGTTCTGCAGTGGAAGTGTACAGCCAGAGAAAATTAGAAAATGCACAGCAATTCAATGGACTGCATGCTACAAGCATTCCTTAATGCTGGACTTTTTACCTTCTTAACAGCCTTGTATAGCTGAGATAATAATAAATAGTTTTTTTCAGCCTTTCTACTTCAGAGCTCTTTCTCATTTGGAAGTTGTGTCTGTATAGTCTTGCTTAAGTTGGCCATACATGGGCAGATCTGATCTTTGGAGAGGTCGACAAACGAGCGGATTTTCCACCAATGTGCCCACCCCTCTAGGTCCCAAGGATCAGATCACAAGAGTGGGAATGCAGGCGGTGGGATCGAAGACAGCATCATAAACTTATGCAGTGCTCTATCCAAAGGGAATTTTAAGCCTTCCCAATGGACATTTGGCTGATTTTTGCCAGATATGGACAGCGAAAGCCCATCTGAGGGCCCCATATACTTGCCGACTTTGTCAGCAGCTTTTCACGGGCCCATGTAGAGCCAGGAATATCGAATAAAGGCAAGAATATCGTGGAGTGGAGGATCAGTGAAGTCTGACACACACTGCTGCTGTTTTCTACCTCATGTTTGTGAATGCACAGACGCCAAAAAATTTTGTACAAAAGCGGGAGGCAGTGGACAACATTTTATCCGTCATTATCTATGTTCTGTGCACCACTAGTCTTTAAGGAGAACTAAATAAGTAGCTAGAAATGTTGTACATTATGTTTTGGGTTTCTGTACCAGCCCAAGGCAACAACAGCCCTTTAGCAGTAAAGATCTGTGTACTGAGCTTAGGGACCCACTCACAATATATAGGAAACATAGAATAGAAATGCCACAATATGAGGATGCTTAATAATTAAAACAGAACATTCCTACATGGCAGCCCAGAAACCAGTGCAATTAGCATCAAAATTTAATAATCAGCCCTGTAGCATCTGCTTCTATTACATAATAACCTAATTTTCTACTTGATCATTTGTGAGGACCCCTAAGCTTAGCTCCTCAACAGCTGCTCAGAGCCCACTGAGCATGTGAGTGTCATAAACACGTTACAAGATGGTGACCCCCTGTGACAAGTTTGAAGTCCTGGATCATTGCTGCTATTGAGAAGATGAAACTTTAGGCTGCTGCAATAAGGTCATTATATAAAATATGGCATTTTTAGCCATATTCATTTTAAGAGTTTCGTTCTCCTTTAAAGAAAGTAAAAAAGGGATTTTATGTTTTGGGCTTTACATCCCCTTTAAGATACAGAAAGGGGGTTGGTAGAAAATTGGATAGATAAAAAAAGATTAATCTGAAGTAGGTGGAGGGAAATAACTGAGAAAGTATAACAGAAAAAATACTGATAGATGGTTCAGGGTAGAGTCCTGCACAAGTCCATTTTCTGGGACCCGACCTGCATTATTACCCGCTTGGGCCTGCAAATACCTTATCCATGACCCGCGACCCGCTGATAGGGTCCTTTTCCTAAATGTATTACCGGCTGGAGGTGGGGCGGGACCAAAAAGGGGCGGGTGTGATGTCAGCTACATTGCCGGTAAATTTGTAATACCTGCCTTGGCTGGTGTTTTACCGGCTAGGCCAGTAAAATAACGGCAGGGTGGCAACCCTACCTGCTGAATGAAGTGCTGTCATTGTAAACCGGAAGTGACATCATCGGAAGTAGCCGTGATCAGGAAAAAAAGGGATAAAACAGGAAGTGTTGACATTGTAAACCGGAAGTGACATCATCAGAAGCAGAAAAATCGCTATGGAGAAGATCCGCAGCCCGACCCTCAACCCGCAGAACCACGACCCACTTCTATACCCGCACCCGGAACATGTACATGCAACCCGCAGTGTACCGCAAGATTTTGAGGATAACCCGCGGGTACCTGACCCGCTGCAGGACTCTGGGTATCCTGGTCTTCATGTCTGATATATGCCATACACAGATTTAACTCTCAGGGGCCCATTTACTAATGCTCAAGCTTTGGCCCATGGAATCTTAAAAAAAAAAAACCTATGAGAATTAAGGAAATTAAAAACATCTTTTGTTGAGGATTTTAGGTGCTTAACTTGATTTTATTTAATACAGCCTACTCCTGGAAAAGTACCTCAACTAAACAGTTTTTTTCCCTGAAACCCCACATGATTTCCTTAATTCACACAGGGCTTTTCTTTATACCAAAAGGCTTGAATTTTAGTAATTGCCTCCTCCCATGTAAATTTCAAGGAACCAAACAATTTTGTTTTGTACATTGGTCATCTGTGCAGCTATAGGATAGAATGGGAAAATAAAAAAGAAAGAAAGAACAGGAAAATGTGGCAACATTACTGAGAGCCTCTACTTAATTTTCCTTCTAGGTAAATTTTGATGTCCTGCTATATAAAGAACTCAATCATTTTATACAATATATTCTCCATGACAAGGCCCATTAGTTCCAAATCAGAAGTTTATCGTCAGTCTTCTAATATTCAGTAAGACTAGACAGGAACGTCACAGCAAGGTTTTAAGATCATTTCCATTGCAAGTTACCTGCCCTTTATTATACTACTAAAATTAAACACATGGCCTGTGGATCACTGAGACAAAGTTCAATATGTTCAATATGGCAGCTGGCCCAATTGACTTTGAGATGCCCTAGAGTTCCTAACCTGCAACTCTCAAACTTCCTGTGATTGATGTCGCTGTGCTTCTGGCTCGGGAAACCACTTTGAGAGATGGGTAGGTTTTGTGGGAGGAATGATTACTCTGCAATAAATAGCACAATAGAGCCTAGCAGAAATGAAAATGATATGTATGTGCCTAGCAACAAGCTGTTCCTCCGTGCAAAGAACATTGAATTTTTATTAGGTTTACAAGGCATAAACCATTTGAAAAGCAAAGCAAACCCACAAATGGGATTATTTATATCTATAAGCTTTCTTATCTCCAATTTGTTAGACATTTATGATTATACATGTCAAGGACTGGAAATCTGAGCTTGTGCTACTTATAGTACTATTTGAACCTCTGGGTCAGAGATAATGAAATCTGTGACTTGAGCATTGCTTGCAGGTAGACATCCCACCTGGATTATATGTGTTTTTTTCAAATGTTCATATGTCTGTTTGCCCCAGCCAATGATAATTTGCTTTTTGCATAGTACAGGTATGGAATTGGCTCCAATAGACTCCATTATAATCAAAAAATCCAAATTTGAAAAAAAATAATTTCCTTTTTCTCAGTAATAATAAAACAGTACTTTGTACTCGATCAAATCTTATATATAATTAATCCTTACTGGAGGCAAACCCAGACTATTGGGCTTATTTAATGTTTACATGATTTTCTAGTAGACTTAAGGTATGAAGATCTACACTTGTAGCAAGGAGGTTTAAACTGAAAACAAGAAGTCTGATACAGAAGCCCATGTGGACACAATAAAAGGAAAGAAATGCAGTGTTTTCTTTTGACAGAGGACTCAGAGCAGCACTAATTTGAGGGTTTACTGGTGGACCGTTCTGATAAGGCTTAATTGGTTTTAACTTTTCCTTTCGTTTTTATAATAAACCTGACTGTATGCAGTGAGAGAGCATGCATGTTTGCATATTCTGATTAATAATCAGTCTTGCTGTATCAGCTTCTATGGCAGATATTATTTGACTCGTGCTATTTTGATCATTTATGATGATCCCTAAGCTTAAACTCCCAACTGAAGCCCAGACCACACTGAGCATGTGCATGGTCTTGCAAAGATGTTTAACAAGTTACAGGATGACAGCCCCTCTGTGGCCAACTTTGAAAGCATAAATCATTTGTTTTATAAGGCTTCTAGTGCAGTGCATATTTATATTTAGTATATAAAATACAACATTTCTAACATTATTCTATTTTGGACTTTAGTTTCCCTTGAAACCTTTAATTATCCTCAGAAACTGTGATCCTCAACTAGTGGCTCATGAGCAACGTTACTCACTAGCCCTGAGGAAATTCTCAAACCAGTCAGATACCGAAACCTGCCAAAATCTATAGTACATGGATATCAGTGGGCCTTAGTGAAATTAGCATATACCCAACAAGAAATTTGAGTTAGGACATCTAATTCCAGACTAGGAGATAAGAAATTATCGCCACCAGATTGGAATTGGAGCCATAAGAATCCATCACGGGCTTGGGATGACGTATACAGAGAAAACAATAAAAGGTCAAAAGCTTGGTAGACCCTCGCAGAAGGTGCTCAGATGTGGACATAAATTCATAAACTTATGACTGCAACTTTTCTATTTATGTATGACTCTGCTGCCGTTGCTATTGGTTATCATCCTCACACTCATCAAAACTCCTCAATTCTTGCCATGTGGTCCTTATACTACCACTCCATCATCTGCACTCCTTTATCTGTTGTAGCATATTCTCCTATCAGATGGAGTTCTCCAATGATGATCTTATTTTACACAGTTGCTATTGTTAACTGAAACAATGTGTTTATGCAGATGATGCCCAAAAAAATTCCTTCTTTGGCTCACATCCATGCCAAGTCAATATCATATTCCAAAATGAGAAGCAATCACCAGTGTACTCATATACATATGTTAATATTCTGCTTCAGCATTACCACCATCACAAATGATTCCAAGATTTATTTTTGTGAGCTCCTCCTACAATAACCCATTCTATGTCATGGTTATCCCATAAATTTCCCTGTAACCAAAAAATGTTGAACCTTAAGCCCTGGCACAGAAGAACCAGCATCCAGATTCTACAATCTGTTGCTTGGTCCACTAATGTCACGGACAAAGGTTTTGTTACCAAAAATTTTCTTCAGATAAAAAACTATGAGATTAAGGGGCAAATTCACTAAAGCAAACAGTGACCACTTCTCCACACTGCATCACTTTAAATTAGTTACCACTACACTAATTCACTAAAATGTGCAGTTGCGCCTCACCAGCCAAAGTTGGCGAAGTTTAACTAGAATTAATTTGTCAGCACAAGCATTTCTTATCCATCTTTCAATAGAGTTCAATTCTGCCTAGAAAAACTTTGTTAATTCTCCTAGGGTTTAACTACACAAGTGTTTTTGGTTGGATCGATGCCTGGCAACAAAACACAGGCGACAAACTAGATGGAGTCCCATGGGTAAAAATATAATTGACAGAATGAAAAGTCGCAGGTAGGAACTACACGGACCGACTGTCGGATGAAGATGCAGCTTATTGTGTCCACATCCGACAGTTGTGTCACGTTGGATCTTTACCTGCGACTTTTCATTCAGTCCAATTATATTTTGATCCATTCGACTTCCTTACACTTAGGTCAATTTGAATAGGGAGCGTACATATATGTAGTAAAGACGTCTTTGTTAGAGATGTTGGTTGAAATGGCTACTTATTCCTACACATGTCCAAGGAAGCAAAATAAACAGATCATCTTATCCCCTAGATATGAGCCCACCCTAAAACAAATGAGGCATACCCCTCAAATTGGCTAAAAAAAATTTTACACAAAAATCTTTTAACGTTTCAACTTTGGAAGGCAATCCCACTTTAAAAATGAAAAGACACCAGCGTTTTTTTACAACTTTTATGCGTTTTTGGCAGACAGGATATGATGTCACTGACATAAGATTGATGAGGAGGAAGCTTCATTTATCAGTCCACCTGGTCTAAGGCGGTGAAGGAAACTCTCGGGAATCTAGTGAATTTGTGGAGTAACGACTGTTCGTCTGAGCGAAAATATGCTTGGCGATAGGCCATGAAACTACCCTAGCGACGGTCTCTTTTGCGAGCGAATTGTCATCTATGCTTGTTTGTAAATTGTCAATGTCCCTGCAGATGATTTTTCTGGCAAATTGTTGCTACCAACGGCCACTTCGCCCTTTAGTAAATCTGCCCCCATGCCTTTCATTACCAAGAATTGTTGAAAAGTATGAAGGACACATTTGAATCAGGCCATTACAGCTCCACAAGGGAAGGAGGCAACAGGTTCCTCTTGGTGGGCCAAACACTTCCCTACACTTTTTATAGGCTGAGTGTAAGGAAAACATGGTATGTGTTTTCTTAAACTCAGGTAAGGTTCTATTTGGCCTAGTACGAGGAATCTGTGTGCCTCCATGATAAATACACCAGTGCTTCATGATAAATGTTACAGTGTGTATTTCCCATGTCCACAATGTCACCACTACTTTTGTCACCTCTACCATTGCAGAAGCATGTTGCAATACATATACAAAACAGAAGACAATAACCTGGTGTGATATTACGCTTTGGACACACCACAAGCTTGGCATGAATCTTGGTAACAACATTGACCACAGCCATTACAAGACATAACACAGTAAGTGTTCTATTTTAGCTTTATTAGCTTCAGGTTAAAATACAAGAACGTGCATGGGTGTAATCTCTTTACTGCTGAATTCTGCGGATGGATTGAATCTGAAAGGTTTGTGCATGGGATCCCCATTCTCTCCAGTGCTTGTATTCTCCAGAGTGGCGGTCACATTCCATGATGTACTGGAATCCACGGTAACCAGGATACTGGTAGCACACCCAGCTGTAGAGGGATGCAAAACATATATATTTAATTGCTAGCAGTGTATATGTTTGGTAAAAGGATGCACCAAGCCATTTCTTTACATTTCTAAAATGATTGAGAATACAGGCATTAAACCAAAGCAAAAAAAAAAAAAAATTGTAGCATAATTAAAACATGAGATATTTTTTAGCAATGCCTAATTTATTTTGCATACATGCAGGACAGATCTATAACTGCTAAATTTTTCTTGCTAATGTATTTATCCTTGTGATTCAACCATTTTAGCCAACTGGGACATATCTTACATTTTAGAGTATCAATATTTATTTGTGATTACTGTTTATGTGGAAGAAATGGCAGACTGTTGTAGAATGTAAGTATAACATCTCCATTCAGAGAAGAAACAGCCTTGTGCTATTAAATGAATGAATAAGTGGGGTACTCTCAACTATATAGTTAGTCCTTTGTGGTTTTGTCTTGCAGCAGGATATTTGACCACAGTAGGTTACTGATGATTATCTCTAGTAAACATAACAAGACAAGAGACAGTTTTAGGCTAGGATGCAGCTATTTTAACTTGTTTTTACAGTCTTTAAAATATTCATATATATTAATTGAAGTGATTTATTATCTTTGCTATATATACAATAAAACTTTGTTTTAGCCTGTCTCTAATCATGAGTGTATTGTTCACCTAAACGTTCTATAAAATTGAATTAAGAACTATAAGGGCCCTTACACACGGGCGTTTTGGACCTGCGCTCCCCTGCGTTGCGTTTGGCTGCGTTCAGCCGCAGGGGAGCGCAGGTATAGACGCACCTCATTCTTTTCAATGGGCCTGTACTCACGAGACGCGTGTAAGCGCCGAACGCAGGTTCAGACGCAAGATGCTGCATTTTTCCTGCGTTTGGCGCCTACATGCGTTTGTGTGAGTACAGCCCCATTGAAAATAATTGAGTGCGTCTATACCTGCGCTCCCCTGCGGCTGAGCGCAGCCAAACGCAACGCAGGGGAGCGCAGGTAAAAACGCCCGTGTGTAAGGGCCCTAAATGTTTCTCTATCGGCCTATTCTGCCCCAGTGTGCCTGTTGCACCTATACATGCCCAAATCAGGTATTGTGGTTGTTGCCCAGATCAAATAAGGAAGCAATTAAGTCCATCCAGCTGATGATTGTTTATACACATGAATGCAATCACTGCCTGACCTGATTTATCACCATGTCCTGTAGGAATCTTTAGGGCTCTTAAGCTGGCCATAGACTTAAAGATTTTTAAAATATCCAATGGTTATCGTGAGACCACGATTGTCTTAAAACAATCATTTAAATATACGATGTGTCCATTAACTAAAAACTGAAACGTTTACTAGAATCTTTAGCAAGACTACTTTACACAATAATATATGTATATTTCCTATGCTATTTGACATGTGGACTCAGTGTACACCTTCTTCATATGTTAATTGTTGTTTTTCTTCTAAACAATAAAACAAAAATAAAACCTTTAAAAAAAAAAAACTGAAGGGTTGCTGCCTGCTTGGCCCTGCTAACATAGGTAGATAGCATGGGGACTGATAAAGATTTTTTTAACTGGCCGATTAATATTCAGACTGTTGTTGGACGAAAAATCATAAGATGTACGATCGTTCGAATCCCACTAACCACATGATAATTTGACAGATTGGTCGGACGTCGCTAAGATCAGTCATCTATGGGGAGCTTAACATACAAGCACTTTTCTGTGCTCCCCTGCATTACGGTTTCTTCCGTTCAGCCGTAGGGGAGCGCTGGATAGACACACTCAATTATTGTGAAGGGGGCTGTACTCACACGGATGCATGTAAGTGCCAAACGCAGGTGGGACACAGTATTTTGACCTGCGTTTGGCGCATACATGCACTCCCCTGCGACTGAAAAAAAGTGTAAGAGCCATTAAGGTAACTTTTATTATGTTATAGAATGGACAATTCTAAGCAACTTTTCAATGGGTCTTGATTGTTTATTTGTTATAGCTTTATAATTATTTGCCTTTTTTCTGACTCTTTCCAGCTTTCAAATCAGGGTCACTGACTCCATCTAAAAAACAAATGCTCTGTAAGGCTACACATCTATTGTTATTGCTACTTTTTATTAATCATCTATCTATTCAGGCCCTCTCCTATTTATATTCCTTATGCAAATGAATGTATGGTTGCTAGGGTAATGTGGACCCTAGCAACGAGATTGCTAAATTTGCAAACTGGAGAGCTTACATAGTTAGTTACATAGTTAACAGAGTCCATCAAGTTCAACCCCTCCAAATTAAAAACCCAGCACACACATTTCCACTCTTTCACACAAACCATATATGCCCATAGATATACTAACTGTAGAGTTTAGTATCAAAATAGCCTTTGATATTATGTCTGTCCAAAAAATCATCCAAATCCCTCTTAAAATCATCAACAGAATCAGCCATCACAACATCACCCGGCAGTGCATTCCACAACCTCACCGTCCTGACTGTGAAGAACCACCTACGCTGCTTCAACTGAAAGTCCTTATCTTCTAGTCTGAAGGGGTGGCCTCTGGTGCGGTGATCTTCTTTATGGGTAAAAAGGTCCCCTGATATTTGTCTATAATGTCCTCGAATATATTTGTAAAGTGTAATCATGTCCCCTCGCAAGCGCCTTTTTTCCAGAGAAAACAACCCCAACCTGGACAGTCTCCCCTCATAATTTAAGTCTTCCATCCCTCTAACCAGTTTACTTGCACGTCCCTGCACTTTCTCCAGCTCATTTACATCCCTCCTAAGGACTGGAGTCCAAAACTGCACTGCATACTCCAGCTGCTGAATACAAAGCTTTATAAGAAAAACTACAAATAATAAAAAATGAAAACCAATTACAAATTATCTCAGAACATCATTGTCTGTATCCTACTAAAAGGGAATTCAAAGGTGCACAACCTCTTTAATTGTTCCTCTATATTAAGGCAACAACCTGAAAACAACATCTGGGTCTATATAGTCAGTTTAGTTGAAATAGTCCTAATTTCCTGATGTTATATACTTACCGCCTGGCAAGTATTTATAAAGCACCAACATATTCCACAGGACTGTACAATAAATGGGTGTATATAGTGTACATACAGATTGCATACATAAAAAAAATAATAATTACAATACAAGAGGTAAGGGTCTTGCTCAACAGAGCAATGCTAAAATCTGTTGTGATAAATGAGGTATTAATGAAAACACGTGGTTATTTTTTTATGCATACATATGCACTTACTATAGGGAAAAATATACACTGGTTATTTAATAAAGTATAACAGACAAGGTTTGCTCAATGACTTACGCGCCGGAATGAACACGGAATGAGCCCACTTCATTGTTGCACCATCCCATAGCTTGCAGGGAGGGATAGTCATCACTAAGCTCTCCTTTCCTTCCCAGGAAGTTTTCCTTCTCAAATATGGACATCTTACAATCGCGATGGTTCTGGAACAAAACCAAAAGCTGTTTCCTTGATCTTTCAACTGCACACATCTTTTAACAGAACGTTGTCCATTACAGAGCATCAACTGTTTTAGATTAGACTGAAAGTCCTTAAAAAAGCAGCATTCATTTTATCCACATAAATGTCTAACATAAGGAAGGCCACCAGATGTTTAAAAGAATGTGGTTAGCCTAATTATCAACAGATTGTTGTTACCAAAAGAACTATTCAGTATGGATTTTATAGTAAGCATAATGCTTTAAAATATCGTCCTATCCCAGTCATGAATAATCTTTCATCTCTTAAATAATTTTTTTTTGTGCAACTTTTAGGACCTATGGATGTAGCACTTGTACTAGGAGTAATGGTCTCTTTATGCCCCGATATACAGATTCAGCCTGCAAGGTCCAAGGTTTTATAATGAAGGCATATATATAACATTGGATATCCCATATAGTATAAAATCATAGGTCTGTGGGGCAATTGGGCAAGGGTTTAACCGGAGATAGGTGGGTGAAAAGTGTTTTATCCTTGTATATCATTTTTAGTATTGTACTACCACATGTACCATATGACCATAAGAAATCAAATACATTTCTTTTGGTTTTAATATCAGAATAAACTTCACTTACAGAAAATTGAAAAAAAGTGTTTTTGTTGTGTGCAGAGAGCATTCCATGTCTGCGTATTTGCAGTTATACACATAAGTGAGAAATTCCATATTGCTTGTGTTGGAAGAGGCCTTTTTAAGTGAGTACCCCTAGTAGCTCCCCCTAGGTGCATTCTCCACTACTGAGAAATGGCAGATTTAGTATATTTAGTGAGATCAAAAGAGTAAACATACAGTCAAAAGAGCGCAGATATCTTTGTTTCATGCTTTACTGTTTATGTAAGGGGCATTAAATAAACAGTTTACAATACTGTACATTAAGGTGCTCTTTTATTTTCCTGATGAATACCCTTAAAATCTTCAAGTGTTCCCCATCTCAATGCAGAGAGTCTTGCCTGTTGTGTTTATATTGCTAGATGCACTTGAATACAGTCCATGTTCACTCGCATAAGTCAACGATTCACTCGTTTTAGTAATTATGTTGCATAATGACTTGTCAAAACAATTGGAAAGCTTGATGGCAGCAGTGTAATGAGACATGAAACAAATGCAAAACAGGTTTTAAATACGTTAAAATACCTATTATGGGCATTTCTTACATTTACATTCACTTAAGAAAATAATGGGGAGCCAGAGTATTTGGAGCACTGGAAATTCCTTGGACAAACAAAGTTAGCAAAGAAAATTGTATAATCAAATGAGACCCAGATCATAAACCACTCAGCAGTAGTATACATTACATTGTAGCTCATTCAGTGCCAGTGGGCTCAAAGCCATGCTAATTGGCATCAATGGCATCTGCCTGGTACTGTGTGCTGTACATTAGCAGCCTGACCATGCACATTTGTTGTGTGGAGTAGCACACATATAAAATGTATACTTACAGCGCAGGCGATTGGTCGGAAAGAAGTCATTCTCTCAACATGATAAGCATTGCTGCCGCTCCAGGCCTCCCAGCGGGGGTACTCTCCTCTCTCCAACACAAACTGCTGTCCTTGGAATCCTAAGTGCTCATATCCAACCCACCTGCAAGTCAGGGGAGATATATTTAGATATGTATATGATATATGCTTAGAAGAAGGAAAGTTAAAATGTCTTTTTTTTTATTAGACTTAAACACGCCCAGTAAACTTGGCTCTTTCTGCTTTTTCTTGGCTTTTTGTTACATACTCTTCTCATATACATTGTATCCCCCTTCATCACAAGCAGCCTAGCTCAGGAAACAGTAAAATAAATTAAAGCCCTATGACCCTTTTATTGACTGACATCCTTGTCAAATTCATAAACTCACTTAATAAGTCCTTAAGTACAGTGATGAATAACCTTTGCAGAGACTAAAGTGCTAGATATTTATTCTTAATGACTACTGCTGAAATATTTGGTTTTGAAATCAAAATACTTTTGTTTTGATTTTCTTTTAAATACAACCTTCTTATTTTGAATTCAGGTGACTTCTTCTGAAGTCTTGTTTCTTAAGGCTTGCACAGTATCTTTCTCTCTAGCTCATACCACTATATATAGATAGTTTACAAACTACCAACTTCTGGAACTTCCCAATTACAAACTTCTGGAACTTCCCCTCTTCATTTAAAAGGTCTTTTGTTATTTGTTAAGAAGACTATGCTGAACTCCCCTGTCTCTCTAACTAGTTTTCTGTAAACCTTTAAGTTATTTGCTACCAAGTAATGCTTGTTCCAGAATCCTCTGTAATCAGCTCAATCCTCTCCAAGTGCAAGTGATGTAAGTGTAAGTGGGTGAGGGGAGACACAGCCATTCATAGTATTGATTAAAAAGGATTGTTATTATTATTTGAGCTTTCATGGTTCAATATCCCAGACCAAGCAAAACAACAACTAGTCTGATGCTGAATTATATTAGAGAGGACAACATAACTTCATAAATGTAAGATGGCTGCCATATATGATAATTGCTGACTTACATTTCCTGTGTATTACAAGACAATCTTAAAAAACATTACTTACGCTCCACTCTCTACTTTAAATGAGCGGACAGTTTCAAATCCTGATTCCATAATATTGTAGCATTCAGCTGTAAACTCATGTCGCCTTCCCTGGAAACATTCTTCATCCCATACAATTATCTGAAGGCAAAGAAAAAAGCCTAGCCTAAAAGAATCTTGGCAAATTATATAAAAGTTAACAGTATACATAAATAGGTACAGGTATGGGAACTCAAGAATGCGTGGGACTAGAAAATTATGTAAAAATTAAATACACCAAACAGGCTGGTTCTGCTTCCAATGAAGATTAATTATATTTGCGTTTGGATGAAGTACAATGTACTGTTTTATTATTACAGAGAAAAAGGAAATCATTTTTTAAAATTTGGATTATTTGATTATAATTGAGTCTATGGGAGATTGCCTTTTTGGATAACAGGTTTCCGTATAATGGATCCCATACCTGTACTTCAATAATTATGTGCAAAGCAAATGTTTTCAGTGGAGCAGGGATTAGTTTATGGGGGGATATTTATTAATGTTTTTTACCTGAAAAATATTTGAGGCTATTTTTCAGTCAAAATTTGAATCTCTGGGTTAAGAAAAAGTCAAAGTTTTCAAGATGTATTATAGCCCAAAACTGAAAATTGCTCAAATCAGAAAATACTCCAGCTAAAACCTGTCGAGGTCATGTAGAAGTCAATGGCAGAGGTCCCTTGAACCATTTAAAAATGATGTTCAGGGTTTTTTCGGTGGGTTCTGATTGAAACCATGCTTAATTCGAGTAATATGAGGGTTTTTTTCAGATTTAATTGAGTATTTGGGTTTTTCAACCCAAATTCACTAATTTGGGTTTTTACGTACTAGTTTTTCATAAATTAGAAAACATTCGAGTTGCGGTAATTTGAGGTATAAAAAAAACTCACAAAGCTCACAAACTCAAAACAGTTTAAAATATGCACATGAATAATTTATTTTTATTCATGTACCTACTGTTAATGTTCAGCATTAATTTTATTGTCTGTGCCTATAAATTAAACAACACAATTATAACAATAATGGCATTATATTTTTATAAGGCTTATCGACAAGGAATTAACTTAATGACCTATCTCTTACTTCACCACACAAAAGTTCTTCTTTAAAACACCAGAACTGGCAACATTCTAATTCCTAGAGGAAATAGAATGTTGCCAGTTCTGGTGTTTAAAATAAATGAAAAGCCAGTTGACATAAATGCATTTCCACTGAGGCTATTGTTTTATAATCAGAAAAAGTCTGAAAATGCATAATTTTATGACAATGTTGACCATTTTCCACTTAAATAGGCCCCCTAGTTGCAGATATATTACAAAAAAATGGAAAATAGAAAAAAAAGTTTTCTGTTATTTAGGGGGGTACTCACTAAACTTGAATTTTTCCCATATTTTAATAAAAAAAATAGTCAACCTAACTGCCATTCACAAATTTACCTAATCTATCCAAAAAATAGATCGAAAAAGTCTGTGCAGGAAAAGGAGCAACTGCTTAAAAAATATAAAACTGGCCTCTGCTTTATCAACAGAAGCAAATTTCTTATGTATAATTACCTTCCAGTGTCCCGAAAATTTAGTACAATGTTGAGTCATTTTGCCTTTGTCCTGTACAAAAATAAATACATAAAGAAACAAATTAAATGCATATTGACATACTTCCCATCAAATAGAATAAATCCATACATATTAACTCAACAGAAGCATTGCCTTTTGTGGCTAATAACACAGAAAATGCTGTGTTCTGGAATTTAAAGAAACAAAAAAAGAGTAATCCTATTGAGATTCAAGTTTAAAAGTGGGATGTCTGACTTTAACCATGGACTTAATATTTATTTTGATACTGAAGTATACTTAAGTATTTAGATATTTAATTCTGCCTTCTTTGTTTACTCCTACCACTGAATCATCAGTGCAAATGTCATAATCTGCATCAAAATTAGCTTCGACCCATTATTATTATAAGTAAACCCTTGTGTGTATAACTATAAATTGAGACAGGGATAGCATGGGAAATATAAAACAGTAATGGTTTTAATAATATAGCTTGCAATATTGTTCTGCTGATGGTATGGGAAAATGTATGGTATGTTTCTGGATCTTGAACACCCATTCAAGTGATCTAATAAACAGACGTCTTTTGTTTTTCACAAGCCTTACAAGAATGTTCTCTTAATATTGCTTGTATTGGAATGTTTTCACAGGCTGTCCCAGATGACTGCACTCAAAGAGCCCGGCTTGTGTGCCAACCCTAGCGTTAACTAATCGATCTGGCATAACAATCCTTTCTTTGCATTCGTGTATAAGTAGTATTCTAATGATACCTTTTGCATAATTATTTTGTGTACAACTGCAATTCATTGTAAAATAGTGATTGTAGGTTTATGTACATATTGTTGCCTCTTAACAGTAATGGATATAAACACTGTCTACAAATGAAATCCTTCAGGAAAGATTTGGAAGAAAGCACAGGGAAGGCCATTTTAGGCATATTATACTTATTAAAGGAAGAGTGGAAAATGATGCCCAGACAAACTTCTACTTAATCACTACTGGTGCAAGCTTGCAACATGGAAAGCCAACAATTTCTAAAACAATTTCAGAAGCATGCACCAGTGTAAATTACTCTTGACAACATAAATCTTAGAGGTTTCAAACAACTCACCCACAATTTTGTGTTCCGCATTGTATAATATACATGAATTAACATTTTATTATGACTAGAACAATCTGTAAACGTTGCCAGTCATCGGTCAGTTACCAAATTACTGGATCATGTACAATTTGGCCACTCTGCACTGATTATATTACTGATTACAGCTGGACCTGCTTGGCAATTATATTACATAGATATGGTAAGGTACTTGTGGCTTGGACGGATATCCAATTGTGTTTTCAGCTCTTCTGGTGCTGGTCACTCAGATTGGTCAACAGAAGGTTTCAAGCATGGAACATTGTTGGCCATTGCTCTAAAAGGAACTCAGAACATTGCCACAGTCAAAGTGACATCTAATAGTGGCTGTTCGAGGAACAGGTAATTATACTTATTCATCCCATGTGTTGTATAGGTGCTGTATATATTAGTATAACTATATAGAATTAACCTGCCCCATCCTATCAGGGGCCTGATGACATTAACATGTAAATACATTAAATGCCTTTTCCTTGGCAGGTGGGGATTTATTTTTCTCTTGGAAAGAACTTATGTGCACACATTACTACTATTCATGTACAGTATCTATGTATCTATTATCACCACCATCAGTCTGTATAATTTGTCTGTACAATAAACTATACCTTTAAAGGAAAACTATAGCTAAATACAAGTTCAATGAAAGGTGTTGCTTCAAATATTTCCACGTAGACTTGGAAAACATTTTACACACTATCAGAACTTGGCAAGTGACAGAAAATGCGTTCCATGATAATCTGTTCCATGTATGCCGAATTTCATGCTCACGCCATAAAGGAAGTTCCATTGTAAAACTACGCCACTGACATCTGACACGTGTAAGAGAAGTGAAAACTTTTTACACAGCTAGCTTACTATGATTAAAGGGGTGGTTCACCTTCAGGTTAACTTTTAGTATGTTATAGAATGACCAATTCTAAGCAACTTTTCAATTGGTTTTCATTATTTATTTTTTATAGTTTATGAATTATTTGTCTTCTTCTCCTGACTCTTTCTAGTTTTCAAAAGGGGGTCACTGACACCCTCAAAAAACAAATGCTCTCTAAAGCTGCACATTTATTGCTATTGCTGATTTTTATTATTCATCTTTATTTCCTGACCCTATCCTATTAATATTCCATATTCTCATTCAAATCAATGCATGGTTGCTAGGGTAAATTGGACCCTAGCAACCCGAAAAAGCTAAATAACTCAAAAACCACAAATAATAAAAAATTAAAACCAATTACAAAATGTCTCAGAATATCACTCTCTACACCATACATAAAGTCAACTCAAAGGTGAAAAACCCCTTTAAGCAGTATATTTTTCTTGTTTAATGTAGATAAAACTATCTAATGCAAGGCTATCTAATAATGAGTGGCATAGCCAGTGAAGAACCACACATTTTACCACATTTTGCAGACTTTTAAATCAGTGGCCAGAATGAATGCTACATGCTCTCAATGGTAGAAACTTTGCCCAGAACAGTCATGCTTCCATTAACTTACTTATATTTTAATTAGCCTTGGAGTTCTCCCAAAAACCCATTTGTATTTTTGTTATTTTAGCAGTGTTTTCTGCACAAGTCAGGCCAATCTTCCATGTAGTTGTAGCATATGGGTTGATTTTGGACATCTATTCCCAATAAAAAGCAACGGACTGATGCATTGGTGAAGAGACTAATCTAATGCAACCGCAAAGGAAGGTGACAGTCTATATAAAATATGTCCAGTAAGAAATAGGATAACCTTTTGGTGTTTAGTCTGATATAGACACAGTGACTTAGCAACTTTATGATGCCAAAATTGTAATTAAATACCACTATTTTCAGAAATGATGCAATTGCAAAGAATGAATCATTAGCAATACTTTAGGCCAGGAAATGTGAAACCCCTCAGAGTTTGCTTATAGTCTACAAAGAAATAAGATAACCCACGCTATCATCAGTATACCCCTCTACTGAACATGTTGGAAAGTCATAGGGGTTACTGGTCTTTGAAAAGCAAATGGTATTTTCTTTACACACATTTACACAGTGATATTATAAGACAATTTGCAGTTGGTCCACAGCTATCTGGCTGCTAAGGTTGACGCTACTCTACCAACCAGTTGCTTTAATGGCAGACTGGAAGATGAAAAGCTAAATATCAATAATATTGTAGTCTCACAAAAGCTTTTTTTGGTTGCCAGGGTTGGCATTTTTTTTTTAAACAATAATTAAAAAGAAAAAACTGAAAACGTGCTATGAATAGGAGATAACAAACAAATAGTTTGGTTCTAAGGTTATAGCTACCAATACAAATGCTCTGACTAGGGTTGTATGTTTTGGTCAGAAACTGATATACTTCAAACTGCTGCCAGATCTTATAGATGTGATTACATTCTGTAATTTGTACCTGATTATAGTTTACAGTTTGCATTGAAAAAATACATGTCTGATAGGAATATTCAGACTCCTCTGCCAGAGATACAATGCCCTTTAGACAATGGACACCGTGAAAATGTTAATCTTTTTTAGCTGCAGCCACGTGTATCAAAAAAAATTATATCATTTCAATAAGTAATAGCTGCATCCAAAACAAACTGAGCAAAATTGGCTGTATGATTTTTGTACTTTGCTTTGTTAAGAAATAATAATTATTATGTTATAGGGAAATAAAAATCACTCATACAAACTAATACGTGGACAGGGTTGCATTGCTAGTCTTTACTTTATTGCAGACACAGGCTGAACATTTGCAGCAGCTCTCAGTTTGCAAGTTAATCCCTCTTGTTTCTAGGGTACACATTACAAATATGAATAGGGGAGGGCCAGATTAGAAAGATGAATAATAAAAAGCAGCAATAACAATACATTTGTAGTCTTACAGAGCATTTGAAAGCTGGGAAGATTCAAAAGAAGGTAAATAATTAGAAGTCTATGAAAACTAAATAATGGTGACCAATTGAAAAGTTGCTTAGAATTGACCATTCTATCACAAACTAAAAGTTAAAGGAACAGTAACACCAAAAAAATTTAAGTGTTTTAAAGTAAAGAAAATATAATGTAGTGTTGCCCTGCACTGTTAAAACTGATCTGTTTGTTTCAGAAACACTACTATAGTTCATATAAACAAGCTGCTAAGTAGCAATAGTGGGAATTGAAAAACGGCTATGTCACAGGATAAGTAATGGATAACAGATAACATTATGTTGTACAGAGCTTATCTGCTCTCTGCTGTGTAACTTGAGCCTTTCTACTTTAAATGGCTGCCCTCATGGCTACACAACAGCTTATTTATATAAACAATAGTAGTGTTTCTGAAGCAAACGCTGCAGTTTTACCAGTGCAGGGCAACACTGCATTATATTTTTATTACTTTAAAACAATTTCATTTTTTGATGTTACTGGTCCTTTATCATAAGGGTGAACCCCCCTTGGAAGAAGGTAAGGAAATATATAGAAACAAAAAAAAGAAAAACAGAACTGCAAAAGGTAGAATCTTAAAGAAGGGCCAGTGACATCTTTGTAGGGGCTAAGAGAAGTGCTGTTGAAAATATATCAGTATATGGTATAAATATCCATTAACTGCACAAATACAAAGGAGACATATTAGTAAAATGTTGATGTCAATGTATACCATGTATGTTGTCAATAAAATATAGTATAGATCTACAGTTTTCCCTCGTTTTGCATTGTTGTTTTGTGGTCCCACCCATTTATTATGCATAATATATTTCCTGGATTTTACACCATTTTTTTCTGGTTCTGGTCCCCTGAAAAACATATTACATTTGTACATGTAACCAAGCTTTTTTTTTATTATTTAGCAAAGCTACTGGACATTAGTATAGTAAGAAAACATAGTTTATGTTAATCTTAGGTTACTAATGTATGCAGACTTTACAGCAAATTGGTGCAATAATAAGAATTGCTAGAATATTACATTTTTCTTCATCACTTTTGCAGGGATTTGCTATAGATGTAAACGTTCATCACTCTCCAAATACTACTAATATATTTTAGTACGGAATGTGCTCTGAGGGTATGGGTTTAAAGAAGTATTTGTACAAAGAACAATTTCACTTGGAACTGCATCGTTATCCAGTCAATATATCTAGGTACGGCTATAGATATGAATTTGCTTATTCCCATGTATGACTTGTATAATGCAGTAGTAGAGTGTTTTAACTCAAAGACATAGGCAGGAGACTTCAAAGTGAGCAGTCTGAGTGATGTTTTAGATATCGCCGCGCTTACCTTGAACTAGCAGCCGAGAATCCCAGGAAGGCAATGTGCCTGGTGGCCTTTGTGTTGGGGTTTATATAGCGTGCTGACCGAGTGGCAAACGTATCACACTAGCTTTATTGAAAGCCCTAAGTCAGCACAACCAGTGAGGCCTTATTCAGTAGTTGCACTACCCAAACAAAGGGTATAATCTATACAGGACATGGTAATGTATAGAAATGCAAACACATCAGCTTTCTGTTTAGCTGTTAAATACTTTTCAGGACTTTTTCTACTCCTCCCTGTTGGAAACTTTTATCTTTTTATTTTATTCTTCTAAGCATCAAATCAGCATGCAGGCCACAAGATTAGTAACAAAAGCACTTATAAAGATAATGTTGCCCCTGAAAGGCATTTATAATTAATATTATTTGATTAGAAAATAAAATAGGCATTATACTAGTATACCATTTTGCAAATCTTTAGGGAAAATATACCCTGTTCATAAAAAGTATTTTCATTTTTATGAAATATAGCTTGAAGGTCTAGTCTGCTGTGTGCTGACAGACTGACTGCATCATTAGCTGCATTTTCTGCAGACCTTATTGATACAGTATCACTGGAGACCATAAAGAGATATACAGTATCATAAATAAATGCAAGACAGTGTACAATGCAAATGATGCAGGTAATCTATACAATCTATACACCTACTCTAAGGCAATTACATTTCTTTTGAGACTCATAGTACAGGGACATTAGAATGGGAGCAGAAACAACTTTCTTCAATATATTCAGCCCTGGCACCTTCCTATCTATTCCTGGTAACTTTGTCTTTTATTTTGCATGACTATGTTGTAAAAGGGAGAAGTTAGAGTAAGAACTGAGAATGGAGTTCTTGTGTCGTTCCTTCCACCATCAAGAATCAGGACACATCAAATTCACATGAATGATTCGAAATTCGATCTAATTTTCAAAAAGATTTTAATTCGAATTTTCGAATGTTTTTGAAGACCACTTCAACCATCAAATTTTGAGAATTCGATTGAATCGAATGATTCGAATAATTCAAATAAAAATCTGTTTGAATATTCGACAGTCGAATAACTTCCCCTTTAAATTTTTATTTGACTGCCTAGTTCGCCAGTTTCAACCGACCAAATTGGTTTTCATTATTTTAGATCGAATAAAAAATTTGATTGAATGTTAAAATTGTTCGAAATCGTTCGATTTGAATGATTTTATTGTTCAATCGAGTATTTCCTATTCAATCGTTCGACCAATCCAATAGCGGTAAAATCCTTCGAATTCCCATGGTTCAATTCAAGTGTTTTTTAACCCTCGAATGTGACCCTTAGTAAATCTGCCCCATTTACTAAGGGCAGAATTTTTGAGGGCTATTTGCCCTCGAATTCGACTCTTCTACGATTTTTCTATTAAAAAAAATTGTAAAAAACCATTACATTGTTCAAAAAAATCGTACGAATCGAACGACCGAAGCGTTCAATCGTACGATTGCTATTCGAACATAAAACTTAGAAAAGAAGCCTATGGGGGGTTCCCATAGGCTTCTATTGCAATCTGGTAGGTCAATCTGGCGAAGTAGGCAGTCGAATAAAAGGGGAAGTACTTTGATCATCGAATGATTGAATATTCGATCTATTCGATACGATCAAATTTTGCATATTCGATGATCGAAGTAGCCTAATTTGCATATACGAAAATTCAATCAAATCGTACGATCGGAATTCGATCGAATTTTGAATCCTTCATTCAACTTTAGTAAATCGCTTCCAATGTGTTGGTGTATGAGCTGTGAGTTTCTGAGCTACTGTAAACTGTGATATTTTGCACCATAAGATGACATTTGACATGACATTTGGCTGAAAATATTTTGTAGTGCACTTAATGCACTGTTGCCATTGCCTTTCCATAAATGTCTACAACTGAGTTTGAAGTATGGGCAAAGTATGAGCAATTGGATAATTCCTCCCCTTTTACTTGTTGAGCAAGAACAAAACATTTATTTATAAGTATTATAATAATAACAGAAACCCATAAGTGCATGTTTTTGCCTTCAAAGTGCTTGCTATACATATGAATAAGCATGATTTCATCTAACTCATTTACAATGACTGCACACATTTGTACTTGGACAGTAACCTATGCTAAACAGTTAGATTATTAGTTTTGTTCAGTCAGCTGCAGTAAAATAATGGCCATAAACATTTCCATGGATTGCTGTCCAGGTGCAGATTTGCTTAGTGTTAGTAAATTAACCCCACTGATGTCTCTAATCCAACTGCACAGAATTATATCAGAGAACAGACACATCAAACCTGTTTTGACATAATACTGAGTGAATTGGCCTATAATTATCAAGGTATATGTAACTTCTTTAAGGATTTTTTCTTGACTGTTTGCTTAGAAGAAATTCTTCAGTACAAACAAAACAGTTGGCGCATGGAACCAGCTGATACCATCCTAGCATTTATGGACTCCCTCAGCTCAGCACTTCTTGTTCAGGAATCCAGAAATAATAGACTGGTTTTCAGTGAATTTGGTACAACAAATCAAATTGCCACAGACATTCATGATACAAATGACTGATTCCACTATATATTTGAAGTCATACTCAAGCAAGGATACAAAAAAAAATATTTTCTATTTCATTCATGTGGCCACCATATTAGATATCCTTTTCAAGATGTACTGTAAATTACCAATTGGAAATCCTATTAAGGTGCACAATTACCATAGTGCAGGGTAATGATAGGGCTCATTTGCACCCAGCGCCCATCAGTGCTCCCTAACATCTTTGTCTGAATGACTATACCCCGCAGACAATGTAGGTCTCTATAAAAAGATATTGCATAAAACAGCTCATATGTTAAACCCTGCTTCATGTAAATAAATAGTGATGGGCGAATAAATTCGCCCTAGGCGAATTCACGGCGAATTTCTCGCATCGAGTTCGTCGCGTGTCGAGTTCGTCGCTTCACTTCAAAACACCACAATCTGTACAGTGAAAAAATATTAATAAAAATAAATGAATATATATTAAATTATGCCTTTTTAATGTTTCACTATTTTAAATAATAATCACAGATGTTTTTAAGAAGCTGGCAAAATGGGAGGCCTTTTTTTCTTTTGAAAAGATAAGAGTCCACTAACAATGCAGGGCATGTGTGTATACTAAGTAAAACGCGTGTAAATTGCTCTTCTCATTGACTCCAATGCTATTCAGCACATTTACACACAAAGCTAAAGATGCCATTTTTTACAATTTTTTTTATTTCCATACCTCCCAACATTTTGGAAGTAAAAAGAGGGACAAAAAATTTTTTCCATACGTAGCGCTGCAACATTTTGACCACACCGATTTTTGTGGCCACACCCACTAATTAACATGTTCGTTTTACCAAATTTGGCAGGTTATGAAAGTTTGAAAATATTTCTCCTTATCTAAACTGTTACAAATACAATCAATTACTTATGTTATTATATCAAAATTGTTAAAAAGCATATTTTTTGCACCTGTTAGTAACATAGTAACATAGTAAGTTAGGCTGAAAAAAGACTCACGTCCATCAAGTTCAACCTTTTTTTTTTTTTTAACTGCCTAACTGCTAGTTGATGCAGAGGAAGGCAAAAAAAACCCATCCTAAGCCTCTCCAATTTGCCTCAGAGGGGGAAAAAATTCTTTCCTGACTCCAAAAAGGCAATCGGACTAGTCCCTGGATCAACTTGTATAATGAGCTATCTTCCATAACCCTGTATTCCCTCACTTGCTAAAAAGCCATCCAACCCCTTCTTAAAGCTATCTAATGTATCAGTCTGTACAACAGTTTCAGGGAGAGAATTCCACATCTTCACAGCTCTCACTGTAAAAAAACCCCTTCCGAATATTTAGGTGGAACCTCTTTTCTTCTAAACGGAATGGGTGACCTCGTGTCATCTGGAAAGACCTACTGGTGAATAAAGTATTAGAGAGATTATTATATGACCCCCTTATATATTTATACATAGTTATCATATCACCCCTTAAGCGCCTCTTCTCCAGCGTGAACATCCCCAATTTGGCCAGTCTTTCCTCATAGCTAAGGTTTTCCATACCTTTTACCAGCTTAGTTGCCCTTCTCTGTACCCTCTCTAATGCAATAATGTCCTGTTTGAGTGAGGGAGACCAAAACTGTACGGCATTGCTTGCTACAACCAAGTTTATCATCTACAAGGTCCTTTTCCATAATGGATTTGCCTAGTGCAGTCCCATTAAGAGTATAAGTGGCTTGAATATTTTTACATCCCAGGTGCATGACTTTACATTTATCAATATTGAATCTCATTTGCCACTTAGCTGCCCAGATTGCCAGTTTGTCAAGATCCTGTTGCAAGGATGCCACATCCTGGATGGAATTAATTGGGCTGGATAGTTTTGTGTCATCTGCAAACACTGATACATTACTTACAACACCCTCCCCTAAGTCATTAATGAACAAGTTAAATAAAAGTGGACCCAATACCGAGCCCTGAGGGACCCCACTAAGAACCTTACTCCAAGTAGAGAATGTACCATTAACAACCACCCTCTGTACCCGATCCTGTAGCCAGTTCCCGATCCATGTGCAAACGACTTCATTAAGCCCAACAGACCTTAGTTTAGAAAGCAGTCGTTTGTGGGGCATGGTATCAAACGCTTTGGCAAAATCCAAATAGATCACATCTACTGCCCCCCCCACTGTCCAGCATCTTACTTACCTCCTCATAAAAAGCAATCAAATTTCTCTGGCATGACCTATCCTTCATAAAGCCATGCTGATTGCTGCTCATAATGCCATGTGGCTCCTGTGACCTAACTTTATAGTTATTTGGTATGTTTGTGTGCACCGTTAGCTGTTCTTCTAGGCTCTCTGCCAAACGCCAATTAAGTTAGAAACTTCTTTCTTTTTCTGGCTATTCCGTGCAGAGTAAAGAGGGACTTTCCAATACTAATGAAATGAGGGACTTCAGGTTGCGCTGTCAAAAGAGGGATTGTCCCTCCAAAAAAATGGACCGTTGGGGGTATGCATTTCACCTGGCAGTTTTATTACATTGCACTGTGCGTCAAAACTATTCTGACGGGCGTCAAAATAAGCGCGCATCAACTTGGGCGTGCAACAAAACCTCAGCACGACTCGTTTCGTGAATTTTTTCGCGAATTTCGCTGAAAATTCGGCAAAGCGAAACGCCACAGATTCACCCATCGCTATAAATAAACCATTTTCATAATAATATACTTTTTTGGTAGCATGTGCCATTGGGTAATACTAAATAGAAAATAGCCATTTTAAAAAATAAGGACAGCCTCCTGGGATTGTATGATTCAACGGTGCACACAAACATACCAAAAAACTATAAAGTTAGGTCACATGAGCCAATTAACAGACAGAGTTGTGTCTTTTGCTTCCACACTTCTTCCTGTTAGAGTTGAAATATTTCTGGTCAGGTGATCTCTGAGGCAGCACACAGACCATCACGAAATGGTGGTTCAAGGCACGAGATGTAAAAGCGCAATATTTACATAAATATATATTCTAGTTTGATAAGATTCTTTAATATGCCACTTAATTTGATAAAAAAACTGTTGCTCAAGTATTCATTTTGGGGATATAGTTTCCCTTTAAGCAGATTACACTTTATTTATGGGGAAGATCAGGTAAGGGCCTGCTCCTTTTGACTTTGTTTCAGTTGTTTTGCACTTTGCACCATTCCCAAGGTGTAATAAGGGGCTTATTTTAACTACCATTATTGGTTTACATTAATTTCTCAACGCTTAATATAATGTGGGACAAGCTCTGGTCATACATTTGTTCATCACTTTCACAATCCTTTTCTCACATTACCATAATCAGTCAGTTGAACATTAACAGTGGTAACAAATAGGATTATACTATCTGTGAATCTAATTCTCCCTCACTCATATAGATACAAAATGCATGGTGAAAAGATCCTCAAAATTATATGGTATGCCATGTGACATTACTCTAGTCTAGATCATTGTCAGTGATACAAGGACACTCATACTGTTTTTACTCTATACAATGCAGCATTATACTTACTGGAACACAATAGATCAGTTTAACTTGCACATATTCAGCACTTATGACTTACTGTATTACAATTTTACTGAAATGAATACAATACTCACTGTAACAAACATTATTACATATACAATACACAAACTCTGATACATTTACTTTACACATTTAAGACCCACAAACAGGTATCTGTGTTTTATTAATGATAATAATTTTCAGGAAATACAATATTGCAAATAATTCTTCATGTCTTTCTTAAATAGTCTTTTTATGTGGTGGGTAGGAATTACCACAAAGCCAAAATGATTATGTCATAAGTTTTTTTAAGATCATCAGAAAAAGAGAGTCAATGAAAGAAGTGTTGGCAGTAATTAGGTTGTGGTCAGCCTTTCATGCTAAGGAAGCTTTCATATGTAGGCCCATTTTCCAAGTAGACAACTGGGTATTTTAACTGTATATTAAATAACTTAGATAGGGGAATGAGTCTACAGTACATATTACTTAGAGAATTTGCCATGAGATTTTATAATCTCAAACTACCTTAAAATTATTTTATGGTTAAAGTGATACTGACACTAAAAAATGAAATTTAACATATGAATGTTATTTAATTATTACCTATAGGTCATGTTGATCATTTTTTGCTGAGAGGTTTGTTTTTGTATATAACTGTTAGCTGAAATTTCTAAGCCTGACTCTCTGACACCCTGACACCCTTACTTTGCCAACCTAACAGTCCCATCTCAGTCTGTTAGTTACAGTTTGTAATGATAACAGATGCCGGGTGCACAAATATGGCAGCCCCCTCATACAGGAACATGGGGGATCAGACAGGTAATGTAAAAGCATCATGCAAATACCTTATGGCAAAGTTAGAAGTAGCTTTCAAAGCCAGTTATTATAATAGAGGTAAAAAAGAGTTTGACTTCAGGTGTCAGAATCTCTTTAAGCACAGTTGACAGATGGAGTAAATTTGGTACAGAAGACACATGTTTTATGATTTCTTGTAATTTAATTTGCTTTGTATTAAATGTGGTGGGAATTGTTATCTCCACTGGGACAAGGGCTGATGTAAATGATGTACTGATATGGAATCTGTTATCTTAAAACCCATTATCCAGAAAGATCTGAATTGCATCCACCTCTCACAAACACCATTTTAAATTAAATAATTCAAGTTTTTTCTCTGTAAAATTAAAACAGTACCTTGTACTTAATCCCACCTAAGATATAATTAATGTTTAATGGACTTTTTAGGAGACTTAAGGTATGAAGAACCAAGTTACAGAAGGAAATTAGGTCCCATTCCTGTATAATCTCAGTTAAAGGAACAGTTCAGGGTAAAATTAAAAACTGGGTAAATAGATAGACTGTGCAAAATAAAAAATGTTTCTAATATAGTTAGTCAGGGAAAAATGCAAACTATAAAGGCTGGAGTGACTGGATGTCTAACATAATAGCCAGAATCTAACTTCCTGATTTTCAGCATCCTAGAGTTAGTCAGCGACTTGAAGGGGGGCCACATGGGACATAACTGTTCAGTGAGTTTGCAATTGATCCACAACATTCAGCTCAGATTCAAAAGCAACAGTTTTGACCAATGTGGCCCTCCCGCAAGTCACTGCCTGGTAACCAGGGTAACCACTCAGTGTAAACCAAGAATAAGTAGTGTTCTGTTCTACATCGAGTCACTCCAGCCTTTATACATTGCATTTTTGCCTAACTAACTATATTGAATATATTTTTTATTTTGCACAGCCTATCTATTTATCCAGTTGTTGCTTTTATACTGAACAATTCCTTTAAGGGTTGCAGAATATATTGGCGCTATATAAATAACAATGAAAATATAAGATAAAAATGCCACTCTTACGCATTGTTGAAAATATTAGCCTTCCTGCTAAAATGTTGTATGTGTGTAGAGGAGGCAGAGAGTCCTGCTCAATAGAGCTTTCCAATTTACCCCACCTATGTGCTTTCAGAGTATTTTCAGACTATTCAATATACAAGAAAACCTTTATAGGAAGACTTAGATGCGGAAGGTTACAAGAATACCAGTGCAGACATGTAGCTCTAATTGGTGCTCTTTTTACATTTTTAAACTTCCATTACATGTCATCTTGCTCCAGAGCATCAGATAATGGGTCACTGGAGCTAAGGCAGCCTGATTTGCCAGTGTTTATGCAGTTTTCAGCCACATTGGCCAATTATTACACAGCTTGTGTGGTTCAACAAAACCTGTCTTCCTGGACTATAAAGATGACATTTGATCATGACTGGCTAGCTACCTAGAAATTTAAAATCTTTTCTCCAAAGTCTGAACTTCCAATTCTTAGTAACTTCATATACCAATTATATAGTAGACTGAGCAAACAGTTAAAAGACTATATAAAAGTGTATGTATTATCTTTGCTATTTCGATATGGTTGGAAGCTTTGATCTATTGTGCTCAACTCCATATTTCTGACCACTGTGCATCACACCACAAGTTTGGTATAAATTTTTAATACACACCACAATGTAAACATTCATACCTTTTTTGACCCTGTGGCTGATCATTAAATGGTATTTCCCATTCTTATGAGTATTTTAAGTCAATGTTTGTTGCATTGATTCTGCATATTTGCCAGCTTCAAGTCTGCTTTAGAGAATACACTTACGGCACTTAGACTCTAATCAATGGAAGCCTGTTTTAATTTTATTTCCTGGTCTGTTATCTGATCCAAGATCTATTCCTAGGAAACAAGCCAAGAAAATTTGGTACTGCTACATTTTATATTAAAGAACTATTTGGAAAAAAAATTCATAGCTAAATAAGTACTTAAAACAGAAGAATTGGTATACCCCCCCCCTGTGAAAATAATCACTAACTTTATACCCCAGGCGGTGCCAGTGGTGGATTTGCCAGCGGGATTCCCCAAGGCCTGGTGTTCAGCTGCACGGCACTAGAGCCTGCCAGCACTATGACACGCAGACGCAGGAGCGCACGTGCTTAAGAGCTGGAACACCGGGGAGCAGCGTGTCCCCAGTGCTCCTCATAGAGCAGCTGGGGGGAAGGCAGCCCCTAATAAATTGCCCACCCTAGGCCCAGGCCTTTGTGCATAGTAGAACGAAAAAGCTGGCTTTTTTTAAAAGGGTTTCATGTAAATTATTATAATCACTGGGGATGCTTAACATTTGCCAAACCCTAGAGATTTAACCTTTCTGTCTGCTTTAAGGTACCTCCCCCACTGAACAGTTTGTCCTAAAAGAAAATAACACAATTATAAAATGGAGGGATTTCAAATAAAGATTAGCATTTAACATGCAGTTGACAATAGAATCGATTCAGGTGCAACTTTATTCTGCCATCCAAACCAGTTTTCTTTGACTCGACAGTAATGTTACCACATGGTTAACTAGCCAGAATACATTAGATATCCAAAAGCATCAATAGCATTTTGCTATCATTTATTCATATGCCTGCCCTTCTTTTATCAGCTTTGTTAGTTAGGATACTATTGTCTAAAGGTGAAGAGTAGACATATATAAATTAGCTGCCTTCTGAAGGCCTCATCCCAAGGTAAAGCATTCATTACGTCTCACTTTTGTGGATTATGGGACCTAAACAAATTATTCATAACAATGTCCAGAGATTATTTGCCTTGAACATCAGAACAGTTCTTTAGATTTAGACCGAGATTACTCACTAAGGAGACTCATTCTTAATTGATGAAGCATAAAAAAAAACCCTTTCTCAAGATAAGATGTCTGAAGGGAAAGATGAAGCTATAAAATGATGTACATCTACATACTAGCTGCAATGCAAAATTAATGAATCGTTTAAATAATAAATATGTGTGGCTAAAGAGAGTGAGGGCTTTTGAGGGAATCAACTGCAAAGAAGATGACAGCAGGGGTTTTTGTTTTAACATTTCACTTCACATAATTAACCACATTACATGGGGGGGGGGTATATTTTGCAGTTTGACATTGCCTAGTGCTCTAATGCAATGCAACTTCAGTTAACTCTATAGGTACCAGTTATGAGAACCAAGGTTTTATGGGCAAAATATTTTATATCTGAATTCCAGGCTCTTCACTCAAAGGGAGCAACTTAATCTATAACGAGCACAAGGGGAGTCTGCGAACAGTGGTGTAGCTACCAGGGGAGCAAGAGGTGAAATTGCACCAGGGTCCACTCCCCCAGAGAGTCTAGGAGAACTCCAATGTGCTATTCATAGGGAGAGAGCCCAATGGGGGGCCGAGGTGCCAATCCTGCACCAGGGCCCACCAGCGAGTAGTTACGCTACTGTCTGTGAAGTGATATTTGTTAAAAAGAAGCTTGTTTAAAATGCATTATGTAAGCCTGCTCAGATACACAAATCTTGAAAGCCAATTAGAGTTTATATTAAACTGAATCTGTATTTCCTAATTTGTGCCTCTCTTATAATGAAATAAATTTTAAAAAAATCCAGAATTTAGTGTCTCCTATATGATATATCAAAGAGAGATCTATTGTTTATACTAATAGTATTGTGATAGAGAATGTTTTTAACTAAGTTACTGCTATAAAACACTATATTTAACTTCAGTACTTATCCTTGCTTATCCTTTCTTTGTGTTGTTGTTTAAAGTCAAAAGAAATGGTCTCATATGGTAAAAGAGATTATTTATATACACGTCAGTCAAGAAATTATAACAGATAGAGGCTACACAGGCAGAACTCATTGTGATTAATGGCTACTAATGATTTGCAGGTTTACCTGAAACCCAGTGTAACGAAAAGCACCTTACCGGTGTGGTGGGGACGCCGTCCTCTTCCCTCTATTCCGGCTTCTTAGTGCGCGCCACGCGTGCACTTCCGCAGTTTATAGGCGCATGCACGCTGGCGTGATTGCGCCAGCGCGCAATGGTGCGAAAATTAAAGGGTATTTAAAGGGACATTTTTTACTTTTCATTGCCCGTGATAGGATTTGATTCCTGGTGCTTTCCTGAGCCTTTGTGCGTTTGTTCCTTGTATCCTGCTAGTATTATTCCTGTGTTTGACCCGGCCTGTTCCTGACTATTCTGATATCCGTAACCTGACCCCATCTTGTACTTCGATTCTGATTCTGTCTCATCCTTCTGATTGATTACCCGGTTTGACCCTTGCCTGTCTGACGATCCTTGATATCTGCCTGCCTCGACCCAGCTTGCTTGACTATGAACTTGCCTAATCCTATTGTACCGTGATCTTCGGCCTAACTGACTTTAACAACAGTCGTGCCCCTTTGCTTGCCAGAACTCCTTGCCTTGTTCCTCTCGTTAAGTCCAGGTGGCATCTGAGTAGCTGATGGCTCCTCCCGAAGCCAAAGGCGGTCACACTACTGGTGAAGCCGAGCCGAGACCAGGGAACTTGGCATCTGTTCTGGTTTAGGGTGCCGACCGTGACACCCAGGTTGACCACAGGTTGGGCAAGTTCAAATTGAAATGTGGTCAACCATTTCCGTTTAGGGTTAGGTACAGGTCAGACTGCAAAGGTATATCCTTCACTGTTCCTGAATATTCATAGTCTTAGAACCAGAGGCAAGCAAATAAGTAGTGTACAGGGTGAGGAGATGCAGGTACCATTTAATTTGGATAGGGACATCTGCCATTTACTTGTACATGGCCTTGACATGTTTGAGATACTGGGTTTTTGGATTCAGGCTTTTTGCAGCATACGTGTATAATAATGTTTTTTTTCCACAAAAAATTCAGTTTTTGCCCCAAAAAGCCTGACCAGAAAAAAAAATGAGGTTTAGTAAATAATGATTTAGTTTAATTTAATTTAGTAAATAATCTCCAAAAAAAATATTCTGGTTTTGCTTCTAATAAGGATTAATTGTATCTTAGTTTGGACCAAGTATCAGATACTGTTTTATTATTACAGAGAAAATTCTTTAAAAAAATTAAATTATTTGCATAAAATGGAGTCTATGGGAGACAGCCTTTCCATCATTCACAGCTTTCTGGATAATAAACGGATCCCGTACCTGTATTATAAATATAAAAACAAACAGTTTGTGTTATCAAATCAGATTGTTTAATAAAGGCAAATGAAGGCAAAGAGTATTCAAGAAGATTATTATGTAAAAAAAATCTATATAAGGTCCCTATCTTTAACCTACACCTGGATAAGGTGATTTATATACTAGAACCCAAGTTGTATTCACTGTAAGCATCAACATTCCATATCCAAGAACTACCACTTTAATATTTTAGCATCGTAAAGCAGTCTAAATGGAGCTTTGGAGTAAATCACCACAGTCCCATGGTAATGGTGGTTAGAGCACAGGGAAATGCAAACAGACTGACTGTTTAGTCAAACAGCTTAATAACACATTAAAGAACATGCTGCAGACAGTGGTCCTAAAGGATAGAAAGGGTTGGTAATATCTGCTATCCTTATGTTTTCTGTTGCAATAAAAGTATAGTCACAGCATTAATATGTTTTTTGAGTGCTCTCCTCAATCTTTAAGATTCTAATTTTTATATATCAGGATATTGGTGACTTGATCGAGGAAAGTTGTACGTACTACTATACCGAACTGAACTAGAAATGTGTTTGGATGCCCTACTACTTATAGGCCTCCACATCTTCTACTGCCTGGCAAAAGTAAAGGACCATTTTAGCTGCTGGGTGCTGGTATTTGTCTAGGGCAGGGATCCCCAACCTTTTAAACCCGTGAGCAACATTTAGAAGTAAAAGGAGTTGGGGAGCAACACTAGCATGAAAAATGTTCTTGGGGTGCCAAATAATGGCTGTGATTTGACATTTGTTAGTCCCTTTGTGGATTATCAACCTACACTGAGGCTCTGTTTGGCAGTACACCTGGTTTTTATACAACCAAAACTTACTTTCAAGCCAGGAATTCAAAAATAAGCTCTGATTTGAGGCCACTGGGAGCAACATCCAAGGGGCTGGAGAGCAACATGTTGCTCACGAGCTACTGGCAGGCCCGGATTTGTGGAAAGGCCACCTAGGCCTGGGCCTAGGGCGGCAAGATTTTAGGGGGTGGCATACTGCCCAACCACACCCACATTTGTTTGGAAACACTAGGGATGTGCAGGAGATATGAGAGTTTTTAAATCTCCAGTGAGCCAATCCCCATTGCTCCAGTCCCGATAACAGAAATTTGCCCGAATAAAGGGGAGGGGACAAGGGCGATGAATACCAGTGGGCCTAGGGGTGCCCACTATATAAATCCAGCCCTGGCTACTGGATGGGGATCACTGGTCTAGGGCAACCACAAAACAGCGAAGCAAGTATTTCTGAAGGTTCCGTAAAATGATTTTTT
The DNA here is from genome assembly GCA_024363595.1 of Xenopus borealis. Lineage (NCBI taxonomy): Eukaryota > Metazoa > Chordata > Amphibia > Anura > Pipidae > Xenopus > Xenopus borealis. The sequence goes on along the minus strand of CM044431.1, from coordinate 161,543,514 downwards.
GAGCATTAAAGCTGTTTTAAGTTGTTACTTATTGGGGTTCATTTCAGGGTATAAAGCCTTTACCTATACTTACAGTATTGCTGTATTGTTATATCTATGTATAATCCTTTAATCACTTTAATCTTTGTAGGAATGTAATGAATAGATAAATATTAAAGCACCAAATCTGATATACTTGATTGCATATAAAGAACAAGATACATTTTCTACCTTGATAATGTGGCCTGTGAGGTTTTCATAGAAGAAGCTCCAGGATGTGGAGTACATACTATACTTTCATCTGTTCACCTCTGTGCCCTGTATATATTCAGATAAAATAATTTTTCTTTGCAATGAGATTTTAAGCCTCTGCCTACAGTGTAGTCTATAAATATGAAATGAAGAGGGAACATGTTAAAGGTATCCCAGGTGCTTAAAAGTACATTTTGCAAATAGGCCAAGAAATATCAATATCAGGATGTAAAAGAAATGCAGCTCATTTGTGCAAGCTATCTTAAAATATTTTGTTGCGAACGAGGGATTTGATGAATTACAATTGCTCTAGCAATAACTTGATTTATTACATATCCATAAGCCATACTAAAATGTGTGCCTCCCTGCAGCATAAATTCACATAGCTAGCTACAATATATTAATATAAAATATGCGGTCAGGCAGACACAAGCTCCTACATGTTGATTTGGCGTCTTTATGAAATAAAATATACTGCAGCCCTTTATTATTACATTCAAGGACAGCTATACATAAGGGTTATTCTCCAGAAGCATCTACATAGATTGGTGAAATGTTCATAAAACAAATGTTTCTACCACCTCATGTGTCAGCCAATGATTCATTGTAAAATACAAGTGCAACATTTACCATTACTTAACTGTCAGATAATACTGGTATCACTCTGGAAAAGATAACAGACAGAATATCAATTTGTATTTTACAGGCATCAGAAGATGAAAGGCCCTGAAATCACCAATGCATTTTGATTTTGGGGAATTCTAAACGGTCCTCTAATTATAAAAAATTTGCACCTGCTGTGTTCTGTAATAGTCTAAAAGGCTTAATATGAGGCACAAAGTAAGAAAGAGTAGATTTGGGGGTGAGCAAGCACTGATTTGAAAGCACCTTGTTTTAAGATTATTGTTGTGGTGCTGTTCATCTTAAGAAATAGTTATGATTGATGACTGATTAATAATCCAAAAAGTGGTTTCACACGAAATGCTAAAACAACTGCATAGCACTTAAGGGACTAAGTGATTCAAAGTATGAGCATGATTATGTCTTTAAATAAAAAAAAAGAACAACCAGTCTAAAAGCTTTATTATAATTTGACATGGAGCATAGTTTGATTTAGCGCCTTAATACATGCTGATAAATGCCCCCCAATAAAATTAACTAGGCATTTTCAATGACTCAAATACTAGGCATATCCTGTGTACAACATATACTGTATATCAAAAATTCTTAATATTTTTATATTTTATAATAAATTCCTTACTTTTCTACACTAGTGTGACCTGCTACTACAAATGTTACATCAAAGCCAAATTACTGACATACAATGTTATTTAACCATAAAATTAACTCTTGTTAACATTTCTTGACACTAGTTTAAGATCAGACCATGTTGGTCTCAAGTATCTGCTAAATACCAGCAGAGCAGGTGAAACACTCCCTAGCACAGTGATATCCAGCCACAGGTCTCTGGTGATGACTGAACAGTGCTGGTGTTCTGAGCTTAAAATAAAGTATAGAGTAGATACAATAATTCTCTATAAAGCTAGGCATAATATACACCTGCTGTAACTGCTCATGAAAGAAATGTATAAATCTGTCTACGGTCATTGAGCCACACTGGGCTGTTTCTCTGCCTGCAGGGGCGTAACTACAGAAGAAGCAGACCCTGCGGCTGCAGGGGGGGCCAGGTGGTGTAGGGGCCCCATGAAGCCCTAATTCATATACACTTTCAATAAATATTGGTAAAACAAGTCAATCTCTAGACATTTTGGGGCCTGCAAAAAAATTTGCTGTGGGGCCCAGTGACATCTAGTTATGCCACTATCTGCCTGCTTATGTATATAAAAAATGTTCCCTAATGCTTATATTTAAAGAGTCAAAACACCATTTGTGCATCTGCATCAAGGGATCTCCTCATCCACTCTCTTACCATGGCCTATACCTGATGGATGCACCCTACCACTATTATTTTGTTGACATAAGGTAGTAATACCGACTGGCTGTGTTTCAGTCAAGGTCATTATCTGTAGGGTTTCTGCATGTTTCCCAATATCTTTGTGGGTATTTTTAGAGTGCTTTATTTTTGTCCTGAACTCCAGCAATATACAAGTAGATATAACTAGCCCAATCATGAGACTGACTCTAGTGATTCCCAACCAGTGGTTCAAAAGCAACATGTTGCTCACCAACTCCTTGGAAGTTGCTCCCAGTTGCCTCAAAGCAGGTGCTTGTTTTTGAGCTCCTGGTTTGGAGGCAATTTTTGGTTGCATAAAAACTACCAAACAGAGCCTCCTGTAGGCTACCAGTACACATAAGCAAATCAGAGCCATTATTTGGCAACTCATGCAGGCTGGTTGAAATTCATTACTGTTTTCTAATCTCATCCTCCCAGATAAACTATTGTGAGTTATGCCAAACTGTAAGTGTAAAGTGAATGCTTGTGCTTTCCCTGGAATGGATAATTATAGGTTGGTGTTAGCACAGAAAATATAATTGAAACACTAGAAATTATAATTGAAACACTATAACATTAGATTTTACTTTGCACATATGCAGTACACATTTGAGTATATATTGTTATATTCAGTATATATTATTGTTTTTGCACAACTGGTGCCAGTTCTTTTCTCCCTCCAGTGGGGCAGGGACCGGAAACAAATGCAAAATAAACTCTGTAAGCACTGTGTAATATATCTATACTATACAATAATAAAAAATTATTATATAAGTTATTTGAGATAGTTATTTCTTCCATGTGATTCTTGTAATTGCATTTTTATTTATCCTTCCTGTACTGTGATTATTTTCTTACTTACTCTACTGTACATTCAGAGCTATACAAAGAAATGAATATGCTTTTATTAAATAATCCTATATTTTCTGTATATACTAAAGTCTTGGAAACTTACAATAAGCATATTACAAATCCTGTAGTACTATATCTTGATACCCTATTCTGTATCCACACCCTTATATTTCTGTGCATATGTGGTCCATTTTTCTCTTTTTGATGATGCAGTCCATGTTTAACCAGTGGCATAACTAGATGTTACCAGGCCCTTCAGCAAATTAAGAGGTTTTTACCAATATTTGTTCATCGGGCCCCCTATACCCACTGCAGGGTCTGCTGTCTCTGTAGTTACGCCCCTGGGTTTAAGAGTATATAAAACAATTAAAACATATACATGTTCCCCACCACTATGCATTTTTTCTATAAAACACAAGCAACAAATATTTTCTAAAACACAAGCAACAAACTAGTAGCGATCTTGATGCAGATAAGCTGAGATCTGAAATAATGTTTTAAATTTTTTATCTACATGTAAAATTCTATAGGATGGAAAATAACGCCAGGAATTTCTGCTCTACATGTTTGCACTCTTGCACACCAACAATGCAAACTGCTTGGTTCAGCTGCTGTCAATGGGAAATATTTCCCCCTGACTTGATGCATTAGAATATGTGATGACTATGGGCTTCCTAAGACGATACTGATGAGCTATGAGTTCTATTGTGTTTAGCTTCTCTAGGGTTGCTCTTGCCAGAGTATAAATAGTGCGTTGTACTAAACCTTCAGCAACAAGCCTGGTAGCCCCACAAGAAAAAGCTCCTCAGGTAAGAGCAAAAGAAGTAGCAAACACGTTGTAAATTGTTGGGTTGGAAAGAAATTATGGAAAATTATAATTTTATAACTTTAGACTTTAAATCTAACAAAAACATAGCCAAAAATTATTTTAAGTTGTTGCTGAACAATTTCATATAGCTTGCTCTTGAATTACAGATTTCTGTTCACATTGAAATTTATCTATGCCTTGCTGTATGCCCAACTGTGGGTCTCCATAGTTGTTCGACCCATCTGAAAGATAAAAGTCATTAACAGAGTTCCATACAATATTAAATATTTTGTACAGCTGATGTTTAGCTTTTTAATTTGGGATCACGTATTGGGAAATCCCATTATCCAGGAAGCTCTAAAAGCTTCCCTATAGAGCCCTATATAAACAATAAAGTAATATTTTTTTTACCCATTTGCTTATTCTCTGTAGCAATTAAACACTGTGTTGTACTTGATGATAAGTAGCTATCATAAATCCATATTGATGGAAAAACCATTCAGTTTTTTGTAAACTTTCAAATGTTATAGTAGCTTTGAGGCTCCAAATTACAGAGAAACCTCATATTCAGATAACACCCAGTACCAAGCACTCAATATAATAGATCCAAAAAAACTGCACAACCTATGTGTTTATAACTTTAAAGTTCAAGAAAACAAAATATTATTTTGTTTTACTATCTCTTGGGAAGTAGTCAGGGCAGCTGGTTGGGTTGATGGGCAAATGGTAGTACAGCTAGGGTCTCAATTATTGTTGGGGCCCTGAAAATCAGGCAGAAGTAAGATTCTGATCACAGCCCTGGAAATAGTAAGGATAAAAAAAGGGGACTGACTTGCATTACTCATTATTGCATATGCTGTAAATAAGTGATCAAAATTATCTTTCTACCTGCTCATGATATCATTTGCAATTTCGCTCAGACTTGCAACTTTCTGCACTGCAAAATGTCTCACACATCCAAAGCTGCTCCTGCCGGACATGGCGAAAAAACTGTTCCAGCACCTGTTCCCACTGCCAAGCCCACAAGAACTGGCGAGCCCCTTACTGGAACATTCAAAGTAAGAATTTGATACATTGATCACATTGCAATAGCTACCATTACTAAAATATAGCATAATGTTAGAAGTGTTAGTAACACAAATCATTAGCCCCCCCAAATATTGGAGTTAGCAATATATGGGCATATTTAATATAGATCACAAAAATAAATTGAATGTGTATGTATGTATATATATATATATATATATATATATATATATATATATATATATGTCCCTTAGTGCCCACACTCAAACCAATAAAGCCAGGGGTGCACAATAAAATCTATTATGATATATGAACAGAGAATCAGCACTCTCTGTTGTTTGTTAATATATGTTCTTTTATTTCACACAATATTAAACCCCATCTTATCTTAATAGATGTTATATTGTGTGAAATAAAACAACATGTATTTGCAGAGAGTGCTGATCCTCCTGATAACCACCAGGGAACTTGTATGTAATGTTCACTACAAGCAAGAACTTTAAGAGAATTTCTTGATTGTAAAGCCCCTGCAGCTTATTAGGGTACACTAAGCAAATGAATACTGAACTGAACATGCATGTTTAATCCTGAAAGCACACATACTTAACTGCAAAACCAAACTTTCTTTCTTCTGCAGATTGTGTTGTTTGAGCAGGAGAATTTTCAGGGTAGACACGTGGAACTCCTGAATGAATGTGGAAACCTTGGGGAAAGAGGCTTTGACAAAGTGCGCAGTGTTATTGTCGAATCAGGACCGTAAGTACTATAAGCACTACAGAACATTTACAGCAGACCGTGTAATAAGATCTTAATAACTACACTTTATTAACTATTGATAATTATTTTAAACAATGACCATATTGTCTGCAACTACTACAACTCAACTGACATTTTGTCTTATTCAACTACTACTACTCAACTATATTCTTATTCAACTACTACTACTACAACAACTACTACTATAACTCAACTGACAATGTGTCTTATTCTGTCCTCTTGTTTATTAAAGGAAGGCAAATCAACTGTACAATACAGCATAAAATAATATTGTGAATTCACTGCATTCCTAATGCAATATTTGTATACAATCTATTCTCAAAACATTATTTTAAAGCAGACATGCATTCTATTATTTTAATGAAAAACTTGAAAATGTAAATGTAAATAAATAGATTCCTAGGAAATTCCTATAGTAATTTGTCTTAACATATAAGGGAAATTATTATAGCTTAGTTTTACACTAACAGGAGGTAACAGCATACAACTAAGGTTTTTGTGATACAGTCCTATTGTATTGAGTTTCAGCTCCAAGGGGGCACCAAGGTGTATGTCCATTATTTGCTGGCAACAGCTTATTATTTTTGCTTGAGCAAAGAAGTAGCTATAACTTGGAAAGATCAAAAGAACCATATAGAAAAAGTAATAGGTACAGCCAGGGGCTAATGTTCAGTGAACAGAAAATTGAAGGTGACAGTGCAGTGCAGGATGTCCTCAGCTGATTTATGAGTAGTTCTTGGGTTTATGACTTTGACACTTTATAGAAATGGAAAACGTGTAGTGGGCAAATGCTTTTCTTGTAGAATGACTTACATCAACCTGTTTGCACAAAGAAATCGCAATGTGTGATTTATGAGGGCATGATACCCTAATTTACCTTGCAAGATATGCCTTGATAGACAACCCTTTGCATCACATTGAAGTTTACAGTATGGAAAAGCAATGTGCAGTAATGATTCCCTACAGTAACTGGAACAAATATTTGCTTTGAGAAACCAAATCAAAACATTGTGTTTAACGTTCTAACTTCACTAGATAATTCAAGAATTGCTTGGGAAACTAGTGCCATTGTTATTATAGAAGCCTTAATTTGTAAGACACTAAAATTATTAGTGGATAAGAGACAAAGAAGTGATAAAATATCAAAATACAGTAAGTACACAAGGTAGAGCACAAAGGAACTTAAATGAAGTATGAACCATATAATACTAAAGTCAACCCATAACCCATACCCCATACCCATAATAAGGAACCCTCCTATAGATAATAATTTGTATTAAATGTAGTTTGGGCATTTTGCACTACAGCCAAAGGTAAAATGTATAACTGGAAGGGACCTTTTTGAGCTATATCAGATCATGGAAACAAAAACCTTAAATATAAATAATAATAAGCATTACTTGTAACTAACCTATTTTCATTTAATTTGTATAAATGTGTTTTACCCCAAACGTTGCTGTTCTGGAAAATAATAAGCTGAGGGTGGCTCAAAATAGAACACTACACTATGAATCTGCATTATGCGTAATGAATAAGGCTGCAGTTAAATTAGTGCATTCAGTGGGTGTATGATGTTGAAAGAAATGCCATTAATTAATTGCCTTACATACATACTGTTACTAAAATACATGCTGTTATTTCCTTCACAAATAAATGCACTGTGAATGTGATACTTGATTCATATAATAATGTTTAAGAGACAACAAGGACAGCACAGAATAACTTCCTTCATTTATCTTGATACTGATCCATCTTTATCATTAAAACATTATTCATTGAGGCTTGCTCAGTTCCCAAGCAATGCTACAATTACAGTACCATTTTTAGTTTAAGAAAAAGAATCCAGCATCCAACTAGGCTGTTTCATAGACTTCATTTACTGCATTTAGCTTGATTTTACAGATTATTGACTTTACAGATGCAAAATATACATTCTGCTATATGATCTCATGCTTTCCTTTTCTCATTGGGGCAGATTCACTAAAGCGTGAAGCGTCTAACACTAGTGCTAATTCGCCAGCGTGACATCATTTCACAACTTCTTTGCTTTTTTTACTGAAAAATTAGATTTTAGTAAACAACCCCCTGAATGAGTGGTCTGCTTTTATATTTTTTCTCAGTTGGGTTGCCTATGAACAGTCTAACTTCCGTGGTGAGATGTTTATCCTCGAGAAAGGAGAGTATCCTCGTTGGGATACCTGGTCTAGCAGCTACAGGAGTGACTGCTTCATGTCCGCTCGCCCCATCCGAATGGTAAGTCATTAAGAAAAGGCGAGCCTAAGGTCTTCTGCAATCTCTTAAATCCACCTGACCAGTTGTCAGAATATTGTAGGTCTTCATTTTAAGTTTTATTTTCGGTCCTTGGAGGGTATACATGGGAACATTGTGCCTTTATCAAATAACCCTCAGCAAACATTGATGAAAACAAATATCAGATACATATAGGTTGATGTATATATGCATAATAATTAATATATCTAAATAAATCTATTTAAATTTGCTGTTACAATATATAGATGTACTGAAGGTTACAGTTTATATTCTCTCAAACTGACTTCATAATTGAATAAAATTGTTCTACTGTTTTAAACATAGTAATTCTAAATGAGCTATTATCCAGATTAGCTTTACAATTTTCTGGATCTGGTTAAGTTTAAAGTACACGGCTCCTTTGGTTGTCATTTCTGAGTTGTAGACTAAGATAAAAAAAATAAGATTATCTGGCACCAGTCCATTTCAGCATCAAAAAATTTTATTTTATTATGCCTATATTTTCTTGGCTATTATTCCAAACCCATTTGATTCAGGGGTTCAATTCCTGCTTTTAGGTCACTGCAATTTAGATTCAGAATCAGAACAGCGAGAAAAAAAAACATTGCTGGTTCTTTGCCAAAGTAATTTCTAAATCAATATTTTATTTCTTATTAATGATTTTATGTTCCAAAGCAGAGTAAGCCAGAGTGACCTACATATATCGATAGAGAAAAGTACACAATGTATTATGCTTAAAAAAGGGAACAAATGAGAGTATTTTTGGAAGGACAACTGTTCAAAATGAAAGGGAAAGCACTTTTAATATAACTCAGTTGAAAAAGACTTCAGAAACTAAAGATCAAGGCATGTGTCAGTGTTAAGTTGTGGCATGGAAAGGTAAATCAAATTAATGTGCAATAAAAGGGACAAATTACTTGTCTGGGAGACAAACAATGTGCACTGTACTAGGTTTCACAAATAGCCACATCAGGTTAAAACACAAATATTTATAGATATTATTTTCACACAGGAAGTAGCATTTTGTTTATAACTAGTTTTGAAAAAAAGTTGCCATCATTTCAGACACGATTCAAGAAACAATAAATTAACTGAGAATGCAAGTGAATAAAATGCAACTGAGAATGCAAGTGATAATAGAATACACATAGGAAGCAATGCTGTAAATCAGTATTATCAAAATAAGTCCTTTCAGTTCCAGTGCCCTGGAATATATACACTAAAATGAGACAAAAGTCCAGTTTTTTTTTTCCATTGCTAGTGAGGAAACAGGGACAGGGAGGCAAAAATGTTCTGTTTATGTTGATATAAATGTTACTTTGAGCAAATTCCAAACTAGAAATCAGCAGACCAAGGTATTGCATAGAACAAAGAACAATTAGGTTTACACTGTTTCTTGTTAGTGTCCTCCTATCGTGCTTTTTTTATTTTAAGTTGAACTTACTCTTTAGGCTATTTTATTCTAACTATCTGATTCAATGCTGTTTGCACATACAGTATATTAGATTGTAAGTTAATCTGTTTGCTAAAATACAGATATGAGTGATATGATGCCTTTTATAATAAACCACAGAACCTTACAGAAGTGGTTATTAAAATGCCTTTCTTTTTATCCTCTGTAATGGAGAAGCAATCACAACTGACCAAAACAAATATGCAAATTTAAGGTGAATTGTAAAAACTGAAATTCTCATCCCAGTTCAATTTGTTGATACAGTTTTGTTGTTTGAACACCTGTAGGATAATCAGGAACATAAAATCTTCTTGTATGAATGCACCGACTTCAAGGGCAACAAGATGGAAATAATTGAAGATGATGTGCCCAGCCTGTGGGCCTATGGTTTCTGTGACCGGGTGGGAAGCGTAAGAGTACCCTGTGGAACGTGAGTAGTAATTGTTTCCTCAATAATATAAATGATTGATTGATGACAATCAAAAGTGTGAAGTAAAGATGGTGTCAAGAAGGGAACACACATACTTAAGGGGCCGATTTACTATATTCACGTGAAGGATTCGAAGTTCGATCGAATTCAATCGAATTTCGAACGTAAGATTTATTTGTTTGGTCGAATATGTGAATTTTGGCGTATTCAATCATTGAACAGGGAATGGTGGAACGATCGAATACATTCGAATAGAGTCGAATGGACGAATATTCGATCATTCGACCAGCGAAGGATTTTAATTTTTGAGTTTCTTCTATTGCCTACTTTGGCAGATTGGACCTACCGAATTGCAATAGAAGCCTATGGGAGCACTTCCATAGGCTTCTGAGGCTAAGTCCTGATCGAATAGGATTCCTACGATTGAAGTCTTCGATCGTTCGAATCATTCGAACGATCGAATGATTTATTCGTTCAGTCTAATGATTTATTCGTTCAGTCGAATGATTTATTCGACTGATCAAATAAATTTGTATTCGATCGTCGAATGATCGAATATCGAATAAAAGGCAGCCTAGAACTATTCGATTAACATTCGAAAATCGAATGCTAATCGAATATCGAATAGAAACAAATTATTTTTGGGGAATAATAGTAAATTTGCCCCTATGTGTTATATCAGATCTTCACATTTCTAATTTAGGCTCAAGTTTATATTACGAGATGCATTCTGTAAGGAGGCCTCGCATAAAATGATATGTCTGGCCTAATAGGTCACCAAGGTAATGACTATGTAATCTACAACAATTTAAAAGGTGACCAATACATGTATAACAATTGTCTTGGTTTAGGATTTACATTTTACAGGTATAAAAAAGGATTGAATAAAACAAAGAGTGTTCCCATTTATTACTAGTGGTGTGGCCAGTTTTGAGGTATATGAAAGGCATTAACCAATAGGGTGACACACAAAGGCAGGTGCTAGCCTGACCCATTTCTTCAGAGATTGCACTAGAAATCTGATTAGAAGATATGCTCACAAGCATGTGAAACTCCTGGTATTTCTTCCACATCAATGTACACAGCATTCAAGATACATTTTATAATGGCATGCAGCTTAGTCAATAGTTTTGGATAGTTTTTGTTATAGATGAAGAAAAATATTTGTAGTGTGGGGGGTGCAATAAGCATGCACTTGCTCTGTAATCCCATTTCACTCCAAATTCCAAAGTACTAAAAACTCTATTGTGGTTAAAGAATCAAATTGTTGGGGTTCATACATGCAAAATTTACTTAGTAATAAAATGGCACTCAGAAAGCACATCACTGAAATTACTTAATAATGTCATCTTCCTCTTGTTTGTAGTTGGGTTGGATATCAGTATCCAGGCTACAGAGGTTACCAGTATTTGTTCGAAACCTGTGATTACAAGCACTGGAATGAATGGAGTGCATATCAACCCCAGATCCAGTCTATCCGCCGTATTAGAGACAAGCAGTGGCACCAGAAGGGCTGCTTTGTTATTGCAACAACCAAGTAAACATACTGTATAAGATGTGCCTCTAAGCTGACAGAAAAGTCAGTTGTATATTAAATATTTACTGGATGTACTTTACATTATGATGCAAATAAAAACAGTTTCCGAGGTCTAACCAGTGCTTATTTTATGCTTACTTCTTCCACTTTATGTAGCTGCCTGTTGCAAACGAGTGGGCAGGCAGAAAGGGATTTTTTTTTCTACAAAGCACAGCATTTCTACTATTTCTGCCACTACTATTGCACCACTGCCAGCCCAGATCATGCCAAACCTTGCAGCCCTGAAAATACGGAATGAGGCTATAGGGATTTCCAAATAAGAGCTTATTTAGCACCGACCATAAAAAATGTACAGAAAAAAGGGGTAGTTTTTTTCATTCTCTCCTCAGTGTAGGAGCTGGAAGACATAATATCTCTTCAATATATATGTATATTCTTTTTAAACAAAAGTGGTGTCCAATTCCTTTAATATTACAGCGGTACAATCAAAACTATAAATAGGATGCCCTGAATGAACTGGAATCTTATACCTGCAGGCCATATAGATTTAATACATTCTTAGTCCTAGACAATGAACACACAATTTGGTTTGATCAAATATAATATGTTTTGCTACCTTGGCAATACAATAGCTCGTGTCCAGTACTCAATGATAAGCATTTGTACTTGGGAAGTAACCATAATGTTTGTTTTCATTTGTGTTGTGTTTTGATAGCCGAGAATTAGTTACTGTTGTGTTTTGATAGCTGAGAATTAGTAGAGTATACCAGTGCTTTATTAGCAGGCTCATTCAGCCATTACACAACAGTACCCTTAACTCTATCACTCTCAAGCTGTACAGAAAGTACTGTGTATCTGCATAGTACATGTAATGTGCACAGTGACACCCGCAGGACATTTGTATAAACACCACATTTTGTACTTGGGAAGTAACCATAATGTTTGTTTTCATTGTTCTACCTACATCATGCTAATCATTTACTGGTTGCTATGAGTAGCTGCCCAGGTGCAAATTTGAAGTGTTCTTCTAGGTCTATTAACAGTAACCCTGCTGATGGCAAGACATAGCTGCTATCTTGGAGCTGAAGTCGCTCTATATAAGTATGCTAGTCGAAATCCCTCAATTAAAACACCACATCTTGTGACAATCCAACACGTTTAGTGTACTGAGTAGCAACTAGGTGGCAGCATGGAGAGAAAGTGTCTCTCGTATCCATTTCCAGAAGGCCGTCATACCTCCGGAACTATTTCCAGTTTTTATCTGCTGTGCACCTAAATAGTAATAATATAAGGGAACCATGAAATAACAAATTCATATTTAATTTTGAGCCAAGGCAATAAACATTCACATATTATTTCACAGTATCCTTCCCACAGATCATAACACATTACCTTGAGTTTTAGATTTAAGGACAACAAAAGTCAGATTCCCTGGGATGCCAGGTACCACCTTCTATATAAATTTTTTCCCATGCCCTGTACTCCTTTTAGGATACAAAATGCACCTGTATTGGAAACCATATAAATGTACAACCTGTCTTGTGAAATAATACAAATAATTAATATTGGTCAGCTGCCAAAATTCTTATTCAATATTCACTTTCTCTTCATATCAAGTCTAGACTATTGTAACTCTCTTTTTATTGGCCTTCCCCGCCAGAGACTGTCACCTTTACAGTCCACAATGAAAAAATTTTTCCCATGAAAATGTCCCTTTAACTTGACCCCACATTCCAAATAAGCTCTTTTCTTTTTTTTTCAGATTAAGAGAGGCTGTGGTGACAGCGGCCATGTTTTGCTTGCAACCACCACCAGAGAAAAAACAAAGTATTTTATTTTTTTCCCTGAAAAAAGTTGGAAGCATTGGAAATATATGTCCTCCCACTTGTTAGTTGCTCAGGATTATGTGACTCTCATATACTCCCTCCCTTCTCGTCACACCCCCAAAGGCGGCTACGTGCTGCGTCACTGCGCTTATATACGTGGAGTGTGACGTCACAGCCTCATTAGCTGTCCTGCAGGAGCCAGGGAGCTAAGGTGTTGGGATTAAAGGCGCTGCGGGACTTTTAAACAGTGATCCGGGGCTGCGGGCTTTCTAAGAAAATCGTGAGTGCCCTGGGAGGAGCGACACTGTTGGGCGGTATGCATTAACATCACTTGCTTCTAGTTCAGCTTGAAATGTGCCACGAAGCTAGATCACACACAGTCTCCAGTGAATGTGATCAAACTGCAGATGGAAGTAGCATTTCTGAAATGTAGGCTGCTAACATAACAATGGTTTCACCCTGCTAAATTTCTGGTATGTGTCATGAATGAGGCTTTTGGCTGAGCAATGCTGCTGCTGCACAGAAACTGTCCTTCAGGGCTCTCTTCCAGACTTCTGGCACCCTGATGGCTGCCTGTGTGACAGATAACCTAAAGGCATTGCTGTGTTTCTTCAGTGATACAATAGCATTGCTCAGAGAAATAAAGCAAAATGGCCAGTAACTTGATTTAGTAATTGTGTGGCAATATCTTGCTCTTTACATAGATCTCAGTGAAGAAGAACTTCTTAACCTGTGGGTCTGTATGTGCATTACAGTGTTACCACAATACCATGTCACACAGAAACGCTTCCTACTCCAATACCATGCAAGGGGTTTCTGAAGGAAATTACATAAGGTTCATCTCACGGAAATGAGCAACGTGGTAAATATAATAACTGGAGAATTCTGTACTGTTTCTAAAATAATTGTGTTACTCTGAGCTGTTCACCTGTCAGCATCTGTCTCTCTAGAGTCATGCAGGAGTCAGAGACTGATTTTTATTGGTTTTGTCTAATACATCTTTGGGGGTGGGCTCCCTTTTCCTAAAAGATATATATAAGAGCTCACATTTACCGAATAGACTATTGGTTTTTTGTTTTTTTTTAGAAAGGGTACTGCATTATTAATAGTTTATATTTAGAATATTTTTCTTGTTTCCATGAGATTAAGCTTATATTCAATTTTGGTGGCAGGTGCCCCTTAATGCTTAATCAAATCTTGTGTCACAAAGCTGACTTGTGTTTGTGGGTCACAAAATAATATGTTTTTTTATACCCAATTTTTTTATTACCCAACTGCATGTAGTGTTGGGGAATGCCTTTTGAAAGCACCTCTAGTATTACAGGAGAAGGAAACCCTAAAATTAATAGGACTAGACATGCCATGTTTTATATACTGCCTAAAGTTTCAGCTTGTCAATAGCAGCAATGATCCAGGACTTCACACTTGTCACAGGGGGGTCACCATCTTGGAAAGTGTCTGTGACACTCACACGCTCCGTTGGCTCTGAGCAGCTGTTCAGAAGCTAAGCTTAGGGGTCGTCACAAATTATCCAGCAGAAAATTAGGTTGGTCTGTAATATAAGCCGATGCTACAGGGCTGATAATTAAATTTCTATGCTAGTTGCGCTGGTTTCTGTGCTTCCATGTAGTAATTATCCTTATTATTTACCAATGAGCCTTTTACTGTGACATTTCTATTCTATGTGTACTGTATATTGTGGGTGGGTCCCTAAGCTCAGTAAGTGACAGCAGCACAGAGCATGTGCAGTGAATCAGCAGAATATGGGGAGCTACTGGGGCATCTTTGGAGACACAGATCTTTACTGCTAAAGAGATGTGGTTGCCTGGGGTTGGAACAGAAAAAAATATAATGTACAACATTTCTAGCCTATTTCTTTAGTTTAACTTTCCTTGTCCTTTAAGACACTTGTAGCCTAAAAACTCAGGCAAGAGGGCTTTTAGGCTACAGTTGCTTAAAAGCTATTTTTTATTGTTTTGCACACTGTTTCATTGTGATGACTTGTGCCACCCAATCAAAATTCATCCCATGTACCCTAGGCCCTATAGTGACCTTATATTACATTTCACATATGGCATCAGTGTTATTCTGTTTGTCTGTTAAATGTTCAGTGTGATTTTGTCCTGCTTTCTTTCCACAATTGGCTGCTGATGCAGATGCTCTGTGTGTCCTCCACTTCATGGCATCACCCATAATTGTTCACATTTATCTTTGCATGGCTGTACCCGCTGGGAAGGAGTAGACCACAGAATGCAGACAAAAATATGAATAAAAAGCACACTTGATACAGACCTGCATAGAATGGGGCTAAATTGTATATTGCATTTTAATGCATCACGCAACACTTCTATGAGCAGATGCTCTTGGGAATTGACCCTTCAACTTTCTTTCTTTTATAACAAATAATGTTGCTAGGAGTGATGCTCCGCCATATTCTGATTCTTTCAAGCAGTGTTTTGAAGCTATGTAAAATTGGAAACTTTATTATACCACACGTGTTGTGTCCAGGATAATGAAGGCATGCAAGGGCATATATCCTGTGCCTGTTTTTTTTATGTTTTTTTTTTAAACAAGCAAGTGCACTGTCCAGTAGTCCAAGGTTAGTGGATTTTAGCTTCTTTATCCATTAAAAAAACCAAATCACAATCATGCATCATATAATGGAAAATAATCTTGGTTGGAAGAGAGCTGACTTTTGCTACATTATTTTAGTAAGGACAAATATTTTTAAAAGATTTGTTTAGAATCCACCCTTAATTAACATTTTTTTTTGGTCTTACATCTTTAGACACATTATTTAATGGGTTTATTTGTATGTGCTTTAAAACAAGGTGAATGCAAGACTGAAAGAACATTTAAAGTTTAGGGCTGAGGTACTATTGGGGGCAAGGTGCAAAGGGCAAATAACTAGGGATACACCAAATTGAATATTTTGGATTTGGCGAACCTTTCATTGACTGAATACTGAAACAAATCAAAACCCCTATTTGCATATGCAAATCTGAGGCAGACCGGGTAAATGAGAATCACACACTATACCTGCAGCTTAAAGATGTTTTACTTCCCTTGTTTTGTGACAAATGTCACGTGATTTTAAGGATTTGGTTCAGCCAGGTACAAGAATTGGCCGAATCCTGCTGAAAAAGGCCAAATCCTGGCTGGATACCAATCCAAATCCTGCTTGAGACGGATAATTAAGTATGCTTGAGAAAGTTTTTTTATTTGGTGTCGACTTTCTTTTGAGAGGACAGGTGGCTGCAAAGTAACCAGAGCCACCGCAGTAGAGAAATAACCCAAATCATCATATTCGTTGTTTCTCTTCCATGGTCATTGCACCTTGAATAAGATCTATTAGCATGGCCTTCCACACAGACTGTGGCTCTGAATTCAGAGATAGAAAAAAAGAGAACTCCACCGGCACAACAGGGATGCTGCTAGCAGGGCAAGCCCTTGCTCGTTTATTGCGGATGCAACGTTTCGGGGCGTAACCCCCTTTGTCAAGCTTGACAAAGGGGGTTACGCCCCGAAACGTTGCATCCGCAATAAACGAGCAAGGGCTTGCCCTGCTAGCAGCATCCCTGTTGTGCCGGTGGAGTTCTTTTTTTCTATTACTGGTGAGGGCTGCCAAACCCTGCTTCCGCTGAGCACCGGGTATCCCACTATTTGGATGGCCAGGGTGTGCGAGGGTATTCCCCCCTTTTTTCTCCTCTGAATTCAGAGAGACATAGGAGGGACAAATACCATGATTTTGCGCTCTTCTTTCTTGAATTCTTCTGTCTATCTGGATACATAACTGAATTAAGTCTGCCAAAGCTGCTGGGGTTTCAACCCGCACTAACTCATCCTTAATCTAGTCAGCAACACCACCACAAGGATCTTTGTCATAAAAGAAATGCTGATCATCTTCCACCTCATAGATCTTATGGTTGGCCCATAGATCTTCTACCTGGAGCTAAAATTCATTTTATTCATTGATTGAACCTGAATTTAAGGTACTAAAGAACTATATTGATGAAAACTTGCAAAAATGCTTTATTCAACCATCAACCTCATCCACTGGAGCACCATTATTCTTTGTAGAAGACGAATTCCTATCAATAGCCACTATAGCATTATAAATATAGAATGGCCCATTCTAAGCAACTTTTCAATTGGTCTGTATTACTTTTTTAGATTTTCAATTATTTGTCTTTTTTTTTTCCTCGCTGATTCTTCCCAATGAGGTCACTGACCCCATCTAAAAACAAATTGTCTGTAAAGCTACAAATGTTTTGTTACTGATATATTTTATTGCTCGTCTATCTATTCTGGTACTCTCCTAATAATATATTATTATTATATAATATATCCCAGTCTCCAATGCGTGATTGCTAGGGTAATTTGGACTCTTGCAAGAATGCTCAAATTGGAAACTTGGGAGCTGCCACATAAAAAGCAAAATAACTCAAAAAACAAAAGTAATAAAAAATGAAAACCAATTGCAAATAATCTCAGAATATCTCTCTCTACATCATACTAAAAGTTACCTCAAAGGTGAACAACCCCTTTAAGAATATGATGTGATAATAGTCTATTTGAATAAATACTGCTGGAATACTTTGGCAATGCATCTGCTGCATTTGGATGCTCTTATAGTACAAAGTGCTGGCAGACAGGGTTGAGGCAATATGTTTCTGTATAAAATAGGAATAGGAAGGCATGGCTGTAAAGTTACAGCCACAATAAAATTAGTATCAATGTGGTAGGGTCTTAAAAGGATCAGCCTCCTGCATCCCTGCAGCAGTCAAGGCGCAATGGGGTTGAAAACTTTTTTCCCGTTTATGTTTACTGATGTTACACTTTAATATTTTAATAAAGTGAGGGCTATTATTTGTTTTTCCTTACAAACATTCATTTTGTGAGACTTGAGTATGGAAAGGAGATAAAGTAGTGGAATTCAGATTTTTTGTTTCTAACGTACCCGTATTTAAATAACGAGATGAGTGTTTGGAAAATGTGCTTGTTTGTATTTGGTTGCTTAATGGTTCCTCTTCTGGTCCTTAATTGGTGCTTGTTAAATATCCTGCTGAAATGCTGAATTTTCTCACAATCCAACCAAAAAAAATAAAACATTCAGGATTGCTTTTCTACATTGTTAAAGAATGGAGGTACAGCTTTACAGTTTAGGAATTGAAAAGGCATCCCTTTTTATTTACCCTTTAATTTACCTGAAACACACCCTGTAAGCTCTTGTGAACAGGACCTTTCTATTTTTATTTTGTTACCTGTGTTTGGTAAATTTTGTTCTACGTTATTGTAAAGCAGTCTGCTTGACTTACAGAAGCCATGGATCTGTCAAAATCTTAATATTCCTCATTGTCTCTCAAAGTCATGTGGCTGATTACACATAAGACCGTCATGTGTCAGTATCTGTTCAGTTTGAATAGGATTGGGCAAACGTCTGCGCATTGCATATTGGAGAATCCAAAGTGAGCATTCTTTTGTCTAACAATGCCATGTATGCATAGGTTACTTTCATTTTAAGAAGTACTGGCTGCCAGTAGGACTTTTTCTGCACATTGTGGAGGAAATTCCGATTTGTCTCTTCAGTTATGTTTGCATTGTATTCCTCCTTCAGTGCCCACACAGCAGAACATGCTTGTGTGAATTTTCTGGACAAAAACATAGTGTGTGACAGTAATCCTTTCTCAAAAGAGCAAACAGATTTTTTTATATTTCATTTTGAAATCTGTAGCTGGACATATTGTCAGTTTCCCAGGTGCCCCAGTCATATGACTTGTGCTCTGATAAACTTCAGTCACTCTTTACTGCTTTACTGCAAGTTGGAGTATTATCACCCCCTCTCCCTTTCCCCAGCAGCCTAACAATGGGAAGGTAACCAGATAGGAGTTCACTAACCCAAGATAGCAGCTCCCTTGAAGATATAAGAACAGTACTCAATAGTAAAAGCCAAGTCCCCCTGAGACTCGCTTACATTGAATAGGAGAAATAACAGCCTGCCAGAAAGCAGTTCCATCCTAAAGTGCTGGCACAAGTCACATGACTGGGGGCATCTGGGAAACTGACAATATGTCTAACCCCATGTCAGATTTCAAAATTAAATATAAAAAAATCTGTTTGCTCTTTTGAGAAATGGATTCCAGTGCACAATTCTGCTGGCAAAGCACTATTAACTGATGTGTTTTGACAAAAATATGTTTTCCCATGACGGTTACATAGTAACTTACCATTGGCCAGAAATCACCCTTGGCAAAATGACAACTTGCATATTTTAATAATATAGTATAATATTTTTGAATTTGCTTACGTTTTTTCAATTCTACAGCCATCAAAGTTGAAAAAGGCCCATCAATTTCCTTCTTAGTGACTGCAGAAGCCTAGTTTGCTTTTTTGATATTTGTGGCAGCCTACTGCCCACCATCCATAGCTGGTAAAAGCCTGCACCATATATTAATTAAATGCATCAATAAACAAATTAGTAAAGCTGGCCATACATTGGGAGATCTGGCAGTGTAGCCTGAGTTATGTTGCTGCACTGCTAAAAAGTGCCATGCAGTTCTATTTTCATTGGAAATCATTACAACATTTAATTTTAGTGTCTGTAGAACAGTTTGTGAGATTCATTGGTGCCAATATGTTACTTAATCCACAGGCCAGCTTTAAAGGGGTTGTTCACCTTTGAGATAACTTTTAGTATGATGTAGAGACAATTTGCAATTGGTTTTCATTTTTTAATGTTTGTGGTTTTTGAGTTAATTAGCTTATTATTCAGCAACTCTATAATTTGCAGTGTCAGCAATTTGGTTTCTAGGGTACAAATTACCCTAGCAACCCTGCACTGATTTGAAAAAGACCCTGGAATATGAATAGGAGAGGGACTGAATAGAATGATAAGTAATAAAAAGTGGCAATAACAATACATTTGTAGCCTTACAGAGCTTTTGTTTTTAGGTGGTGTCAGTGACCCCCATTTGAAAGCTGCAAAGAAACAGAAGAAAATTGGAAATCATTAAAAAACTATGAACAATAAATAATGAAGACCAATTGAAAACTTTCTTAGAATTGGCCCTTCTACAATATACTAAAAGTTAACTTGAAGGTGAACCACCCCTTTAAACTTCATAAGAAATGCATTGGGCAAAGGAATTATCACAGAAGTAACACCAGTTCCCAGGCATCCCTAGCCAATTACTTTTGAGTACACTGTATACTACCATTTCATTCTTTTCTCTTTGTATGTAGTCTAGAAACTGTATAACCGGAACTTCCAAATCTGAGACCTGCAGTATAAAAACAAAACATGAAGGACAACTGGAAATTTACCAGGAAACACCAACTAAACTTAAAGTTAATTTTCAGTTGAACGGACCCTTTATGCTGTTTATGTATCAAACAAATTATGTTCTTTGTAAGAGAACTAATTTGTTACCTTTCAAATCATTCCAGAAACTGTACTGAAACCTACAAGTTACACAACTTCCTCTGGTTACCTCTGTGGCTTAAAACATACACCAGAAGAAATGCAAGGCGTTGCAAAAAGACACTTGGCTAAATGAACTGCAAGAAAAAAAATGAAACTAATTAGCATTTTGTGTTTGACACTTTTTTCATAGTTTGTATCCGTTTGTTCTTAGTGGAAAGATAATCTGTAGAAAGGAACATAATACTATTCAAGCTGACATTAACTGAAAGCCCAGTAAACAGGCCAACCAATAGATTTTTATTCATCCCCCCCAGAGTCCTGCGCAGGTCCATTTTTTGGGACCCGTACCCGCGATCCGCAACCCGGACCCGCGACCCGCTGACCATCAAGAATCAGAAAGTGCTGTCATTGTAAACCGGAAGTAGCCGTGATCAGAAAAAAAAGCGGTAAAACAGGAAGTGCTGTCATTGTAAACCGGAAGTTACATCATCAGTAGTAGACATGCTCAGAAAAAGGAGTAAAAATCGCCATGGCGAGGATCCGCGACCCGACCCTCAACCCGCCAACCTGCAGAACCAACGGCCCGCTTCTATACCCACTCCCAGAAATTCTACATGAAACCCGCAGGGTACCGCAGGAATTTGTGGGTAACCCGCGGGTACCCGACCCGCTGCATGACTCTATCCCCCCCCCCCTCCCCCCAAGTCCTCCCTTTTTGGGCTTTAAAGCACTTACTCATGCACGTCTGCATGCTTTACATTTAAGCAAATAGGCACGATTGGAAGTGATGATGACTGACTTGTACCCCAAGTAGGGTTGCCACCTAGTTGGTATTTTACTGGCCTGACCAGTAAAAATTATGCTTCACCCTAATATTATTAATAGGGACAAAATATAAAGGCCGCTATTTATTTATAAAAAAAGGTGGCAACCCTAACCCCAAGTAATAAATACATATTTTATTTTGGTGCATTATATATAAAAAAATCTTTTACCATAAACAGATTTATAAAGTGCATAATATTCTGTATGTTTTGTGCATATTTGCGCTGGCACCAAAGGCACATATATGAATTAAATTCATCAATAAACAAAAAGTAAAGCTGGCCATACATTGGGAGATCTGGCAGTGTAGCCAAACAATCAGATCTCTCCTCACCTTGAGGTTGGCGATATCGAGCTGATCCGATCATGGGCTTTAGGGCACAATAATCACAGTGAGTGGAATATGGGCAGTCAGATCGAGGGCCCATCAACGAACTGATGCTGTCATCGATCTGAGGGGATTTATTAAACCTGCCCAGTCAACATCTGGCTGACTTTTGGTCACATATCGGCCGTGGAAGCCCATTAGGGGCCCCATACACTGCCTAATAAGCTGTCGACTGATTGGCTCTTGTATAGGAAGCTTAAGTATATATTCATGTTTATAGATCTTAAAAAAAACATTAAAAGCAAGTGATCATTAAGAAGTCTTCTAACGCAAGGAATATAACCGACTGAATAAACCACAGCAGGGCACTTGACCCTCAGGCTGAGCTTTGATGTGTATCAAGGTAAGCAAATAGCCATTTTCCCCTATTTATCTGGCCTTCAAGATCAGGCTTTAATCCACTAGGGCACCATTAACGCTGTAGTTTGGGATCCGCTACTCTATAAAGCATTCTAGAATGCTGCCTGTTTTGATAATAGCTTCATGCTCCTATGACCTCTTAAGTCTTAATAGTATTGGTATATGATGATGTTTGATAAAGAAAAACTTTTTATCAGGTTATACAGTTAACGGTAACTTGCTTACATCCACAAATCACATTGATATGTATAGGGCGAGAAGGAGAAAAATTATTATTTTTACTTTTTTTTGTTATTGCGTCTGACCGTTAGATATGTTAAAAGAGTGAGTGTTTGATATTGCTGCATACAAGTTGCTCTAGCCCTCTGCATATCCTCATAGTAGAGTCCACTTCTAACCCTGCTCTGTTGACAGTCTGTTATACATCAGTTCATAGAGCAGAATGTGATTGCATAGTCCCCAGAGAAACTACATTTTCTAGTTTAGGCAACAATGAGCAGATTTTGCTGCAGCCCAACTAATGTTGCATTAATGTAGAGTTATTCATTTTTCTTACTACTATCAGTAAAAATTGATCCTGCCCCTCAATGTATCTTACAATGCGTACTCTGTAAAGTGCAAGATCTTGACATTTCTACTACTAAGTTACAGGATCATCTCAGTAATATTAAATATAATTTTTAGCTTACAACATTTATAACAGACCAAATGTTTCAACAACAGTATTACATAATATACACTGTGATTTTTGGAAAGCTGCCTTAGTTTAATAGATTTATATAAACTTATCAGTGAACCTGAATATGACAGACAGCAGTGATTTTTTTTCCTTGATACTCATATCTCATCACTTCCAGACCTTCACCACACTCTCTTGGTTAGACTTGCATCAGCATTATGTGGATCTTTTTTTATCACTGTGAGTGATCACTTGTGAAAAGTTACTAAACAAAACCCAAGCGGTTGTCTGGGAAAATTCTACATCCCGGCCCGCAGGGATCTGCAACCTTGGCTCTCCAGCTGTTAAGGAACTACAAGTCCCAGAATGCAATGAAGGAATCTGTCATGATTCATAAAGGCAAATGCATTGTGGGACTTGTAGTTCCTTAACAGCTGGAGAGCCAAGGTTGCAGATCCCTGGATGGTACACAAAACAAATAATTGCATTGGAGTACAAAGAGCTTTTGGAGTCATAATCATATGCCATAAGCAAAGCAAGTGTCTTATACTTTGCCACATTTAAAGGATAACTAAAGTCTAAAATAGAAAAATGCTAGAAATTTGTTTTTTTATACGAAATATAAACATGAACTTACTGCACCAAAAGCCTAATAAAACAAATGATTCATGCTTTCAAAGTTGGCTGCAGGGGGTTTTCATCTTGTAACTTTGTTAAACATATTTTCAAGACCATGCACATGCTCAGAGTGGTCTGAGCTTCAGTTGGGAGGTTTAGCTTAGGGATTGTCATAAATTATCAAAACAATACGTCCTAATATCTGCCATAGAAGCTGATACAGCAAGATTTTCTGTTTCTGTGTTTTCCTGTAGAGCAGCTGGTGGCCGTGTAGAGATTTGTATCCACAGACCCAGCGCAGTCTAAATATTCTGTTTCTTAGGCTGGGGACAGACAGGGCGATTCAGGGAGATTGTGTCGCCTGGCGTTTAATAGCAGGCGACAATCTCCCCGAACGTCCTTCTCCCTGTCCGTCGCTAGTTGAAATGACAAAGCGCCAGCGCTGTGCACACGCGGCGCGGCGATTTCCGGAATCGCCCGAAGATACTTCGTGAGGAAACTTCGGGCGATTCCGGAAATCGCCGTGCTGCGTGTGCACAGCGCTGGTGCTTTGTCATTTCAACTAGCGACGGACAGGGAGAAGGAAGTTCGGGGAGATTGTCGCCTGCTATTAAACGCCAGGCGACACAATCTCCCCGAATCGCCCTGTCTGTCCCCAGCCTAAGAAACAGAATATTTAGACTGCGCTGGGTCTGTGGATACAAATCTCTACACGGCCACCAGATGCTCTACAGGAAAACAAACAAATATTTAATTCTGCAGAGCAGTTGGGGACTGTCTGAGCAAGTAAAATGAAGGGAGGAATTTCACTGCATACATCGGGTTTCTTATAAAAATGGTACATATCTTTAAATTGAAGTATGTTATATGTAGATAGATTTCTATTTTATTAAAGAAAGTAAAAATTGGGTTTTATTTTTTTGCCTTTACATCCCCTTAAAGGCCACAAAGCCTTAAAGGGTGAACCCATATGGGTTTGGACATATGGGACAAGGTACTTTTCTATAATGAAGACAACTGTTTCCTACAGTTACTGTTCTGTTATTTCAAATAATGGGTACAAGCAACATATGTTTAACTGTTAGAGCTCAGTAAGCTATCTATGATATTGGTGTTACTAATGTTGCGTAAAATAAATTGTTATTTTTTGTTTGGAATCTCAGTCTCAGATTGGCTCCCTCACGTTTTGACAGTAAAGTGCATATCCTATTCTAAGATTGTCCCATTCGTCAATCAACAAATTCTGGGAAATGTGGAACTAACTAAAATTTGAGCCATTCTGTCCAAATGAGGAAGACTTGGAACAGTGTTGAATCTTCACAGGACAATATGATTTTTTTTTATTCTTGTTCTGCTGAAATACAATCATGAAATATTTTCAAACACATGAAATAACCTTTCTGGATAATATATCCTATTCCTGTTGTATATAGATAGATAAATAAATAATGTGTGTGTGTGTATAAAATGTGTATAGCAGTCGTAAAAAGCAGCCGTGAGCAGTCGTAAAATAATTTAATCAATTTGGTGTAATTTAATAATATTCTTTGCTCAGTTTTTTTCTTTTTTTTTTTTTTGCAGATTCACTTAAAATGAACCAAGAAATGGGCTGTAAACTCTTTGATGGCATTGCCTGCTTTGATCACCTGACTGATTTTGATCCTGAGCAGTAGGTAACCTTGTCATTAGTAGCGCACAGGAGCACTACACTTTTGCATGTCTGGCTATGACAAGAAAATACTGACAAGTCACTTAATATAGATACAGCAACCCAACAGATAAATATTCAGATTGTTTTGTACAAATAAATTTGAACAAGATCACACAGAAACTGGAATTATATATTTTATATTGGGAATATTTGTTATTTTTGAATAAGTTGACTTAGGGCTGGGGCAGACAGGGAGATTCGGGGAGATTGTCACCAGCGATTAATCGCCAGGCGACAGAATCTCCCTGAATCTCCCTGTCTGCCCCAGCCCTAAATGTCATTGCTGTGTCTACAAAAATTCAAGAACTATTTTATGCAAATTCAAATGTCTGAGGGGTACTTTCCTGTAATCAATGCTATCATATTGTTCCAGCATCCCTTGTGCCTCCCTGTGTGAGCACAAACAGATTACAGCACTTTTCTGATTCCTTAACCCAAGCACAGGGATGTCAACATGGAGCAACATGGAGATTAAGTTTAGTTTACAGTTCTTGTATCTTAAAGGAACTGTTCAGTATAAAAGTAAAAACTGGGTAAATAGATAGGCTGTTCAAAATAAAACATGTTTTCAATATAGTTAGTTAGGCAAAAATGTAATGTATAAAGGCTGGCATGAGTGTAAGTCTAACCTAACAGAACAGGACACTAGTTCTTGCTTTTCAGCTCTCTTGGCTTGCACTGAGTGGTTACCCTGGTTACCAGGCAGTAACCAATCAGTAACTTGAGGGAGGGGCACATGGGCCATAACTGTTGCTTTTGAATCTGAGCTGAATGCTGAGGATCAATTGCAAACTCACTGAACAGTTATGTCCCATGTGGCCCCCTTTCAAGTCGCTGACTTACTCAGATTTAGAGAGCTGAAAAGCAGGAAGTTGGATTCTGGCTATTATATTAGACATCCAGTCACTCCAACTTCTATAGTTTGCATTTTTCCCTGACTAGCTATATTAGAAACATTTTTTATTTTGCGCAGCCTATCCATTTACCCAGTTTTTAGTTTTACCCTGAACTGTTCCTTTAAATTACCAGCTGTGGGGCCAGTTGGGCTAGGATTATCTGGGTCAGACTACCTAGCTAGGATTATCTGGGTCGGACTACCTAGCTACGACTGTCTGAGTCAGACTACCTAGCTAGGACTGTCTAGTATGGAGTACCTAGCTAGGACTGTCTGGGTCGGACTACCTAGCTACGATTGTCTGGGTCGGACTACCTAGCTAGGACTGTCTGGGTCGGACTACCTAGCTAGGACTGTCTGGGTCAGACTACCTAGCTAGGACTGTCTGGGTCAGACTACCTAGCTAGGACTAGGTAGCTCTTCTGTAAGGACAGGACATAGGGTGGTTCACCTCTAAGTTGACTCTTAGTACGTTAGAGAATATTTTATTTTAAGCAACTTTTCATTTTCATTTTTTTTCTTTATAGATTTTGAATTTCAGGCATGGGGCCTGTTATCTGGATAACAGATCTTTCCTAATTTGCATCTTCATACCTTAAGTCTACTAGAAAATCATGTAAACATTGAACAGATGCAATAGGCTATTTTTCTTCCAATAAGGATTCATTGTATTATTTAAATTGTTTGGGGTCAAGTGCAAATACTTATTATTGGGCTTGGGATCAAGTACAAGGTACTTTATTATTACAGAGAAAGAGGAAATATCTTTTAAAGATTTGGATTATTTGATTGATTATAATGGAGACCTTTCCGTAATACGGAACTTTGTGGATAATAGATTTCCAGATGCCTCTTACTGTCAAGCTTTCAGATGGGAGGTCACCGACCCCATTTAAAAAGAGTATAGAATGAAACATGAATTAATTTAATCTTTCATGTTCAAGATAAACACAATTATTGCAAATAGTGTATTGTTTTTAAAAGCACAACAAGTGGCACATCAGACTTAAAAAAACGCATCGTCGCAAGACTAACCTGGAGACTAATCTCCCTGTATCTTCCCATGTGGACTAGCCCTAAGTCCACAAAATATATTGCCAAGAGCTTGATTAATTAGATAATTGCACTGTTACCATGTTCTTTGGGTTTTTGCATACGGGTTGGATGGAATAATTTCAAAACAGAGGGCCAGTGAACCTTTTATTTTTGGCTTCAATTGATTTTAGTTCAGGTGAGATTATTATTTTGGATCAAATAATTTTTTTACTTAACAAGTGTAAAAGTATAATTTGTGCTCCCAGTCATGGAACAGGTTTTTAGGTTTTTTGTTTTTTTGAGTTATCTGTATTGAGACATCAGTGTTAGAGATGGGACCCTTGATCTGGCAACAGATTTCCCAGTAGGAACAACAGAAAAATAGAGAAATATACTGCCACCTGCTGTACACAAGTATGTCAATTTAATGTGATATATTATAGACCTGGATATGCATGTTTATTCATATGAATTATTTAATTTTGTAAATTAATTTGTAATTGGACAGGAATAAACCAGCTTTGGCATAGGTTTCCTGCCAGGTCTACAAATAAATAAAATCTCTGTGGGAGATGACTTTCCCATAATTCAGCATTTTATGTATAACTGGTTTTGGATGAGGGATCCCTTTCCTGTATATATACATATCTGAAACAATTGTGATTTAGTAGAGATAAGCAATAATAGAAGAAAATGGGATATTATATAAAATAAGAAAGATGAATGATTCCTGTTAGGAACTGAAATTTTAATAGAGTTCTGAAAATCTGTATTCAGTTGTCAGTGACGGATGAATGCTTTACTGCTAGATATATGATATATGATATGTGACAGTATCAGGAGGTTATTGGAAGTACAAGGTAAAGATGAGTTTGCATTTCTGAGCCATCGGCTTTTTTATATGCTAGGCTACACAAAATTGTTAGAGAACAGAGGCTTGGGTGTTTGTGTTAAAAAAATAATTTAGCATTCTATCATAACACAGATTACCTTTTACAGTAATGCATAAATTTTATTGAGGGCTTCCACTTTTCAACCTCACTATTGAGGGATATAGGGCCCTTCAAAGAATGGCAAGAGATCTAAAGCTCCAATCATGGGTTGGTCATCTCCTGTAGACTCCAATCCAAATCATCCAATTTTTTTCCTTTTTCTCTGTTATATTAATAGAGTACCTTGTACTTGATCCAAATTAAGATCTAATTAATTGAAAGAAGAACCAGCCTATTGGCTTTGTTTACTGTTTACATGATATTCTCTTCAACTTAAGGTATAGAGAGCCAAATGACAGAAAGTTCCTTTATTCAGAAAACCCCAGGCCCTGAACATTTTGGATATCAGGTACCATACCTGTAATAATAATAAAATGGTACCTTGTACTTGATCCAAACTAAGATTTAATTAATAGCAAAACCCGCCTATTGGGTTTTCTAGAGTAGACTTAAGGTATGGAGATCAAAATTACAGAAAAATCTGTTATCCGGAAATCCCCAGGTCCCGAGCATTCTGCATAACAGGTCCCATACCTATATTATGTTCAATTGGCCCTTGAAGGGTATGGGAATGTCATTTCACTTCACAAATCCACCTTGGGCATGCACTCCAGCAATTCCTCAGATGCAGCAGAAGATCAAAGAGAAATCTTTATTTCACAAATGATAACACCTTATAGGTTTTGTGTGTGTCCTATGACTATGTGTGGACACACACGAAACGCGTTAGGTGAAATAATAAGATCTTACACTGCGTCTGAGGAATTGCTGGAGTGCGTGCCCAAGGTGGATTTGCGAAGTGAAGTATTCTCCCCAGGCTATGGGTTCGAGGCAGTGGCACCCGAACCACGGAGATTGTTTGGTGAGCGTTTAAACCAGTTACACTAAAACGTTAAAGCGACCAAACTACCAATTAACTAAGAAGTAACACTTGTAAAATATGGGAATGTCATTAAATTGTAACTTTGTCTTTGTGACACATTTAAATAACCATTTGTTTCTTTCCTGCAGATTCGTTATTGTGAAATAGTTGGTGTAGTAAAAGTTAAAAAGGACTGGGTGTTTGCCCCGAATGTGGACCAATGAGAATGAGGTTCACAGTGAGAAAGGTGCTGTTCATTGTGTCCTCAGTAATATTGGTGGCATTAGCAGTGCACCTTGGACAGCAAATGCTAGAATGCCAACAAATTCTTGATGGAAGTTATGGCAAAAGAAACCGGGGTGTTATGAAGCCAGAAAATGAAGAATTAGTCATGGTGGACTCAAATAATATAGAATACAGATACAGCAAGGAAATGCCACTCATATTTATAGGAGGAGTACCGCGGAGTGGCACAACATTAATGAGAGCGATGCTCGATGCCCATCCAGATGTCCGCTGTGGCGAAGAGACTCGTATTATTCCCCGTATCTTAGCAATGAGGCAAGCGTGGTCTAAATCTGGCAGTGAAAAAATGCGCCTCGATGAAGCTGGCGTGACGGACCATGTGATGGATTCTGCAGTCCAAGCATTTATATTAGAAATTATAGCCAAGCACGGTGAACCCGCCAAATTGTTATGTAACAAGGACCCGTTTACCTTAAAATCCTCTGTTTATCTTTCGAAATTATTTCCAAATTCCAAATTTCTTTTAATGATACGCGATGGACGTGCCTCTGTACATTCCATGATAACAAGGAAGATAACAATAGCAGGCTTTGATTTAAACAGCTACAGAGACTGCCTCACCAAGTGGAACAAGGCAATAGAGATAATGTACGCCCAGTGCTTGGAAATTGGTGAACGGAAGTGCCTTCCAGTCTATTATGAACAGTTAGTCCTTCACCCAAAACAAACCATGCATTCAATTATTGAATTTTTGGGTATTCCGTGGAATAATGCTGTTCTGCATCACGAGGAGCTGATTGGTAAACCTGGAGGCGTGTCACTTTCAAAGTAAGTAAGAACAGGGAGTTGCTTCTTAAAATACATTTTAAAATATGGTATTTTATAGCATCAGAATTTCAGCAGTTCTGAGCAAGTACAAAATCTATTTGTGTATATATATATATGTACAGGTATGGGATCATTTTTTTAAAAAATGATTTCCTTTTTCTCTGTTATGATAAAACTGTTGCTTGTACTTGATCCCAACTAAATTATATAATCCTTATTGGAAGCAAAACATTCCTGTTGGTTTCATTTAAAGTTTAAATGATTTTAAAGGAAGAGATTGTGCCTTTACTTTCACCAAAGAGCTTCTTGCTTTGCGTATTTCATATAGTAAGCTATTGTTTACTATTAAAGAAAAACATTGCCTTCATTGTGCTCTATTGAAGAAATGTTGCTGTATTCCTTAGCGTCTCATTCTCCAAGAAAATGGCCTTTTCCAATTTAGAGTACATCCTGAAATGCAATATGCACCTTCCGTGTTTCAGTATATCAGAAATCATGATCATGCCATTGTTCAACAGTCTGGATGTTAACCTCATAAAGGAGATTTCAGCCCGAAATTTTAAAAACCCTACCCGGTACTATACATAGACCCCCCCATACTCCTCCAACCTAGCTGCTACCCCGGGCAAATTCCCCTAAGTCTTTACTTACCCCTTGGTGCAGATTCAGGGGGAGGAGTTCCATTACCCCTTGGTGCAGATTCAGGGGGGGGAGTTCACGTCGGTCATCTTCCGTGTCTTTGGTAAATTGAGAATGCAAGTGGCGTGTCGGCGCATGCGCAGTTGGAGCCAATTCCTGGTTTGCAACAACTGCGCATGGGCCAAAATTGGAGGAAATTGCAAAAGCGCCAGAAGAAGACCCTAAGATTACCAACTATCCAAAAGATGGCTGCCGTGAACTCCGATAACCTGAATCTGCATTGATTGGTAAGTAAAGACTTAGGTGCATTTTCTTGGGGTATCACCTAGGCTGGGGAGGGAGAGGTTCTATATAGCGTAGGGGGGTAGGGTTTGTTTAATTTCAAGTTGCATTCTTTTTTAAGTGGCATATATGAAATCTACGGCCTGAGTTGAGTGGAACAGATCAGAGGGTACTATCTGAGGCACTTCTGGGTGCTGAGGAGTAGCAGTGGCTTTTATAGAGGCATCTGCTTTGTTCACCCACAACTGGGCAATGACCACAGGATGGGAGAGGGTGGCCACTGGGTCTTGTTACGTGTGGGTTGACAAAAATGTAACAGAATCAGTGCTGCAATGCCCCCCCCAGCAGTCACAGTGTCTGCTTTAAAGTTCTACCCCTATTCCTATGTGTCATATGACATCTACCAGCTTTTACCCAGTTAAGTGGCACACATTCTTCTTACACTATCTGGCATGCATTCCATTGCATTGCATAGTTGTTCTTATTTGTATTTTGTCCATAAAAAGTTTGCTTAATATTTTTAGTTTGAGCTCTCTGCTTGGCACATTGGTAACCCTGGACTTATTGGGCAACAAACTGTTCAGAAGACCGCTGGCATTCCTATTTAGTATGTTATTTTGTATTATATGTGGGTGCTAATATGCTGTAAAATGCAAGCTTTGAGAAGATTTTTAGAAGTAGCAAATTGGTAGTTTGAAGTAGAAAGTAGTAGAGTTTCTAATGCTAACAGACTCCTACTGCACAAATATGGCAGCCTCCTCATACAGGAAAATGGGGGATCAGACAGGTAATGTAAAAGCGTCATGCAAATACTTTATGGCAAAGTTAGAAGTAGCTTTCAAAGCCAATATTATAATAGATGTAAAAAAAGAGTTTAATTTCAGGTGTCAGTATCTCTTTAAAGGGCACCTATGGCCCAAAAAAATTGGCCCCCAACCGAAGGTTTGGTGTTCCAGTATCTTTTTTTTAAAAAAAAAGCCAGCCGCAAGCGCTGGCTTGCCCGCCATGTCTGGGGAAGCGAATGCGAAGTATGCGCGTGTGACGTCACACACACGCCCATACTGAAAAGTGGCCACACTTCAGGGGCTGTTTTTTCATACTGCGCATGCGCTTCCCCAGACATGACGGCTTGCGGCAGGCTTTTTTTTTTTTAGAGATACTGGAACCCCAAACCAGAATGCGGACTCTATCAGCCTGCAGCTTCGGTTGGGGCTAATTTTTTTGGGCCATAGGTGCCCTTTAAGGGAGCTTTAGTTCTTTTATGCTTTGTATTTCTCATTGTAATAGTGTACTTTGGTGTACATACTGTAACCACTAGATGTCACACTTTGCATACATTTTTAGCTAAACTACATCTTGTTACAGGTTTACTTTGTGTCAATCTTTCATTGTCATGCTGTTTTCTTGTAAATGTGGATTCTGTAATATGCTGTACATCAAAGAACATCATTTGTTCAGTTATATTCAGCAGAACCCAGATTTTACGTTTTTCAGGGGACCCCAAAAAATGGTGTAAAATCCAGGAAAATGTAAAATCAGGGAAATGTATTATGCATAATATATAGGTGGTACCACAAAAGAACAATTTAAAATGAGGGGAAACCTAAAATTAGGGGATTTAAAATTGAGGTTCCACTGTACTTCATTCCCCACCCCCCAATTTTTGAAGCAGATTGTTTGTTTGTACAGGTATGGGACCTTATATCCAGAATGCTCGGGACCTGGGGCTTTCCGGATAATGGATCTTTCTGTAATGGATTGTCATACCTTAATTCTACTAGAAAATCATATAAACATTATATAAACCCAATAGGCTGGTTTTACTTCAAATAATTAATTATATCTTAGTTTGCATCAAGTACAAGCTACTGTTTTATTATTACAGAGAAAAATGAAATCAGTTTTAAAAATTTGGATTTATTTATTATAATGAAGTCTGTGGCTGACAGCCTTACCGTAATTCGGAGCTTTCTGGATAATGGGTTTCTGGATAACAGATCCCATACCTGTTGTAATAAAATGTCATCCAGTGGCTTCATTGGCAAGATAACACGCTCATCTATTTAGAGATCTCCTCATCATTAATATAATCTGATGGCATATTGCTTTATTTACAAATGCAGACCAATGCCTGGGGCCACAAGGGCAACTAAGTTGCTTCAGCTGTGCATTATTCAATGAAACGGGGGTCCCTTCCTTAAAGGGATTCTATCATGATATTTATGGTGTCTTTTTTTTTTTTAATTTTTGAATTACACAGTTTACACTGCAAATAATTCACTATACCAGCTCTAAAATGTTATTCCTGTATTAACAAGTGTGTTTTTTTAGTTGTAATATTAGTGTATGGGTAGCAATCTTAGGTCATTGTGCCTGGTCTTGTGCTTTCAGAAAATGCCAGTGCTGCACTGTGGAACTGCTTTCTGCTATTGTTTCTTCTACTCAATGTAACTGAATGGGGTCGCAATGGGACATGGATTTTTATGATTGAGTTCATCTCATATCTATCAGGGAGCTGTTATCTGATAACCTTCCCACTGTTCAGTTGATCAGCTCCTGGGAGCTAAGGGCACCTGGGAAACTGATAACATGTCTAGATTTTCATGATTAAATAATCTGCTCTTTTGAAAAAAACAGTTCAGTGGCTTGTAATAGCCAAGATCCAGCACGGTGTGTCAGAATTTATTCAGTGACCAAAATGCCATTCGTTAAAAGGGAGCATTCTTCTTTAAGGGGCAGATGTACTAAATTCACATGAATAGATCGACGTGCGATCGAATTTCGATCGTAGGATCTATTCGATTGGTCGAATATGCAAATTTTGGCATGTTCTATCATCGAATAGCGAATGGTGGAACGATGGAATAGATTCGAATAGATACAAATTATCGAATATTCGATCATTCGATCAGCGAAGGATTTAAATTTGAAAGTTTATTCGATTGCCTACTTCGCCAGATTGGACCTACCAAATTGCAATAGAAGCCTATGGGAGCACTCCCATAGGTTTCTGAGGCTAAGTCCTGATCGAATAGGGTTCGTACGATCGATGACTTAGATCGTTCGAATCATTCGAATGATC
This sequence comes from Xenopus borealis, assembly GCA_024363595.1. Classification (NCBI taxonomy): domain Eukaryota; kingdom Metazoa; phylum Chordata; class Amphibia; order Anura; family Pipidae; genus Xenopus; species Xenopus borealis. Next base: position 161,509,484 of record CM044431.1, on the reverse strand, counting down.
GAATAGTTCATTCGAATGATCATTATTCGATCATCGGATGATCGAATAAAAGGGTAGCCTAAAACTATTCGATTAGCATTCGAAAATTGAATGCTAATCGAATATCGAGTAAAAACTAATTTATTTTGGGGAATAATAGTAAATTTGCCCCTAAGTGTCTCATCTAACACTTTCTCCGGTTTTGACCAGCCTTGCAAATACTTGGAATCTATATGTATTTAATTTTGTATTCTTTATGTCCAGGATACCATGTTTAATTTCATTTTCAGAACTGAGAAGTCAACCGACCAAGTAATGAAGCCAGTGAATCTTGAGGCTTTGTCAAAGTGGGTTGGGAAATTACCAGCAGATATAGTAGACGATATGGCTCGTATTGCCCCCATGCTTTCAAGGCTTGGGTATGACCCCTTTGCAAACCCACCAAAGTATGGGAATCCAGATGCTATGGTGGTCAACAACACTCACAGAGTAAGTATAACAGAGTATTATTGTATAATGTACACCTTCACGTTAAATCAGGCCAGCAAGACTGTTTGCCATAAACATTATGTAGCAACTGCTAACTGGGTGTCTTGGGCTGCTACTAAATATCCCAATCAAAAGCTTATTTAGACACATTTTTAGCAGATTCATCTCTGGTGTGTCTATGGCCACCATTACAGTTAAGGCATCAAGGGAAAAGTACTTCAGAGGGTTTCTCTATCTTCTCTATTCTGCTACACAGTACGTCATGGTAGGAAAATTCTGGGTACCACATTCATTTCTGCAATCTAATCGCCCTTCCCGGACATATTTGGAACAGTCATATTGCTTCCATCGGTTGTGAAGTTTTCATAAAAAAACTGTGTAATTTATATTTTTTTTACCAGTAGTTAGGGTGTTCTTTATTAAAGGTTGAGTTGTGTTTTCTTGGGGAAAAAAAAAAACTACAATTTTTGGAGATTTATTATGCCCCAAAGCTGCTAAAAGCCTGAATCTGAAAATACTCCAACTAAAAACCTGTCGAGACCATGTTGCAGAGGTCCCTTTAACCATTTGAAGATGTTTTTTGCCTTTACGATTTTCTGTGTTTTACTCTGGTTTGCACTCGCAAATTCGATAAATTCGAGGCATTCAAGGTTTTTTAGCTTATAAACTTGATAAATTCGAGTTTTTACCTCCGATTGCATTTGAGCAAGTTTTTTACATTTGGATTTCTTCATAAGTAAGCAAATGTTCGAGTTGAGTTTATTTGAGGTAAAAAAAAAAAAAACTCACAAACTTGACCTTTGTGTAGTAAAGTAACCCCCGAAAGCCCAGATGCACATACCACATTCATGCTGCTGCTTATTACCAAACCACAGAACATGCTTTATTTGTTTACACCAAGTTCAAAGTTTAATGACCACACAGCTGTAATCCATGGATACTCTAATTATCATGTATTTATATAGCGCTGATCTATTCCATTGTGCTTTAGGGTGGTGGCAGACAGGGAGATCAGTTGCCCAGCGACAAATCTTCTCTACTGCAGGCGACTAATCTACCTGAAATGCCTTCCCGCTGGCAAGATGGCATAGGTATCGCTTCAATTTCCCTGCTGGCAGGATGGCATATGTGGTGCTTCGTTTACCATAGTCTCCTCACGAGGAAACTTCGGACGACTTTGGAATTCCGAATCGATAAGTATACCATCCTGCTGCGTATCACATTCTTTCCAGTGGGAAGGCATTTGGGGAGGTTAGTCGCCTGCAGTAGAGAAGATTTGTCGCCGGGCAATCAATCTCCCTAATTGTATATCATCCACATCAGTCCTTGTTTCTGTGAAGCCATTAAAAGTCGCTAACACACTCCATTGGGGGAATACACAAAAGTGGTGATATTGAGACAAATTAAAAATGGGGATAAAAATGTCTGATTTCCCACCAAATTCACAAACCTCTATCTCCACTTTTGTGAATTTGTCTTTTAAACAGACCGTTTTCAGATTTTTGTCTTTCTCACAGCATTTTAACGGCATTTTTTCTAAATGTGTTTTTAGCTCTTATTAAACCTGTCAGTTAGCCGTTAAATTGGAATTTCCGGGGGAGGGGGTTATTTTTCCTAGGAAAATTATACATCATTTTTGTTTTGGGATGTTTGTGTAATTCCACTTCAGTAACAAGATATAAAAATATAAAGGAAAATTAAAGCCTCCCCTTATAATATATGTACTCAAGTTGCTAATAATGCCTCATTCAACAAACTAAAACTAGTAAAATAATGCAACTGAAAGTTAAAATTATGTAAAATATATACTTTTTTGTTGAATCAGTGTTTTACTTGTTTTGGTAATGTGGTGTTTATACCTATAGGGTTAGACAGAAACTTGTGCCCTGACTATAAAATGCTAATCCCTATTAAAATGCTATTTCATCCCCAATGAGGTACCTACAAGAGGTGTGAAATGACGATTGTCTGAACCAAAGCAGAGCAGATTAGATAAGAATTGATTTGACACATGGGGAAGAGGAATTCTGAGCTTTACTCCATTTTTAAAATGTCGGGAGAAAATGTTGTTTGGGCGCCATTTTTATGTCGTTTGAAAGAGAAATTCATAAAAGTGTCCGTAAACTGTCTTTTTTCACAAAAAAATTAAGGGGCAGATTTACTATTGGTCGAACTTCGAATTAAAAAAATTTAGATATTCGACCATGTGAAGTAAAATGCGAATTCAAAGGATTTTACCGCAATTCGAACGATCGAATAGAAAAAAAATTTATTGATCAAATTTTTTTTATTCGATCAAAAATAATGGTCCCCAATTCGGAAGTACTTCGACCATCAAATAAAATTTTATTCGAATATTCGATGGTCGAATTTGCCTAATTTGCATATTTGAAGAATCAAATTCAAATTTTATGCAAATTCGATCGAACTTTAAAATGTTCACACAATTTTGTAAATCTGCCCCTAAGTGTTGGTTGAGTTGGAAATCAGGCAGAAAGTATTTTCCATCAGTTTACCACCACCTTTCCACTTTTGTGAATACCCCCCCCCCCCCCCCCCCCCCCCCCATGTAGGAAACCTCTATGTATAGGCACATCTTAGATTACATTTGTATTTCTAAGATCAGACTTTGTAGATTTTGTAGTGAGGTGGAAAAGTGGGTATACTTTTAGCCATTATTTGTACAGAGGGATACATTTATAATGACTAAGACTGCATAATACTAATGTATATACGAATAATATTTTGTAATGGTGTTCATCAGAAATGTTTTTAATGAATCAACGAGAAACATCTGTAACCCATTATTTTTATTTTTTCTTATAGGTTATGAAGGGAGATTTTAAAACACCTAGCAATTTGAAAGGATATGCAAAGGTTTGATTATTAATATTTATACCCCAACAGTATAGCGGCCCTTTGTCAATAAAGCCAATTCCTTTTCTAAGTATTTCTGGGGTTTGCTTAATATGACTGGTTGCTACTGATATGTTTTCATGGTCAAGTATATGTTTTTCTTTTAAGATTTCTTTTTCCCTGAAGAAAGTTCCAATAGGAACTGAAACATCGGACACAATAAATCCACCATTTATTTAAACCTTGTTGCCTGGATATGAATCCCTGGAGTGCTGTTATCTTCTATTACTCTGTTTATAATCCTCAACTAGCACCCGGGTTTGTTTCAGTTGGGCTCATGGAGTGCAGCAGAAGCTAAATAGATAGATAGATAGATAGATAGATAGATAGATAGATAGATACTTTTCTCATGCCTGCCTGCACTTTTCACTCGAGATAAACGTCATGTCATGCTCTGTCATGGTCAAGTATATGTTTTTCTTTTAAGATTTCTGCAGAAGCTGGAGCAATGTATATGCATTAACCGCAGTATCAAACAAGCTCAATCCCATACAGCTGGAAAGTTTAAGTTTACTTTTTGTATATTGCATGCTGATTGGTGGATATGGAGACTAGACTCCTGCTGTGTAAAAGAAAATAACTTGCTATTATCTACAGTTTAATGTAATATATATAAAAACATTATAAGGGCCCTGGCAGTTGGGGTGCTTGGTTCCTCTTCCCCTGCAGATGATAAAGTGCCCAAAAATACCTGCCTGTAATCGATCTGTAGTATTATACAAGTGTCTATACCAGGGGATGCAGCTAGGCAGGTATTTTCAGGTGCCAGCAGAAGGTGTAAGGACCCTATCAAATACAGGCTATGGACAATCTTATAAGAAGCCAATTTACATTGCTGTATGTGTTTGGAATGTAGATATAAACTCACAATAACATGGGGAAACTTACAAACTACCTTTAGATCGTTCCTTGTCCAAAATTATACTTAAGGTGGTCATACACGGGCAGATAAAAGCTGCCGACAGACTGTGTCGGCAGCTTATCGGCCCGTGTGGGGGGCCCTCCGACGGGCTTTCCCGATCGATATCTGGCCGAAAGTCGGCCAGATGTCGATCGGGCAGGATTAAAAATCCCGTCGGATCGCGGCCGCATCTGTTCGTTGATGCGGTCCCGTGATCCGACCGCCCGTACTGATCCAATCGTTGGGCCCTAGGGCCCACAATCGGATCAGCCCGATATCGCCCACCTCAAGGTGGGCACATCGGGGAGAGATCCGCTCGTTTGGAGACATCGCCAAACGAGCGGATCTCTACGTGTATGGCCACCTTTAGTCATTATATGGGGTGCACTGTTAGAATACAGTAGATATTTATTGAAGATTAGCTACATACATTAAATACAGTAGATCTTTATTGAAGATTACCCCCTTTAATTATATTCCATATTCATGGCTTCAACTCATGCAGCTCATTATGCTGTCCTAACATGAAAAGCTGAATCATGCTTTTATCAAAATCTATCCTTTTTTCCCCTCCAGGTTCATCAAAGTAACTCTTCAAACTGGTGATTTTACAGCAATTCAGGTATATCAAAATAGCACTTGAACCTCTACAGGAAATATGTGACTGACATTCCCTTGTTTTTTAAAAAGCAGTTAAATGAAAATTGCAATATAAGTGCTGTGTTAAATTATTTGCAAAATCTTTTAGCAATCCAGTTTTTGTCTGTACAATGTATGCAGAAAATCACGTTTCAGAAAAACAAAAGATCTTGATTTATTACTTTACAAATTGAAGGTCGCACAAATGCTAGAATGTAGTATGTGATGTATATTCAGATATACTTCAGGGAAAGTTTTGATCAGTGGAGAAACAACTGGAAATCCTTACAGCACAAAGAATAAGATTTTATAGCAACCCTCAACATTTCATATACAATTTCATACACATTTGTCTAATGAGATTTTATGGGACAGTTGAATTAAAGGGGTAGTTCACCTTTAAGTCAACTTTTAGTATGTTATAGAATGGCTTATTACTACAGATATTTCATGACCTGGATGAATGAGAATCTTCACATACAATTCTAAGAATCTTTTCAGTTGGCCTTCATTTTTATCTTATTTTTATAATTTTTTAATTATTTGCCACCTTCTTCTGACTTTTGGCAGCAAATGGTGGGGATCACTGACCCCATCTAAAATACAAATGCTCTGTAAGGCTACAAATGTATGGTTATTGCTACTTTTTATTTCTCATCTTTATATTCAGATCCTCTTCTATTTATATTCCAGTCTCTTATTCAAATTAATTTGTGGCTGCTAGGGAAATTTGGACCCTAGCAACTAGATTACTGAAATTGCAAACTGGAGAGCTGCAGAATAAAAAGCTAAATAACACAAATAATAAAAAATGAAAACCAATTGCAAATTGTCTCAGAATGGTACTCTCTGCATCATACTAAAAGTTTATTCAAAGGGGTTGTTCACCTTTGGGACAATAAAGCTAGTTTAAAAGCCCATGTCATAAAAAACTTTTTATAATGTATCTTTATTACTTAAAATGATTGATTTCAGAGATACATACCATAGAAGTTGATAATCTCTGCAAAATCTATCAGTTCTCTCTCCTATGAATCCGAGATTGTGGGACAGGCTCTGTGTAAATATGACAGGCTGCCATATAAGGATGTTGACGATTGACTCTGCACAGAGCACTCTATCTTGCTCTCCTGCTTCATTTGCATATTGTTGATCCGATTGCCTGAATCTTGCCAGCCAATGGAATTGAAGATATGCCAGTGAAGCAGGAGAGAGAGATAGCATGCTCTGTGCAGAGTCAATCATCAACTTTTTTTTTTGTTTTGTTTTCACGAACACAAAACACAGAAGAGAACTGAGAGAGATGATCCATAGCTTCTATGGTATGTATTTCTGAAAGCAAGCATTTAGGTAATAAAGATAAATGACAAAAAGTTTTTTTATAACATGGGCTTTTAAACTAGCTTTATTGTCCCAAAGGGGAACAACCCCTTTAAAGTTGTGCAACCCCTTTAAGTTCCCACTCTATTTTGCACCAGAATGGATGACTTAAGTCAGTGCTGTCCAACTGGTGACCCCCCCCCATTGTGTGGCCCTCCTGTGAAAGTCTGCCTGCTGTGACTGCTTGTTTTGTGTAAGATTTAAAATGTTTCAGTACTGGGATTAACTGGACCGTTTATTGTTTACACCTCAAATTCAGACTAAACTCCTCCATTGTTCACACATGTAATCCCCTTGCATTGTTTACATACTGTGCCTGCCATACTCTACCTTCCCTATGCTCCCTGTGTGTGTGTGTCATACTCTGCTTCTGCCTACCTATGCTCCCTGTGTGGGCCATACTGTGCCTGACCTCTGCTCCCAGTGTGTGTCACACTCTGCCTGACCTATGCTCCCTGTGTGTGCCATACTCTGCCTGCCCCATGCTCCATGTGAGTGCCATACTCTGCCTGCCCTATGCTCCCTGTGTGTGCCATACTCTGCCTGCCCTATGCTCCCTGTGTGTGCCATACTCTGTCTGCCCTATGCTCCCTTTGTGTGCCATACTCTGCCTGCCATATGCTTCCTGTGTGTGTCATACTCTGTCTGCCCTATGCTTCCTAAGTGTTTTAATATGACAAATGTATCGCACATGAGTGATCTCCCATTTGTTTTTTGGTGTGCTACCACTGTGAATATAGACATGGTCTTAAAAGTTCTTGTGGTAGCATAGTGTGGTTTAAAGTGGGTGTTGTTTAAAAGGCGGATTGATCAACACTGGCTTCCATTATCGGCCCTCCACCACAGAAAAATCCTGTCCCCTGGAACCACAGAAGTTGGACAGTACTGGCTTAAGTTATAGTTTCAGAGGGGTTTGCTATGTTAATACCCTGAACCAGCACTAGTCTTACCTTGTGCATGCATTTTAATCTAAAATTTCAGATCAATGTGCAATTCTGAGTGAGGGATCCCTGAGACGTACTGGTAAGATGGTGGTACAGCGTTGCTTTAAATATTTCCCAGCTTGCCCTTAAAAAACGACCCATGGCAAGGGCTGAACAGAGTCAGATAATTTAATTGGATATACTTAGCTGTCCCACAAAATCTCTTATCTGTGAACTGCATGAAAATGTGATGCTATTAAATCTGATCCTCCATGTTGTCATTTAAAAGGTTTCCTGAGCAGCCCCACACTTCCATCTGTACTAGCAGTGAATTCAGCTTTCCTTGTGTTCCTCCATGTATGAAAGCCTGTTTTATAATCACATATCTACTTTATATTTCAGAGGGTGAATTGTTTTTCCTTTAGAAGAAAGAAGAACCCGACTTAAAGTTTTCAAAGGAAACTAAATATCCAAGCATATTGCTTGTCAAACGTTGCCAAACTGTGACTGCCCAGAGCGAATGTATTTGCACTTGTTTGTACGCTGGAATCTTTCCAATCTCACAGTAAAACAAATTGATGTCTCCAGCTTCTCTGAATTTACTGTGAAAACGAAGTTATCTGTGGATCTTTTTACTTGCTATTGAATTTGGAAACCGTGGGACCAAGCCTTTTTTTATTGAATTCAAAGTATTTTTACACCACATACAAAGAACTAAGATTAAAAATGGGGCTTAAAAGGTGGTGCATATTCAAAAGCAATGGGGGTCTAATTTTAAAGTTTTAATTTTTTTTAAACTGGTGCCTCCCATGTAATTTTCCAGTTTATTCTATTAAAATGTACATTATCAACTGGCAGTGGTGTTACTCTCACCTGAGAGACTGTGCAGCTATCACTTTCCAAAAACTGTAAAGAGAAATAGATTGAAGTATGACATATTACTTCTCAACAGAAGGAAAAGGTACACTTTATTCAGCTATGTAGCAGAACCCTTCCCTCCAAGAAACAAGTCTGGTATGAGTTTTTATTTTTATAAAGCAGATGAATTAAAATGCCATAACCACGAATAACGAATGCAGCATTGTAACTGAATCCTGAATTTAGTGAGAAGTGGAGCTAGACAAAGTGAGTATTGCTACCATATTGCTTGTTTGGACCTTGATCCAATTGAAAAAAAAAATGATTGTTAGAGGGAAAGGGTAAGAAATTGTCCCTATCCAGGGGACATGAGATTAAGGCATAATTAACAATAGTATGTTGGGGGTTTTTTTCTCCTTGAATAAATACCCAACATAAAAAGATACTGGATACTGTCATGGGAATTTTTTTTTTTTTTTTTCAAAATGCATCAGTTAATAGTGCTGTACCAGAAGAATTCTGCATTGCAATCCATTTCTCAAAAGAGCAAACAGATTTTTTTATATTTCAAAATCTGACATGGGGCTAGACATATTGTCAATTTCCCAGCTGCCCCAATTCATGTGACTTGTGCTCTGATAAACTTCAAACACTCTTTAATGCTGTGCTGCAAGTTGGAGTGATATTACCCCCTCCCTTTTCCCCCACCCAGCAGCCTAACAACAGAACAATGAGAAGGTAACCAGATAACCGCTCCCTAACTCAAGATAACAGCTCCCTGGTAGATCTAAGAACAGCACTCAATAGTAAAACCCATGTCCAACTGCATACTATTCAGTTACATTGAGAAGGAAAAACAACAGCCTGCCAGAAAGCAGTTCCCTCCTAAAGTGCTGGCACAAGTCACATGACCGGGGCAGCTGGCAAATTGACAAAATGTCTATACCTATGTCAGATTTCAAAACTGAATATAAAAAAATCTGTTTGCTCTTTTGAGAAATGGATTTCAGTGCAGAAGTCTACTGGAGCAGCGCTATTAAATGATGCATTTTGAAAACAAAAATGTTTCCCATGACAGAATCCCTTTAAATAGTCTACAATGAGAATTAATTGAAAGCACTTGTTGGGCCCCAGTGGAGCCACCTTGTACAGCTTTGCATTATTTGTATAAGTGGAGATTTGGAGAGCTGCCTTATCACCCTATTAACAATGTTTAGCTCCCTAATATGTTATTTTGGCATGTCTGCATCCATTCTACAGATGGTACTGATTTTTAATGGAGAAAAACACTATTATTTTAAATCAAACCCACTTACAGTTACTTCACTCGCATTTCTGAGCTAATTGATGAAAGGTTATTTTCTTTAGCTGCAGTTGGTGCTGGCAAAAAGTGTTTCAAAACAGTTTGTCAAAACAATCCAAAATAAACTGCGGAGGCCTGTGCCATAAAAGAGTTAATGTTACGTTCCATCCATGTCATTTGCAGTGCTTTATTTAAGAGTTTAATACATGATCAGTTAATGACCGTTTCATAACATTAATCAACCTCAATAAATTCATACTTGACCTGCTGGGAATGTTTCTGCCTGGTCTCATTACAACTGATCTTAAAACCATGAGAATTCAGTTGACCCACGCAAAATGTTTAATGACTTAATAACCGGCACTACACATATAAATATTATTCGGAGATCCTGGATCATCTCAACTCATAAATGTGTATTTTATACGTGCATAGCTGATTGTATGGTATGTATGTTTGTGTATTATACATACATGGTCATGCCAAAAAGGTGGCCATCTCCCATAGACTCCATTTTAACCAAATAATCCATATATTTAAACGCAATTTCCTTTTTCTCTGTAATAATACAGTAGCTTGTACTTGATCAAAACTAAGGTATTATTAATCCTTATTAGAAGCAGAACCAGCCTATTGGGTTTATTTATGGGTTATTTATTAAATGTTTAGTTGTATTTTACCCAAAAATGTGCGTTTTGGAGGGTATTTTCTACCAATTTTTTCTAATGAAATTTTTGGGTTTACAAAAGAAACCAAAAACTATCAATCCAAAAATACTCCAGCTAAAATCTGTCAAGGTCCTGTAGAAGTTAATGACAGAGATCCCTTTAACCATTTGAAGATGTTAATAACCTGCATGATGTGTTTGGGCTTTTTTTTTGGTGGGTTTCATTCGACAGCTCAATTAATTTGAGCACTTTTTTTTTTGCAGGAAATTCAATTAATGGAGTTTTCAGGTTTTTCACCTCAAATTAATTGATTTGAGTTTTTTTCTTAAATTAAGAAAAAAAGTGAGTTGTGAGTTCATTCGAGGTATAAAAAATCCTCACAATGTTATAGAATTTGACCTTTGATAAATAAATGTTTACATGATTTTCTAGTTGACTTAAGGTATCCAAACTATGTAAAAATCCCTTATCCTGAAAAAACCCCAGGTCCCCGAGCATTCTGAATAACAGGTCCCATACCTGTACAGACAAATAGTTCCAAAAATAAGTATATACAATGATAACAAGTAGCAGGGTGGTGCACTTTTAAGTTACTTTTAGTATTTTATAGAATGACCAATTCTAATCAGTGGTCTTCATTATTTACTTTTTATAGCTTTTTAATTATTAGCCACCTTATTCTCACTCTTTTGAGCTTTCAAATGGGGGGGGGGGTCACTGACTGGCAGGCACTTCCAGTAAATGAAGGGTTACTTTGTCATTTAAATAGCAGTAGTAATGGTGGCAGGTGGACTAGGGTGTTGACTGCTGATGTTTTAAGATGGATGGTTCCCCACCAATGAATTAGGGTTTCCTTGTCCTTTACAGGAATAGTAAAACCAAAATTGAAAGTGTATCAAAATGCAGAGAAGCATAATGGGTAAAAAAAGAATTTTGTCTTGAAGGCAAAAAACATGTTGGATCCAGAAATTTACAACAGATCCAACAGCATTCATTATTGTGTGCACGACCAACTCTTATTGTGTTATTTGCATCAGCAGGGGCACTTTGCTTTAAAGGAGAATTCAACCCTGTAAAAAAAAAAAGAATACCCATACCCCCCACCCCACGTAGACCCTCCTCCCCCCAGCCTAACTTCCCCCCTGGGGAAATGCCTCATACTTTATATCAGGGGTCCCCAACCTTTTTTACCTGTGAGCCACATTCAAATGTAAAAAGTGTTGGGGAGCAACACAAGCATGAAAAAATCCCTGGGGTTGCCAAATAAGGGCTGTGATTGGCTATTTGGTAGCCCCTTTGGGACTGGCAGCCTACAGGAGGTTCTGCTTGGTACTATACTTAGTTTTTATGCAATTAAAACTTGCTTCCAAGCCTAGAATTAAAAAATAAGCACCTGCTATGAGGTCACTGAGAGCAACATCCAAGGTGTTGGAGAGCAACATGTTGCTCGCGAGCTACTGGTTGGGGATCACTGCTTTATACTTACCCCTCGGCGCAGATTCAGGCAGTGGAGCCCCATGCAGCCTTCTTCATCTGCTTCGGTAAGCTGACTGGGACTTCTGCAATTTCCGTCCATTTTGGTGCATGCACAGTTGTCGCAAAATGCTCCAATGCGCCGGCGTTCTAGTCAGCTTACCAAAGTGGTTGAAGATGGCTGTGTGGAACTCTGCCGCGTGAATCTGCTCCAAGGGACAAGTTTAAAGTATGAGGCATTTCCCTGGGGAGGCAGGCTGGAGGGAGGGGGGTCTACGTAGGGTGGGGGGTACAGGTTTTTTTTACAGGATTGAATTCTTCTTTAAAGGAACAGTTACACCAAAAAATGAAAGTGTTTTAAAGTAATTAACATATAATATAATGTTGTTCTGCACTGGTAAAAGCTGTGTGTTTGGTTTACGGTACTATAGTTTATATAAACAAGCTGCTGTGTAGCCATTCATGCTGGAAAAAGGAGAAAAGGCACAGGATACATAGTACATAACCGATAAGCTTGCTCCAATACAATGTTGTTTTATCTGTGATCTATGTAACCTGTGCTGTTTCTCCTTTTTCTAGCTTGTATGGCTGCCCACGTGGCTAAACAGCAGCTTGTTTATATAAACTATATTAGTGTTTCTGAAGCAAACACACCGCTTTTACCAGTGCAGAGCAAGCAACAGTGCCTTATATTGTAATTACTTTAAAAAGCTTTAATTTTTTTTTTTTTCAAATAACACAATGAGAGTTGGGCCTGCTCACACAAATGCATGCTATTGGATTTGTTGTCATTTTCTGGATCCAACATCTTATTTGGCTTCAGGACAACATTCTTTTTTCACCCATTTTGCTCCTTTGCATTTTGATACACTTTAAGTTTTAGTCTTACTGTTCCTTTAAAGGACAAGGAAACCCTAATTCATTGGTGGAAAACCGTCCAGCTTAAACCATCAGCAGTGGACAAAAGACCCTGGTCCACCTGTCACCATTCCTACTACTATTTAAATGACAAAGTAACCCTTATTTACTGGGAGTGCCAGCCCAGGGACATTATAAAGCAGCACTGTACCATCTTACTTCCTCTCTCAGCCCAGGCATCCCTCTCTGGTAACAGAGATCAGTCTGTTCCAGGCATGCTGTAAGAGAGACAACAGGTTAATCCGTTACAGGGATTGCTGGGGGGTAGTAATACAAGCATGCTGTTCCTTTCTGACTCTATCGACATGTTACTTCAGGTGCACGTATGCATTATATGAACGAAGCAATCTAAGTTAAAAATGTGACCTGAAGCAACAGAGGAATATCAGCTTGTTTAACTTTCTTGGAGCAGTTGAATCAAATATTGGGTTGTGGGTCAGAAATGCAAATATGGATAAGGCCAGTGCCATATGGTAGAGTCCTGCGCGGGTCCATTTTTTGGGACCCGGACCCGCATTCTTACCCGCTTGGACCCGCGACCCGAACCGTACCCGCGACCCGCTGACCATCAAAAATCAGGAAGTGCTGTCATCATAAACAGGAAGTGACATCATCGGAAGTAGGCGGGATCAGAAAAAAAAGGAGTAAAACAGGAAGTGCTGTCATTGTAAACCGGATGTGACATCATCAGTAGTAGAAATGCTCAGAAAAAGGAGTAAAGATCCCTATAGCGAGGATCCGCGACCCGACCCTCAACCCACCAACCTGCAGAACCACCGGCCCGCTTCTATACCCGCACCCAGAAATTCTACGAGCAACCCGCAGGGTACCGTGGGATTTTGCGGGTAACCCGCGGGTACCCGACCCGCTGCAGGCCATATGGGATAATTTTGCCAATTTTAGAATGAGGCCACTGCCAGTGTTATGTTATCCAGTTGGGTTGTGGATAAAGCTGGACAGGAAACATTTGATTTAGCCCTGCTCACTGGAATAAATACAAAGTCTAAATGGATACAAGAACACGACATTATTACATTTATATAAAGATAAATGCACCCAATTTGGGTGCCCTCAATACAACAATGACACCTCTCTAGTCCTAGCTTCTATACACTGGGTTCCTGACTGCTCCTCCTCTTTAAAGCCTTAGCTGCTCAGCTAGCTGGCCTATCCTCATCTCTCACCAATTACAGTGAGCTACACAAATCTGGCCTACCACTAGCTAACCTAACTACCATATCTCTCAACATTTCAAAAACGGAAAGAGGAACAAAAAGATTAGTCTTGTGAATAATTTTTCGGCCACACCCATTATATGGCCACACCTCCTAAATACCATGTCCATTTTACAAAATTGGGCAGGTTATGGAGAGTTTGAATACGTCTGAGGGTTTTATGTGTTATAACAGTTTTGCTAATGAAGGTGAATTTCCAATTAATCTGTGAGTATTCCCAAGAGACCTGCTCATCTTAAGGTGGCCATACATGATAAAATCCGCTTGTTCAACCAGGCCCGGACTGGCAATCTGTGACTTCTGGCAAATGCCAGAGGGGCTGCTGTAAGATACCATAGACAGTCACTGTGGAGTGGGCTGGTGGGCAACTGATTGGGCCTCTGTGTACTTGAAATGCTAGGGCCTATTTTGAGTTCCAATCCAGACCTGCGTTCAACTACCCGATGCGGTCCATGATCGCAGGAAAAATCAAACCTGCCCACTCGCTATCTGCCAGATTTTTGGCCTGGTATCAAACAGGGAGGCCTGTCAGAAGCCCCCACACAAGGGCAGATAAGCTGCCGAATCAGTCTAAAGGACCAATATCAGCAGCTTTAATCTACCTGTGTATGGCCACCCTTAAATAGGTAGAATTGTATCTTTGCTTATCTTAAATTGTTACAAATGTCCCAAAGTGCAGATGCTGAGTATTCTGAGCACACTGGCAAGAGCCTCTTATTTAATTAAATCAGAAACTTTGTATCTTTTTCTGGCGATTCAGTGCAGGAGATCAAAGAGAAAGTCAGGACATATCCGTAACAATCCGGAACTGCGAAAAAATTGTGACTGTCCACCAAAACACGAGACAACTTAAAATCAGGGGATGCACAATTGAGGTTTTACTGTATTAAATTATATCTATGCCCTACAAGCCCCTATAGCTACGGGCAATGCACTGTAGTTTTGCCATTCGTAACACCTATTTACAGGAGAATGGGTGTTAAAGGGGAGACTGTGATCAAAACAAAAATGTGTTGCCTGTGTTACCATTTAAATATAATATTGATCTAAAGTTACACATAGTAACTTGTAACTCTCACACATGCAGGGCCTGAAATTGGGGAAGACAGAGGAGGCACATGCCTAGGGCACAACTGTGTGTGTGTGTGGGGGGGGGTATTGCAGCAAACCAGTTGATGTGTGAAAGAGTGGAGGGGTGCGTGGATGCTGGGTTTTAGTTTGGAGGGTTTGAACTTGATGGACTTTGTCTTTTTTCAACCCAATTTAACTATGTAACTCCAGTGGAAATATATAAGATCAGGCCAAGAGGCACCTACCTAGGGTGCGAATCGCGGGAATTCGCCGCGAATTCGCCTCTGGCGAATAAATTTGCCCATCACTAAAAATATGAGGATATTAGTCAGCTTTGCATGATTGTGACCTGGGAACTCCTTGCCAACTAATGATATAGTGAATAAAGTACCCCCTCTTGTAAAACATAAGGATATTATAAGTTACCGAGGAGTTTCATGACCATATAAAAACACGAGGTTGAAGGCCGAGTACTTTAATACAGGTCACATAACTCTGAGGTAACTGGGGGTACTTTATTGTAATACACACATTTCAGTGAATCATGTGACAGAAATGACCACAGTTTATAACTGATGACATCGGAACTCACCGTAAGGATATCATTTACAAGATATTCATGGCTTTTGTGTATTATATGAGTTTATTTTACAAGAGGGGGAACTTTATTCACTATAAATGACATGGGGGTAGTCTGAGCTCACGATTAAGGCAGCATCATTGCCCAGGTAAAAACACCTGATGATGTGATAAATCTGCTACTAATGCTGTGATTACACTCAATTTTATGGGGTACATTTACAGTTTGTTTGATATAGTTCTGTTATACAGAAAAATGATTTCCAGTCAGGAGTAATCAGCTTTTAAATGGAAGTATGAAATGCCCCAGTGTCATTGCACTCTTCCATTGAGTCAGTATAGTCATTGTACGAGTCTTCCCTCACACAGGCAGCCCGGCAAGCTTCCGTTTCTCTGGGAATCCGTGTCCTTGCTGTGTACCCTAAGTCACCTCTACTCACAGTATACTCCTGGACGCGGCGCTCTCAAGCAACATAGAGCACACCCCCCACATCCTGATTGGCTACAGCCCTGACTCCTCACCCTTACAAGGCTAGTATGCCCATATATGGGAAGCGGACCCGCCAGTCGAACAGGCATTAGGTTGACCTCTATGCAAGGATCTCTTGTCTAAGGAATCCTACACAGTTTGCTTCACGCCGGACCCGGTGCTGCTGATCCAGAAGTTTCCGCTGACAGTGTAAAGGAAGGAGCTGTCAGTATGGTGAGCGAGACAGAGAGCCAGGCAGCGGGGCTCTCACTGACCGACGAGCACAAAACACATGAGGCAGCGACTAACTCTGGAGAAGGTGAGATTATGGGCTGAAGCAGTGGCGGCGGGGATGGTACTGTCATATAATACTAAATCACACAAAACTCACGCACAACAAGTGTCATAACCGTGTAGCACACAGCTTAGTAGCCGGTGCCGGTACAATAACAAACACACACACACACACACACACACTGACAAAGTCTTTCACTTGCTGGATATACAGAAACAACGGCTCAAACTCAAGTATTTTATAATTGGTGTCGTCCCCAGTTTGCGACCCTCCAGCTGCTACTGAGCAGGTTTCAATGGGACGAGCAGCAGCACTGTAGGTTGGACGTTCCTGGCTCGATTGTAAGCTCTTGTGGTGAAGCATCCCTGCTTTTCAGTATTGAGTTCCGTTAGTGTGTATGTGTGTGTGTGTGTGTGTGGGGGGGGGGGGG
>CM044431.1:161433362-161484128 GCA_024363595.1 Xenopus borealis | reverse complement strand
ATATATATATATATATATATATATATATATATATATATACACAGAGCCAAGCGCTCAATGCTGTCTTTTTTATTTCCATCACATACACCATACACATGCATCATAGACCAAATTCTACTTATAAGTGGCGCTATAAAACGTTTTACATTTAATAGCCAATAAACTACAACTAAATCCATGTGATAAACATTATAAAAAAGGGATAAAAGCGCTTAAGTGTTATAAGATTCAGAATTTGTGACTTCTTGCAGCTGATCTACGAAAAAATCTGTTTGTGTTGGGCAGTGTTATTGAAGTTTGTAATAGAAACCTAACAACCCTTTGTCTGTTGTCTTCTAGATTCTCTTTGCCATGAAAGCAATGGTAATGGTAATGGTAAAAAGAAAAAACGTTCAACTGCTGACCAGGGGCTTGAAGCAATTGACTGTTCTCCTCCAGAATATATACTTCCAGGAAGCACTGAGCGTCCACTGCAGCCTCTCCAGCCTATTAGCAATGATAATAAGGTAAAGTACTGATATCTTGGCCTCCCTATATTGTAATATACAGAAGCATATACCATGTTACAGATGATTCATACTGTATAAAACCATCTAAGGTAACATGCTCAGACTGGGAAATTGGATTTCAATTAGGGTCCTTGAATCAAGTCCAAATCGTGATAGAGACCTACATTGGATTTTTGGATGCACCCAGCATCCCAGCAGGTGTACCAAAAAACTTCCTTTCATACTTCTCTAATGAGTGTCATAGGAGGGCAGCATTAAGAAATTACTAAATTACATTTTTCAGTTAAACTCTATATTGTGATGTCACTAAAAGCAAATTGCCATACCTACGTAACTAACAGTGGTTTATGGAGTGATTCTTTTAAAATTCCTGTGGGCAATGTACATTCCACATTGCAAGCTAACATGCCCAATTGTATTTTTTCCCCCCAGAAAAGTCAAGGTCCTTTTATTTCACAAATTTGTTCCTTTGCTGACTTTTACTTTACTAGTGTTTTCAGCTGATGAATAAACATTGCATAACCTCCTCCTGTAGCAATTAAACAATGTAGGAGACATGCAGTTTAGAAGGGTCTAGAAGAACATTAATAACATCTAAAAAGTGAAATCAGATTTGTAGTTTTTGGTATGTTTAAACATTGCTGCGTTTTGCGGAATAAATACATTGCGGTACATTTGTGAATAGCCCATTACAGGAAGATCCTGCCAAGTGCCAATGACTCTGTGTCCTGCTCGACTTATGCATTGCAGGGTCCTGCCTATGACTGTGAATGCAATCTGTCCCTTACATTGCTAGTTTCAAGCTATTACTCTGTATTGCTTCCTGGCTGTTCAGCCTAGCCTTACAGGTCTCATTTATTCTTAGGTGCTTGCATTATTTGGTGTATTGCCATGCTCACCATCTTGATAACATGCATTGTCATGTCCTGTAAATTATTTTGAATCCTACCTATTTTTACATTCCCAAATCCTACCTTTCATTGTGGGGTTTTGTATCTGAAGCAGTACTAGGTCCTGCTAATTGTATGTATCTGACTTGACAGATTGCAGTAGCAGCAAATGAGCAGATACCCTATTTGGTGCAAGCAGCTGAAAGATTTATTGACCAAGCCAAGGGAACATGCCATCATGTCTTGTCCAAGAACTCGTGTGGGTTTTGAGTTCCTGAAAGCCAATTGTAGCTATATAGACACATTGCATTGTAAGCTTCACTGGGACAGGGGCTGATGTGCCAGGTCCCTCCATTTCTCATATATCTTTAAGTGTATTGTCATGCTTTACCTAACACTTACACAGCTCTTTTGTGAATTGTGTCGGGTTTTGCTTGCAATGGTGGTATTTTTGGTGCTGCCTATTGCTCCCAGTATTAACTAACACATTGGCTTGTGATCAACATTTTGCTCTTCATTGCCGCTGATGTTGCTCCCATTGGTCTCATGGTAAATGCCCATTTTGAAATTTCTGACTTAAATTCAGGTTCTGGAGGAATAAAGACACGCCTTTATTCCAATATAGCTTCCTGTAGGCTAGCAATGTAGTGAAGGCCACTGTTTGTCACAACTAAATAAATAGTATCAATATCTGTTACTTGTAATGATGGTAAACATTCCCAGTTTTCTGTCATGTGTCATGTGTCTGGAGGGAATGCCCGTATAACTGATAAGCATAATGTTTCTTGCAACACCAGTGTGCAGCAATGTTTGTGCAAGGGTTACAAGAGAGCAAATAAAACTAGTAGGTTATATGAGGTTCTCTTCATAGCCAGGTGAATTTTGCCTGCATATAATTTTACACACTGAAACTAAATAATGTAAGTTGGCAGAGCACATATAAAGAAGACTTATGAATGGCCAAATTGATTGAGTGCTCACAGTAGGTGTGTAAGGCTTGAAGGGCCTAAAATATTAAACAATTATAAAAGATTTTTAAAGTATTGTAGAACATAAAAAAAATGTATGACCTCTCAACTGAATGTTTTCAAGTTTCACTGTGACCATACTGGAGTTTTTCATTAGAGAAGGAATCAAGCAAATGTTCACAAAAACATATATACTTATCCAGCACTATTAATAGTGTACATAGGTAATATACTGTCTATAGTTGGATGGGGCTTAAGCTTTCTAGTGAACTGGTTGTCCAGATCTGAGCAGTAGGAACTCCAAATGGTTATGACAGGCTCTTGTACTTCCTCATAGGGTAAGCTCTTTTTTAATTTCAATAAATTGTAAATGACAAGACAATGCATAGTGCAATGCTATAAAGCAACACTGATTAACTGATAAATTATAGAAGTTGACATTTTTGTGTCATATTGGCTATGTCTCTCTAAATGAAAGAAGCTGGCTGCAATTCCTACAATCTCTCTGTGATAGTTTCTATATGAATCTGTGTTGGTCAGTAGCAGCAGAAGGGCAGAGAAGAACGATTCAGGCACCAACCCAGGGGAACTCCATTCTTCTACAAGGACACATATGGACTCTCAGTTCCTAAAACTTCACCTGTAGTTTTATAAACACTTCTCCAGCTTTGCTGGGATTATCTCTAAAAGGCTCATGCTTACAAGTTAATGGGAATTTATCATTTGAAACAGACTGCCCATTGGGGCATCGGTTAAGGACACTAAAGATATTTTATATACTAAACTATGTACTACATGAATGATGACATGAAAGCACTGATAATGCTCTCTTTGGTTTTTTCTATAATGCTTAACAACGTTTATTTATCTTAGACTGCACCACCGGGGCAGGGGCTGAATGATGTATAAGCTCTGTAAATTGCTGTGAAATATGTCATATATGTCTATATAGATTACATAATATTTTTCATTAAGGACATTTCCCTTTTCTTATTACTGTAGCCACTGCAGTGCCTCAAATCCATGATAATGAGTGGGTGGAATCCTCCTCCTGGAAATCGCAAAATGCATGGGGATCTTATGTACTTAAATGTCATAACAATGGAAGACCATCACATTAACATCACAGCTTCCAACAGAGGATTCTACATCAACCAGTGAGTCTAATAGTGCAAGCATTTATTTACAGTACATTTACATTCACTATGAGCAATGGTGCACTCCATCAGGTACATTTATGGTCTTTCATCTCAAAAGCAGTCTGTCCTGTCCAATCTATCATTATGAGAATAAATATATATATATATATATATATATCCATCAGGTACATACATTTAAGATCTTTCATCTAAAAGCAGTCTGTCCATCTATCATTATGAGAATATCAGACAGAGGATGGCAGGCACTGCTGTTACTGTTTTTTTACTCAGCATTACTAATTTAATAAAGGGCTAGGATGTTCAATGCACTCAGGTTATCGTCGTCACTACATTTTTTTTTTTTCATAGTTTAACAACCCTGCATGGGATAATGAAAAGCAAGTTTTGTCTTCAGGGAATACATTGGGAACTGGCAGACATTAACCATAGACACCTAAGCAACCTCACAGTTGTGATCATGAGCAGACTGTACTGCTTATAGAGAGCAGGCCCGGACTGGCAATCTGTGGGTTCTGGAAAATACCAGAGGGGCTGCTATAAGGTCCCATAGAACGCCAGTATTTAGTGGGCTGGTGGGAGCTGTTTGGGCTTCTGTGTGGGCTGACTGGGCCTCTGTGTACCTGAAATGCCACAGCCTTTTTTGATTTTCAGTCCAGTCCTGATAGAGAGTGGCTCATCCAAGATAGTTTGCAAGCTACCACTCTTATATCTTATATAGAAACTGATTCACTGATCGACCCATGGACAAAATAATGGTGTCCTCAGGTCTGTTTCTAGTCTGCCATTTTTTTTGTAGGAAGAAAGTTTTGTTGAAGAGTAATCAAGCACTTATCTAAACTTAACACTTGCCTAAACTGGCCTCCGTGACTAGTGTAAAATGCAAGAGACACATGATTTTATGCACAAACCATATTAAAATAAAAGCTGAACAATTAAGGTATTATATAGTATCCAATGGTTTGGCAACAACATGCATGACATTTTTTTCATCTGTTTACTTTTAAGATCAACAGCAGAATTTTTCAACCCCAAACCAGCTACCCCAAGTCATCTGTGTCACAGTCTTGTGGAACTATTAAACCAAGTCAGCCCAGCTTTTAAGAAGAACTTTTCTGCACTGCAAAAGAGGAGGTACGGTCCAGAGAAAATTGTTGCTAAAAATATGTATCACATAATTGTCACATAATCACACAACTGTCCGTACTGCTGATGAATAAAAATGTGTCTGTGTGCAAAAGAACTTAGATAATGTAACATATACCGCTGAAATGGAACAATTAACTTTAATGTCTGTTTAATGTCTATATATATATATATATATATATATATATATATATATATATATATATATATATATATATATATATATATGCACATACAATGTATTAAATAAAGCTTTGTGTGCATATATGCAATAAGGTAACCCAACAAAATGATTCTATTTCCTCTCAATCAGGATCCATCGGCACCCACTGGAGCGCATAGCAACTCCCTATCAAGTTTACAGCTGGATGGCTCCAAGCACAAGTCATATCATTGATTGCGTAAGAGCAGAGGATGCTTATAACTCCCGTTTGGGCTATGAGGAACACATCCCAGGACAGGTACTAACTCCCAGTGCGGCTCAAAGATTTGCATTCAGCTTCCAATTTTAAGGCGACTGTTCAAATTTATTGGTCAATATGGATCAACACACAGGTGCAAAAGAGCCCAGCTCCTATTTCTGACTACAGTCAAGTGATAAGTAGCCTTTGCCTAGTTATTGCCTAGTTATTGCAAACCATCCCTAGGCCAGCTGATGTTTAAAAGAGATGTTGGCACTGGCAGTTTATTCCTCAGCAATTGTAGTAAGGATGCCACAATGTAAGTATAATTCTGGCATGAATACTTTTATAAATAAAATGCTACAATGGATTTTGTGCCTAAAAATTGTCGCACAGCCTTGGTTTTATAAACATGTATTTTATTTTAAACTTTTTTGTAGTAGAAACTGATGAATAAACAGGCTATGGAACAGACATAACACAATTTTTAGAATGCAGAAAGAAAGAAATTTTCCAGGTTTTTCTGACAAAAATAGTAAGAATTCTGGACCTGCTCCAAGGAATAGTTGGAGGACATATAAATATAGGGTAAAGATACCTGTAAGTTGTTTAACGTAAAAAACATTTTTTTTCCTAGCAAATGGGCAAATTTGACAAATCAGTTATTTAACATATACTGAATGCCATTTTTTGTAGAACCAGCAATTATCCTTGCTAAGAAATACATGATAGCTGCAGCTGGAGGGACCATGGTTAAAAATGACAGATTTATGACTTGGGCATAGTCAGGGCTGCCTCTTGGAAAAGTAGTCAGCACAACGATTTTCTCTCCTGTAGAGACTTGCTGCATTTTCCTCAGTGGCCACTTTCCACTGATATCACAACAGTCTTTGAATGTAGAACAGCACCAAACTGTGAAACTTTAGTGTTTAAAAGGCCTTTATTTCAGCTTTGGGCATCACCAACGTTTCAGGCCATGCGACCTTTTGTCAAGCATTACGGACACTCCATTAAACATGCTTTTTATACTCTCCACCACCATCTAGTGGTCATTTACAAAGGTAGAACTGTCATAACAATCAGAGTAGTGTAACAATATCAAACAAACATAGTGTCCATATAGATATAATAAGAAGGGGCTCAAACCCTTAAGGTGAATGTTCAACAGCCTGTGTATATTACAAACATCTGTAAAAAACATAAATAAGTAAAGAAACCATTAAAAAAAAATTTTTATGTTAAAATCCAAATTTAAAATCCCAATAGTCAGGGCTGCCATCAGAAATCACAGAGCCCCAGACAAAATTTCCTGGGCCCCCTGGGCTGCACCCACCACAAGCCCCACCCACAGCTCTGCCCTCCACTCCACAGTAAAAAAAATTGGTAAATTCCAAATAAAGCTGGATGGAGCACGCAATAAACAGACTTAGCTGCAAAAATATTTATTCAAGCCACTAAATAAAGCTGGATGGAGCACACAAGAAGCAGACTTAGCTGCAAAAAAACCATGATAAAAAAATTGTGGCTAGCCCCCTCCCCAAAGTTTAGGTACCACAAAGGGTTAACTTTAGGGGGGGCCTGCCATGTTGCACTTACTTGATTAGCTGGGTTCCCCTGCTGTCACTGAGCTGCCAACTTCAGAAGGGGGGCGGGAGCACAGGTGGCTGCATCTTCTTCCAGCGACAGCATATTCTTCCCTTATTGGTCAAAGAATTTTAAGTCCTGCTAAAGATGCATGGTGATTGGATGAGCAGCTATCCAATCCCTAAACAGCTCACCCGGAACTTCAACTTTTTTTTACCAATACAGAAGGTGCTCCCCCTGTGCTCCCACCCTCTGTTCCTGAAATCAGCAGCTCTCAGAAAGCAGGGGGGCCCGGCTAATCGAGTAAGTGCAGCACAGCCGGTAGGGTTGCCACCTGTCCGGTTTTGACCTGGACAGCCCGGTATTTTGAATGGCTGCCCGGGTCAATGCTTCCTGCCCGGTTTTCCAAATAAGGAAAACTGGGCGGGATTAGCTTGATTGCAGCATCATAGCTCCGCCCTGTGACATCATGGGCCCGCCCACCGACGTCACGGGCTCGCCCCCCTGTCCGGCTTGAGCCACAGGGAAAGCTGGCAACCCTAACAGCCGGGCCCCCCTTACCCTCCGGGCCCGGTACAACTCTCTACCCTGTCAGCAGCCCTGGGCATAGTAAGTCCTTCCAAGCATAATTATTTGTCAGGGAACAGAGAGGGAGAGACTTAATATGTGGTTGCACAATGCAAATCTTATTTTCATTTTCAGTTATAAAGTAAAATTACTAGAATTAATAGAAGTTGGTATACAATAGATGCATAGATTGGGAAATACTTATAATTCTATTACATCACACTATTTGATTAAATATTCATCTTTGTAAATATTTTTTTTGTTTGTTGCTTATCCCTATAAATGACCCTTGTAAGGCAAAGAAATATAGTCATACTCCTGAGTTTGAACCGTTAGAATGAGTTATTCACTTTGTATTTTTAAAGACCAGAGACTGGAATGAAGAATTGCAAACCACAAGGGAACTTCCACGAGGCCTTCCCACAGAGCAACAACTGAGACAAAGGGCCACCTTTAAGGTAAAAAAACTGCTGCTTCTGATAATTGTTATAACAGTTATTTATATGTAGTTATAATGCACCAACATATTCCTCATAGATTTACAATAAATGCCATTAATTCCACAACACATACAAGGAAAGATGAAGAATGAGTTAATAATTATTTTATCCTAGTAATTATTGTCTGTACTGTGCATTTGGTTCAAATAAGGTGAACAGCAGGTCTCACTCATAGTTTTCCAGCTTCTCATACTATTGAATGTCTCCCAGTCACTGTGCAGTATTACTCACTTAAGGGTCGCAGACAGTGTTGGACTGGGATGCCAGGGGCCCACCAGAAAACCTTAGACCATGGGCCCACCAGAAAACTTTAGTCCGTGGGCCCACTTTTTAAACTATTCCTCCTCACCTCACTCTACCTTTTCATTCTCCTAGGCCTAGTCTTTTATATCTACTTACTATATTCTTCCATTATTAAGCATTTTTCCATATAAAGAAATAGGGAATGACCATAGGATAGGTTAAATTGTTATAAACAAGAGGCCCACTGACACCTGGGCCCACTGGGAGTTTTCCTGGTGTCCCAGTGGGCCAGTCCGACACTGGTCGCAGATAAGGTATTTGTGGCAAAGCAGTTAAACAAAAGTGTATATATTGGGGCAGGTTTATTAAAATCTGAAATTAGAGCACTTTCTATTCATTGCTAGGAGATTTTTAGAAGTGTATTCATCAATGGGTAAAAGTTACAGTTCATTTGATAAATTCGCTTCTAAAATTCCCATTCCAATGAATAGAATGTAGATGAGTTTTTTTCTGTTGTGAGCTCTAATTTCACACTTTGATTAAGCTTCACCATTGTATCTGAAGGCTGTTTATGACTAAACACTATAAAGTTGTATATTGTGTGCCATGGGGCACAAAACGCGTCAGTAGTAACAACTTAATGCTGACATGCTATTAATATATATGAAATAAAGAAATATTTATTCATCAATATTACACAAGTCAAGGGAATCCTTATTGGAAAATATTCTATTTAGGATATTGCCTGACCACAATAAACATAATGATTTCAGTTTTGTTCACTTTACCAGATCAACTCTGATTTTGTTGGTGCATCTACCAGAGGGGCCATGGCAGTAATCGATGGTAATGTTATGGCAATTAACCCCGGGGAGGAGACCAAAATGCAGATGTTTATCTGGAATAATATTTTCTTTAGCTTTGGCTTTGATGTGAGGGACCATTACAAGGACCTTGGTGGAGACCACGCAGCTCATATTGCAGCCAACCATGACTTGAAAGGAGTACAAGCCTACAGTGATCTAGACATTGAAGAGCTTTATGTCTTGGGAACTGTGGTGCTTGATTACAGAGGATACAGAGTCACAGCACAGTCTATAATTCCTGGAATTCTAGACCGTAAAGAAGACCAAAGTGTGGTATATGGCTCAATTGACTTTGGAAAAACAGTTTCATCCAGTGTGAAATACCTGACATTGCTACAGAAATCGTGCAAACCACTGAGAATAATGCGACATACAGTACTGAACGAGAAGGACGAGGAAGTGATGCTTTGTTCTTCTGTGGAGTGCAAAGGAATTGTGGGTAATGATGGACGCCATTATATACTGGATCTCCTACGTACTTTCCCTCCTGACTTGAACTTCTTTTCACTGAAAGAAGACGAGGCATTGAAAGAAGACTGCAGCCATCGCTTCCCCAAGTCCTACCGTCACAAGTTATGCAATCTCCGTCCAGAGTTAATAGACTCTTTCTATCAACACAAGTAAGCACATCATTTAAAATAATTTAATTCTATATATCTTTAACTATGCAAACCTAAGTTGTGCTCTTACTCCAAAAACATTTCATCCCATTTGTGGACTTATATTTAAGCAGTGCTTAGCTTCCTTTTATTTTCACTTGAATTATCTTTAAGGACAGGATTATTATGTGCACAGAAACCCAGTTATCAGGGAATATGCATTTATCTACATCAATGGGAGATGCCTTATTTATTGCTTTAATAGGAGTGGGCTTGATTACTTTTTAGCTCACCATAATTATAACCCTCCCCGTTGGCTTTTAATACTCAAAACTGCCTTTGGTAATATTTCACTTTTAAAGCCAAGGATGAAACAGCCCATGTATGATTATTTAAAAGTACACATAGCATTGTTATAGACAAAAATTTGCCCTGATACTTATTTCTAAAGCCAAATTATTTTGGAAGGCTGAGTTTTGCTGGGTGTTGAAAGCAACTGCTAATTGATCTACTCTTAAAGGGATCCTGTCATGGGAAAAAAAAAATTCAAAATGCATCAGTTAATAGTGCTGCTCTAGCAGAATTCTGCAATGAAATCCATTTCTCAAAAGCGCAAACAGATTTTTTTTTCATTTTGAAATCTGACATGGGGCTAGACATTTTGTCAATTTCCCAGCTGCCCCATGTCATGCGACTTGTGCTCTAATAAACTTCAATCACTCTTTACTGCTGTACTGCAAGTTGGAGTGATATCACCCCCTCCCTTTCCCCCACCCAGCAGCCTAACAACAGAACAATGGGAAGGTAACCAGATAACAGCTGCCTGGTAGATCTAAGAACAACACACAATAGTAAAACCCATGTCCCACTGCGTACTATTCAGTTACATTGAGAAGGAAAAACAACAGCCTGCCAGAAAGCAGTTCCTTCCTAAAGTGCTGGCACAAGTCACATGACCGGGGCAGCTGGGAAATTGACAAAATGTCTAGCCCCGTGTCAGATTTCAAAACCGAATATAAAAAAATCTGTTTGCTCTTTTGAGAAATGGATTTCAGTGCAGAATTCTGCTGGAGCAGCACTATTAACTGATGCATTTTGAAAAAAACATGTTTTCCCATGACCGTATCCCTTTAATTATACAGCATAAGCAAGAGTTGGTCAGAATAATTAAGAATATGCCTAGTGGGGAATAAAGTTGTCTTATTTTAGCACTGTTATTGTTGCTGAAGGGAGGTGTAGAGTGGAACTAAAGCTCCAGAACCAACGTTTGGCTATTTTGTCTGTTTGCATGCATTACTGAGACTTGCACTGGATTTTTCATCTTGGGCAGTTTGCAATGCACTGATGCAGTGCCAGAAGGGCTAGGTGTAAGAGTCCTTTATGGGCTTCTTTAAATAAAGCCTGGTTTGTTGAAGTTAATTTATAGCTATGGAATTGTGATTTTTGCTAATCGCTGTGGGTCCTCCAGTTACCTGCCAGTGATTGAAAGTTGAAGTTAGTATTGGTACGTGACCCATGATGATTCCCACTGAAGTGGATGTAAGGTAATCTGGTACAAGAAGTTTGTTCAAATGACATATACCCATGGTTCTGTTTTTTGATAAAGATACAGTATAGTCACCACATGATCATGTAACTCTAGCTTAGTCTTACTGAGTTAATGGTCCAACATCACTTTCTCCTCTTATATCATTCAGCCTAGTGAAGAAGTGGGGAAGATAAAACAAAAAAATGTGCCTTTAGTATTTATCTTTTCTTCTCTGGCTGAAAAACACTTGTCAATATAAACCAATTAAAATAAAGTAGTAGATGATACATATTCCTATAAATGAAGTCAAGTCGTGCTACTGATCATAGGGAATGGAACACCATTTCCAGGCATACAACCGATTTTGAACTTTGGTTTCCATAACATTAAAGCAGAGCAACATGGTAACCTCCAAAAAGGGTGTAAAATAGAGGTGTCTGCTCATAGTAGAATACCCTTGTGCCTGCACCCATCTGAACCCAAGCAACGTAAAATATATTTATTGTCTAAAAATGTATGCTTATGAATTCCTGTGGTTTTCAGCTACAGGATCCATTATCCAGAAAGCCCAGACTTACTTAAAGGCCATCTCCGAAAGGCACCATTATAATCAAATATGTGTTTTAAAAATTATTCCTTTTTCTCTATGGTGATGAACTTGATCCCAACTATGATATAATAAATCATAATTGGATGCAAGGATGCAAACCTATCCTGTTGGGTTTAATTCATGTTTTGATTATTTTTTTGTAGATTTAAGATACAGGTTCAAATTACTGAAAGATGCCTTATCTTGAAAACCCCAGGTCCCGAGCATTCTGGATAATAGGTTCCATACCTGTATTATGTTTACAGCTACAACATCAAAATGCAATGCTATTATTCAAAAATGTTCAGTTGTTTTAATTAAAGGATCGATTCACCTTCAAGTTAACTTTTAGTATATTGTAGAAGGGCCAATTCTAAGAAACTTTTCAATTGGCCTTCATTATTTATTTTTTATAGTTTTAATGATTTGCAATTTTCTTCTGCTTTCAAATGGGGGTCACTGACACCATCTTAAAACAAATGCTCTGTAAGGCTACAAACGTACTGTTATTGTCACTTTTTTATTACTTATCATTCTATTCGGCCCATGTCCTATTCATATTCCAGTCTCTTATTCAAATCAGTGCAGGGTTGCTAGAGTAATTTGTACCCTAGAAACCAAATTGCTGACACTGCAAACTAGAGAGCTGCTGAATAAAAAGCTAAATAACTATAAAACTACAAACAATAAAAAATTAAAACCAATTGCAAATTGACTCAGAATATCACTCTCTACATTATAATAAAAGTTAACTCAAAGGTGAACAACCCCTTTAAATAAGTCTCACTCCCTTATTGCTTTGAGTTGTGTTGGTGCCTCTTTCTTTCCAGTGTAGAACAGTGGATGTGATTTTGCCCACAGGCTGACAGCTGATGTTTTATCACAACAGGTATGCTCAGTTTATGAAGCTGGTAATGGAGAAGACAAAAGATGGTGATTCCCAACAAAAGAATGGAATTGATCATGAATCCCAGGAAAATGGTAATGTTGCAGAACCTTTGCTCAGACTGTATAGAAATCTTAACAACTGTATAAATTGCACCACAACATTTGATCTACCTTACAGAAACCAATACATTAAAGGGGAACTCTGGCTTCCAAACCTAAATTTGATAAAGAGGACAACATAACACATAAACCCCTAATAAACCCATCACAGTTACCTGTATCTTCAATTTAGTATGAATACATGCCATTTTCTATGCTGAAATCCAACTGTTTAACAGTTCTCCTCTTTCTGCATCATTTGAATCCCCAGCAGGGAAGGAGGGACTAAACACTGATGTTACAAATTGTAACCACTTCTCCACAGCTTACATACAGCATGCAGAAACGAAATTAACCAATATGCATTGCACTGCAATGTTCCTATCCTTATTGAAATAATGTGTGCAGGGAATTGTGTGGTTTGGAGGATGCAAGCTGAGGACAGATGGCTGTTGATACAAAGTAACAGTAGTCAGCCAGCTCAGCAAAATAGTCCGACAGATTAGCCGGAGAGCAGGGGGCTAGTCTTAGGTAACTGTCAGAAACCATTAAACCATGAAAAGTCTGCATATCTTTTTAATTGATGTATATTGCAAAGTTGCTTGAAATTATGTTTACTTTTCAAAAAGCTTGTAATGTTTTTGTGGAGTTCCCCTTTAAGTTTAAGCAAATCTATATGTGTCCCAGCTAGCAGGGAATGTTGCAGACTTTGGGTTCAATTTATCATGGCTATTTAATGTTAAATGTCCTTTAATGTTAAATCTTTGCATCACTGATGTCAACCAGTGGAGAAAGGCCTACATGAATCACTAGTAGCTCTAAAGGTTTTTACTCTGTTCCACAGATGAGAAGATGGAGGTGGATATTGTTCAGAAAGCATGTCGAGAAGTTGGTTCTGTCCTGGAATATACATTTGACATCCGTTTTAACCCGGACATCTGCTCCACAGGTAAAGGGGGAAATGTCAGAACAAACTAGGCATGTGGCCAAATCTGAGCACTTTTTTTGCAAGACTTGGATTCAGTTCAACCCATGTTTAGCCCAATCAAATCCAAGAGAACTGTAAAAATTAAATTGACAATTTTTGGTTCAGGAGTGATGTAATCGTTTATTTTTGTCACATGTAAATAAGCAAATTAGATTTCAGACTTGGTATGAAACAGTTTGATTTTATTTTTTTGCAGAGGAATTGGTCCCCATAGATTTGGTGTATCCCTAGAATAAGCTGTATATAATATTGCATTGTCATTCATTTATAATGTTGGTCATTGTTCCGCAATTTTTATGTATATTGCCAGCATTACCTGGGGAAAATAACATCTGATTCAATCAATTTACATCATTACATAGTTAAGGCCAAAGTCCATCAAGTTTCAGCCCCCCAAATGAACCCCCATGCTTTTGGAATTACAACAATCACATGTCTTTCTGCCTATTTCTAAAGGCACCAATCTATTTTAACTTCTTGCTTAGTACAGTAATGTTGGAATCTGTCTTTTTGATATGTGTCTTGTTTGGCATGTTAAAGACTAATGTTAATGCTGGAACGGAACAGCCATGTATCATGCAATAAACATTCACTGTTCAGGAGACAACTATAAAAGCTACTGGTATATGACTTACACCTACCACTATAGATATCGAACCCAGACCTGGACATATGTGTATTTTCTCACTAATCAGTAATCCCTAATAGTTTATAACGATGAGGACGAATGTCCCATCCCTCGGGCCCTCAGCTAGCCAATGAAGTCGTAGACAGAAAGCCAACATCTCAATTTTTGTTTTTTTGCTAGCTTGGCCAAAGTGCCTGGTGACAGATGTGACATTAGTACAGCTGTTACACCAGCAAACTGCTCACCATCCCTGATACTGCTTTGTTTACTATATTTGTTCATTTGAATGCTATTTACCCGAAGAAAATATCTAATTTCTCCTATATCTAGTTGTAAGGTTTCCCGAGTCCCAGAAGGCAGTGAATCAGTTGCAGAGGCGCTTGTTGAGTGAGGCTTCAGCATTTCTGCGGAATATACAGATTCCCGCTTTTGTAAGTTCTTCTTCTTTCACCTGTGTCTAACAGATTTAGATGCACTTTGTTCTCTTGTTTTAAGATCAAGGAATGCATTTTTATTTATGTACAATGTGCTGATATAGCCAAAAGGTTAGGTTTAGTTCTTTAATGAATGAATGTTCGTTGCATCATATGTATAATACTATAGTGGTATAAGGCTAATATTGCTTAGTGTGAATTTCCACAATGACTGAAAAATTCAAATTCTCTTATATTTTACTGTCTGAAATGTATGGAAGATCTACTCTGTATATTACAAGTCATATGAATGAGAGGAAGGGATTCCAAGCAAACAAAACATAGGAATATGTATATAAATATACTTCTGTAAGAGTATCCCCGATGGGATGATGGGAAGGTAGGCCGGGTAGGAGGAGGGCCTACGGGGGGAGGGGTTTTGTGCCAAAAGGGTTTCCTTCTCATTTAAAAGCACACATCTCCTTAGTTGCTAGACCTGATGCAGACTAACATTATCCCATTAGTGTTTTCTCATGAGCACTCCTCTCAATTCTCACTAACACACTGATTTTTCTGGCTTTGTAGATTAAAGGCTGCCTGACTCATGGTATTGTTCCCATGGACGGTAAATCACTTACGGAGGCGCTACATTCTCACGGGATCAATATTCGCTACCTTGGATCCATTGCAGAAACGATAGATCAGGTGGAAGAACGGCAACCTTTGGATCATGTTTATGTAAGGACTGTAGATTGGTGTTAAAACAAGCAAACGTAATGTATATAAAGTATGCATTTTATGTCATTCAGAAGCCAGGATTCCAGGCTGTTCTACAGAAGGTATTCATTATACTTCATTGATTGGTACAGCCAGATTGCTTTTCTGTTTTTTTGCACCTCCGTGGTAGCAACACATTGACAATTGGCACTTAGATGGTAATCCCTACATAAAATAGCCTGGGTCAGAGGACTCCATCATACCACGCTAAATGCTGTTAATGAGTCCCATGTGGAGGAAACCCAGAGAGCGTTGTAATGAATTTGGTTATTGACCTGGAAAGCTTTAGTGATTGCCTTATTGATTTCTCTCTTATTTCTTCTACAGAGAATTGTAATCATGGAAATAGTCACACGTTCAGCTAAGCAAATTCTACGCAACTACCTTCAGGTAAGGAGTAAAGGAACGAGCAAAAAATGCTCACGAGTTTAAGCATGAAATCTTCATGCAATACAATGGATTTCCTGTAAAAGGTTACAGGTTTATTTAGTTGTATTCATATGGCTGTGTCTCATTCATACACCTGCAGCCTTATAATGTTATACAAGTGATATTTTAGACATCTAGCTTCTAGCTATTGCAAAAACTGTCATCTTTGTCATGATTGCTGGGGTCGAGTCAGGGCCAACCACACAGATCAAAATACGAGTCCCTGTTGAAAACAACTTTCCTAACACTTAAATATGAAATTGTGTATGTGAGTGACATATCCATGTGCCTGTAGGCAGGTATCTCACAGTAATGCAGAAGTCAATGTTACTGTCTAAGCACTTTCCTGACCAAAAACCTTGTCCTCCTGTTTTGATCCCTAGGGAATGGAAATGTCAGCCTTATCAGCAGCAGTAAGCCACTTCCTTAACTGCTTCCTGAGCTCCTATGCTAACCCAGTGGCTCACCTGCCTCCAGATGAGTTGATGTCACGCAGGCGAAAGGGCAAGAAGAAGGTTCGCCCCCTGGAAAATGGAGAAAGCACTGCCTGGACTAGTATGAGTCCAGCTGATTTGTGGAAACAGATCTGTGAAAAGGCCAGAGACAGCTTTGATTTCACACTTCCGCGGTAAGATGCTTTAACCAAAGGCAGCTGCAGCATTTATATATATCCGCATCTGCTCATTGTGCTTATTACAGGACAATTACAAACTTATTGAGTTGTTCTATGATCAATGAATGTAGTTCCTTCCTAGTTTTATCTTTATAAAAATGCATGAGAAAAATACACCAATGCAACATTAGGAAACTTTCAGAGCTAAAGTTGTTGCAGATCTGTAACTCTCAGCATATTCCAGCCATCACAATGGTGACATATGCATTCTTTTTACTGCTGTAATCTACATGGCATATTTCCATATTATTTATGCCAATTCAATCTTCTAGTTTTCTCTACTGTGCTCATTCATTCTCTTTTCTTCATTGTTACAGGGATTCAGTGGATCAACTAGTTGAGAAGTTTAACCTCCAGAAAGTGACCCTCTTGAGGGAATTCTGCAAAAAGACTGGAATCCAGGTATAATAAACAAGAAACCCAATAAACAGGCCCTGTAGTTATTGTTAGAACCGCAAGCAGAGGATAATTACAGGGCTCACAAGTTCTTCTTTGCTGTTGCTGTGGAGTTGATATCCATGTGACTCCCACCTCTTCTGTAGGCACCATTGCTGAATACAGGCTGCAACACATACAGAGAAAGGTGCAAATGTATTTGCTTCACTCCCATTCAAGG
Organism: Xenopus borealis; assembly: GCA_024363595.1. Lineage (NCBI taxonomy): Eukaryota > Metazoa > Chordata > Amphibia > Anura > Pipidae > Xenopus > Xenopus borealis. The sequence goes on along the minus strand of CM044431.1, from coordinate 161,467,070 downwards.
AGTGCAAAGAGTTGGGTTTCTTGGAACAGGACCTAAATAAATTCAGGCAAGCCACAAAGTGCAAAATCCAGTTTGCTTTGCATGCAATTTTGTGCACATTGGACATTGTCCTATATTTTGAAAACTGAGGCCTGTTGCTTTAATCTCAAACAGCAATAAGTCATGCAACTTTAAGTGAAAGGGTGAAAATAGTAACAATATCTCACCTTAGATGAAACCCATCATTTTGCAAATATGCTCCTTAAAAAGAAATAGAAATTAGCATCCAGCTGCCTCTTCTAATTTTTCCTGGAACTTGGGCAGATCATATTAGCATTGTAGTGAAGTTCCATATTCCAGAATTGTTTTCACATTACGGAAAATGACTGAGTTTAGAAACTTGTATCTGTTGTCTGGGTAATGCCGTACCTACCCATCTGTTGTACTCTGACTAACCAGAGGGGTCAGTGACAATCACCAATAAATCACAAAAAAAAAATTATATTTTGACCTAAATTCCTGCTTTTCTTTAGGTTCTTTTACGCGAATACAACTTTGAAAGTCGCCATAAACCAGCATTGACAGAGGAGGACATTCTGAATATGTTTCCAGTGGTAAAACACATACACATTAAGACCAAAGAAGCAAATGAGCTGGTTAATAAAGCCCAAATCAGCATGCAGCAAGGTATGCACCTTTACTTCTTGAATTGGATCTGGTATCTGATTCTGTGCATACGTTGTAATAAGTTTGAAGGGACAGTGTGTTAAAACATCCATAAATATACTGGTTGAGTATATTCAGCTTCATCTTTACATACATATCTATTGTCTGTAGAATAGGCCACATGCTTTTTTTTTTAGTTTAGCTACCCGTTCCTATCTCACTTAAACATACTGTACATATCGAATCAGTTGAAGCCAATCAGGTTTGTATGAATTTTATTAATAGCATATCGACATTTAGAAATCATTAAAATAGCTGGACTCCAATAAAGTTCCTGCACTTTTTAGAAGGAACAGGAGCTTAGGACCCATTTGTCATACAGTTCATAATATTGGAACCATTAAGATTCTGAAAAGCATAATTTGAATGGTTAAGTATAGGCATAGCATTAGTGATCTTGTTTGTTAGACTGTGCTATATTATCTGAAATGTTTATCTATAAGTTTGTTTAAAGTGGACCCGTCACCCAGACACAAAAATCTGTATAATAAAAGTCCTTTTCAAATTAAACATGAAATCCAATTTCTATTTTTTATTAAAGCATTCATAGCTGTTGTAAGCTCATTTAAAAATATCAGCTGTCAATCAAATATTGTCTGCCCCTCCTCTATGCAAATGGCATAGAGGGGGGGGGGCAGACAATTACTTACACTTTCCATTCAGCACTTCCTACATGTCACTGCTCTCCACACATTCCCCCAGTTCTCTTAACCATTTAATTGTGTAGCCAGGGCATGGGGATGGACATTGGGTCCCCCATTCTGGTGCACAAACAAGGGTCTAAGGTGATATAATGCTTGCCTTAATAACAGTAGCCACAAAATGGCTCCTGCCTGCTTGCTGAAGGAAGGAAACTGAAGAGACTGAAGGAAACTAAATAATTTATGTAGTGTAAATAAAGTTAATTTTGCTTGACTGTGATATTTTGGGTGACGGATCCCCTTTAAGTAATTTAATCACAGGCTAATTGAAAAATGTGAATGTTTTGTGTGTGTCCCTATAGGGTGCCTGAAGCAAGCTGCCACCCTGTTAAATGAAGCCTTGGTGCACTTTAATAGCGTGTATGGAGCAGTGCATCCAGAGATTGCTGTCTGTCTGCGTTTGCTCGCCAGAGTCAAGTTTATCTTGGGAGACATAGCAGAGGTAAGGGCAGGATCCAAAATTAGAACATCCTTTCTGTCAAATATATGAATGATAACATGATTCTAGGCAATTTGTAACACTACTAAGATTAGGAATTTTTTTGTTGTTTTTAATACAAAAATATGCAACTACTAAACCCCAAAACACTTGATGAGTTTTTTTGCATATGGTCTCTCAACAGGCATTGGATAACCAGCAGAAAGCTGTGATAATGACAGAGAGGACTCTGGGATATGACCACACCAACACAATCCAAGACTATGTACGTATCTCTGATGTGTTATGTTATCAAGTTATTTGTGTCTGCTTGAAAGTCTTCAGACAGCAGAGCTGAAATGAGTTAGGGGTTATTCACCTTTAAATGAATTTTTAGTATGATGCAGAGAGTCATAGTCTGAGACAATTTGCAGTTAGTTTTCATTTTTTATTTGTGGTTTTTAAGTTATTGAGCTTTTTATTCAGCAGTTCTCCAGTTTGCCATTTCAGGAATCTGGCTGCTAGCAACCATGTACTGATTTGAATAAGAGACTGGAATATGAATAGGTGAGGGCCTGACTAGAAGTATTATTAATAAAAAGGAATGATAACAATACATTTGTAGCCCTACAGAGAATTCACTTTTTAGATGGCGTCAGTGACCCCCATTTCAAAGCTGGAAAGAGTCAGAAGAGGATAGCAGATAATTAAAAAAACTATAAAAAAAAATTACAAAGTTTCTTAGAAACGACCATTCTATAACATGCTAAAAGTCAACTTAAAGGTGAACCACCCCTTTAATAAAATGAAAATTTCCAAATAGAAAATGTGGTGCTGATATTTTGCCTCCAATAAAGTTTAATTATATCTTAATTGGGATCATGTACAAGATACTATTTTCATATTACAGAGAAAAAGGAATTTTGGATTATTTTGATAAAAGAGGCGATGACCTTTCCGTAATTGAGTTTTCTGGATAAAACTGGTACCTGTTTAAGTTTATCATATAGCACATTGACCAAAATATCTCCAAAAAAAGCAGCAAGCATTTCACTTCTGATCTGATATTTCTAATCAATCAAAATATTTTTTGTTGCTTTAGGTCCTTCTTTCTCTCTACTGTTTTGCCAGCGGGCAGTTGCCAGTCTCCTTGAAACTTTTATACCGGGCTCGCTACTTATTGCTACTGGTTACTGGAGAAGATCACCCATCCATGGCTACCTTAGATGTAAGTTTCACATCCATGCATTGCTCCCACTCACATGCAGAGCACCTGGTGTTCTAGCTCTGAATCAAGAATCAGCTGAATAATGAACACTTTGTTGACTGTAATATGTAAATGAAGGAAATACATCATTTTGAGCATAAATGTGCTTGTCTTTTGAATTGTAGCCATGAAAAGTCACATGATCATATGCGTCTGGGGGTAACTGGTGAAAGTAAAATAGCATAAAGTGTCAGATTTACCTTTTAGTTTTATTCCGGAAAGAAAAACTACCTTTCCAAATAATTAGAGCCTCCATTAACTTGCTTTGCATTTATTTTTAGCAGAATTAATAATGCTAAGCCTGTACACCACACTGAACACATTGGTGTATGCCTGCTCAGAGTAGCCAAACACTTTGCCATGAACTACATTAATCTCCTTTTAGAAATGTTCCTGTTTTCATAATTCTGCCCCAAACTGTTTGGATTTGGATTGGCTGAACACTTAGGGGCAGATTTACTATCGATAGGGAAAATTCGATTGATCGATCGATTCGAACGATTTAATCGATCGATCAAATTTTTTTATTCAATCTAAAATAATGATTCCCAATTCGGTAGCTTGGTTCTGGCAAAGTAAGTGGTCGAATAAAAATTTAAAGGGGTAGTAATTCAACCATCGAATAGTCGAATATGCCTAATTTGCATAATAGAAGATTCACATTTAATTTAAATTCGATCGAAGTTCAAATTCTTCATGTGAATTTTGTAAATCTGCCCCTTAGGTTTTGGCTGAAGTAACCCTTGCTTTTGTTCTCATTTGTACAGAGTAATATTGGGGTAGTTCTTCAGGCTGTTCTCGAATGCGACTTATCTCTCAGGTTTCTTGAAAAAGCCTTGGAAACCAATAAGAAATATTTTGGAAACAAATCACTGGATGTCGCCCTCAGGTATAAAAATGAATCAATGTAATGTTTACTCACCTCTCTTTTGCAGCCCCCTTCAATTCTATATATTGCCTGGATTGAACATATTTCACCACATTTGCATAAAATGGGTATGGGATCTGTTATCCAGTAACCTGTTTTCCAGAAGGCCAACTCCCATAGACTTCATTTTAAGAAAATTACTATTAATAATAAAAAGAGTACCTTGTACTTGATCCCAGCTTTGATCTAATTGGTCCTTATAGGAGGCAAAACAATCCTATATGATTTTGTTAAAGTTTAAATGATTTTTTTTAGTAAACTTAAGGTATGGAGATGCAAATAATGGAAAACCCTGAAATGCCAAGCATTCTAGATAAGATTCCTTACCTGTACTTTATTCAAATCTCATGCTGGGGTTTTTGCTATAAGGTATGTTTATTTATAGAGTGTTTTTCACATATATCCACAATCATAGCAACCTAAAGATCTAATCCGTGTGTGTTTTATTGGGACTCTTTCTTTCATATGATTTCTGGTACCCAATCACACCCTGTACTATACAGTATAGTATATATACTGGAATGGTACAGTATCTTTTATCAGCTAGGAGGATTATTCCCCTGCTATCAAATGTCACATCCTCTATATTGACATTTTTGTCACTTTTAAATATAAATTATAGACTCAGAATGATATCTAATCGTAGAACAAGTTGCTCTGGAGCACATCCGAGCGTGGAATTACTTTCTTCGTTTCATATACACACTTGGGGGATAAAGAGATTATGCAAATAGATGTGTAGCAATAGCTTGGCCTCAAGGGGGTTTATATCGCTTACATTTGGCCTTCTATTGTAGGCCTTGTCTGTACTAAAATTCATAGGGAATATATTATCAAAATGAAACATTTTTATGTAATACATTTATTATTGTAGATGAAAATGGATTTATATCAATTCTGGGAAAAAAACAGCTGCTTTTTCTGCTTGCACAGTGGAGTGTATTTCACTCACATTCCTCCCTTCTTACTTACAGTACAGGCAGGTCCAGACTGAGAATTAAAATAGGCCCTGGCATTTCAGGTACACAGAGGCCCACTCAGCCCACACAGAGGCCCAAACAGCCCCCCAACCCACTAAACACTGACTGTCTATGGCACCTTATAGCAGCCCTCTGGCATTTGCCAGAACCTACAGAGTACAGGTATAGGATCTATTATCCAGAATGCTTGGATTGCTTCTAATTTGGATCTTCATACCTTATATCTACTTAAAAAACATTTAAAAGTTAAATAAATCCAATAGGATTGTTTTGCCCGGCATATATGGATTAAAGCAACTTCAAGTACTATCAAGTACAAGCTTATGTTTAGTATTACAGAGAAAAAGAAAATTATGAAAACAAAAATAGAATGATCTCCCAGAGAATGGAGTCTTAAGGAGATGACCTTTCTGCAATTCCGAGCTTTTTGGATATTGGTTTCTGCTTTTATTATGATGTTGCCTCCCTGTAATTCAGCACTGTGTTAATAGTTTGTGCCTCTAGTTTTGTAGTGCAAAATGTAGCTCTATTGGCAGATCCATATTATATAAGTAGGGTCTGGATTGTGCTGGGGTGAAGTTGAACAGATTGTTGGCTTAGGTAGGGATGGGGATAGCGTGAGCATGGCCGGGGTGGAGCAGAGGTGGGTTCATACGGTATTTTCCATATTTGAACATACAGAAGCTGAATTTAACGCATGGCATTTGTACAGCAAATCTCCAGGTGGATTTTCACAGATTCCCTGGAATTTAACAGGGCAAAAGAAACCAAAAGCGCATGTATATGCAAGTATTAAGCTAAGAGATGTCCGATAAATGGCTTTGGTCTATTTTGAACTTAAAGCCATAGCAGCCCATATAGGACAGTAAGTGTAGTTCATAGAAGCTGGCACACTCTCCTATTAGAACCCAAATTTACATTTAACTGCAGTGCTGACTAAGCCAAGTATGATTACAGAGCTTGAGCATATTTTCAATGAAGAATTTGTGAAATCATCCTGACTCCCCCATCAATGAATTCAGTGCAAGAAGTTACGGTTGATTAATATTAATGCTTTATTCCTTCTTCTATTTAGCCATCATTTAATAGCATTGGCACATACAAGCAAAGCAGAGTTCAGAGCAGCCATGCAGCATGAAAAAGAAACCTACACCATATACAAAGCCTTGGTGAGTATTATTATCAATATGTATTCATAAAATGCCAGCATGTTCAGCAGCATTAACATATCCATACAAAACATCCAATAACCAATACAAGAGGTAGAGAGGGCTCTGCCAATAGTAGAGCAGTTTATTGTTTTTGTGAGAATTTAAGTGTAAAGGAAAGCCCATATTAATAATAAGGATTTTCTTTTGTTTCTAGACTAAAATGCTACATAATCAGTGGTTCTACCACTTAAGACATTTTAGATTAAACCCCCACCATTATTTTTTGGGGTTGGGGATCCACCGATTCCATTATTTTTTAATTCCTCCAAAATAACTAAATCCTCCATCAAAGATTTGTTTGAATACCAGAGAGAATTTGGAGCTTGAGTTGCATATTCGAATATGAGTCAAGCTATAAGAACTTTACATGGGAGAGGTATGCTGTACATGCAATAGAGACAAGACATCATCGCTTGAGTGGAAGAAGGCCAGAGCAGTTGTTGAAACTCTATACAGTTTTAACAGCAAAATTTATTAATGCCAAATCAATGAATATGACCACATAACTTAATCTTAATGCCACCTAGCCAGCCTCAGTCCGTTTAAGAGGCCTTTGTCTGTTTGTGAAAAAGCTCAGCCTTATCCAACTCCTAGCCATGAGCCCATTGGTTAAACCTCAAATTTTCATCCATGATGTGACAAGAATTTTTTTTTTAAATAATGAAAGGATAATAGTTTGGGAGTGAGGGAGGGTGAGGGATGCAATCCAGAAACAAGAAGAAGAGGTATCTGCTCTGGCACCCCTTTTTTATACCCCCGAAATTCCCACTCTTAAAGGTGAACCAAACCCCCCTAGTAACAAAAGCCCTCCTTCACTGCCTGCTATTTCCCCCTCCCCTAGTATTAGTAAAAAAGGTGCCCCTGAAAAAAACCCTAAAATGTAGAGCAGCAGAGATCACTGTCACCATCTTTTGCCCACTCGCTTTCTTTCAGGTCTCTTTGCCGATAAGAAACCTGTGGGACCATGTGCAGTTGGACCTAGTCAGATATTGGATTCAACTACACATGCTCCCGCAAGTTTTGTGTTGGTGGTGAGACCGGAAGAGAATGCAGATGGGCATAAACCGGTGCCAGGGAACTCTGTTGCGCTGCTCTGCATTTTAGGTCAGGTTTTGTTTTCAGGGGTACCTATTTGACTAATGCAGTGTGGGGAGGGGGTTGATGGCAGGGGCTTTTGTTACTAGGGGGTTTAGTTCTCCTTTAGGAACATGTAGTTCCAGGACCCAATCATGCCTTGACATAACCTTTCCCTTTGATAGCATACCAAATAACAACAGGTTACTGTGGTAATGAAAAGTGGCTCCCCCTCCTACTGTCCTTACAACATTAACCAACGCACTGCCATCAACCCTTCCAAGCAGGCCCACGGAAAAATTAATTCTCCGGTACCTCAAATTATCTCTTTCAGATGTCCAGTGATGAAATTAGTGATTTTTTTTTAATTAGGTTTGGCTTTGGTTTTGCTGAACGAATTTGGCTAAATCATGCAAAACTGCTGAGACTCATCTGAATCTTAAATGTAATCCTTTTCTGCAAAATATAGTTAAAAAAAGGACTTAGAATAAAACTGTATATATTTTTTATACTATACTTTTTTTACAATGATTTCCAGCTGGGGGATTTTCATGAACACACAAAAGAAAGTTCGTCGTTCCTGAAACACGTTACACAACAAGCTGTGAATCTGCAGAGAACCATGAATGAGATCTACAAAAATGGCTCTGTGACAACACTACCACATGTGCAGGTATGTAAAGTTCAACAAGTCCGGCATGGCTGCCATGCCATTTGGACATATATTGTTTGGAAATGCTTCACAGTCAGGCCCGAACTGTCAATATGTGGGTCCTGGCAAATGCCAGAGAGGCTGCTGTAAGATGACATAGACAGTCACAATTTAGTGGGCTGCTGGGATGGGGGTATTTGGGCCTGTGTGTACTTGAAACACCAAGGCCTATTTTGACTCCCAGTCCAGGGCTGTTCACAGTGGATACAATACAAAGACATGGAGCTAGAATATGGAATGAACACACAGTTCTAGGTTGGAAGCTTGCCATAAAGCCCCACTTGTGTTAATGGGACATCAGTGCAGTTTGCACAAGTAACAAAGCTCAGCAGAACTTAGCACCTAATGCATTTTAGGCTGCATCTCTTAATGACAAGCAACCAAGGGGGTGTCCAAGGGGATTCGTATGTACAGCTCCTCACAAATGCAGTCAGTCCTGTATTCATAGAAGTGCAGTAGTGATGTGCGGGTTGGGTTGGGTTTTTACCCGCATCCTCCCGAAACCTGTGCCCACCCGCATCTGCCTACTGGCTTCCTTATATAGACCCGCGCCATATAGCGTCTTTAAAAGAAGAAGCCAGAGGCCGGCAGTGCAAGGTGGAGGCCGGGGAGAGCAGGAGAAGAGCTCAACCCAGACTTGCCCGCCACCTGCAAAGAGGTGCAAGATCGGCCCGAACCTGTAGGTATCACTAAAGTGCAGGTCTTTGCACTTCATTCTGAAGGAAAAACACATACAAATGTTATGCTGTTTTTGTTTACACGACAAAGCCTGGTCAATGTGTGCTGTACTGTTTTATCCTGCTGTTTTTAACATAGCATAATAAATATAGTATGGTGTAGGGTGCAAAGTCCACTTCGAAACTAAGGCCTACTGGGGTCTGTTTATAAACACTGGGCACATTTCAGCTGGACAGTGACCCATAGCAACCAATAAGTGATTAGTTTTTGTTTTTTTAAGGCAGTTGCAGAACAATGAAAACACATCTGATGGGTTGCCATGTGTTGCTGCCCAGGTGCAAATTTGGCCAGCATATAAAACCAGTGATGGGAATATCCTTGTACCCGAATACATCTGATATGGTGGTGTCACTAGATGTTACTGGGCCCCACAGCAAATTAATTTTAGGACCCCAACATGTCCTGTGGTGGTCCTGTTTTACCAATATATACTGTAATTACTCATTAATTAGGGCCTCATACGGCCCCCTATACCTCCTGGGCCCCCCTGCAGCCACAGGGTCTGCTTCCTCCATAGTTATGCCCCTGTCTGATATTAGCCCTATAGCCTCCCCATGTCGGTTTTAATAGTTGAAAGTATTGTAAACCAAACTCTAAAGAGAGGAATTAGTAACACTCAGCTACTCTGTATATACACATGCACATATATAATAAACCTGTAGATATATGAAACGCAATACATTTGGAACAGGCAACGTGCACATTTTACTGAACCATAAGGAAGAACAAAATCAGCCTGAAGAAACCTCAGAGCTTGGTATATGGTGCCATATGTAATCTGCAATCTCTCAAGTCTAAAATATCTGGAGGTTTGTTTCTTCATTCATTTATTAAATCTGTGTCTTTTCTCAGATTGTTCCTCCTGGAATTGATACCCTTTTGCAACAGCTGAATATTATCAATGGCATAATCAGAATTAATGTAAGGTAAGGAAAGGCCATGGAACGAATACTGGTACATAAGGATTCTAGAGGATGTTGCATTTACATTCAGAACAGTTGCCAACTGCTTATTTGTATTATGTTTCAGCAAAAACGAGACAAATGATGATGAAAAGACAAACGAGACAAATGATAATGAAAAGACAAGCAAAGACTCTGCAGACTCTGCTTTAGGGGAGCAAGAGCAAGAAGTTGCAGCCCAAGAACAACAGAAGGGAGAGACTGAGAAAGATGGCACAAACGAGAACTCAGGAGATTCTGAAATACCAAAGGAACAACAAGAGACCAGCTAACATGTTCAACCTGTGACCAACTGTTGTTGATAAAAAAAAAACTCCCAGAATTCCTTTACAGCTGATGGAATTTTTCAACAACAGAAGACAAGAGTTTGATATCCTTGTTCTACACAGTAGCCGCTTGCCTGTACTGTAGACATGTAGGTTCTACACACTCGGCCATATTGGCAAGCATCAGTCTGTAATGCCGAAGGCAGTCTGGTATACTGGATAGAATTCTGCAATGCCACATTTTGCTATGCTGCTAAATGGGAACTGTAAACTACAATATTGGTAGAAGGGATTTTTCTTTTTTTTTGAGGTGGGTTGCTTGATTTTGTATTCTTTTAATACAAGTTGTCTTTATAAGGTGATGATAAAGAGGCCTGCTAAAGGTATTTTCTACAGCTTTTAGCTTTAATATACCAGTCATTTTATTTATGTTTTCAAGTGAGGTGCAGTCAGTGGCGGTGTGTGTTGCCGTGTTTGTGCCATTGCTTTGCTTGTATTTAACACAATACTTGTGTGTGAGGGGGAAATGTAACTACAAAACAATGTACTGCTTCAAATGCACTTTTCAAGCAATAACTCAGGGTCAAAGGGTAGCTATTATTTTCTGACAACTTATATTTAATGTGATAAAGCAGGGATGGGAAGTCTGCTGGGAATTGATGGAGGTTGTTGGTGCAAAACAGCTGTAGGCTTGCATATGGCTAATAAAATCCATTGCTTTGATATCAAAAGCCTATTGAAAAAAACTTACCCAACATTTTGCTGCTTCTGCCCATTTCCCTTCTCTTCATCTATAACAATAAAGCTATATATAAGTGTTTAAACCAGAGAATTTGGTAAATATTTACCAAATTTGATTTGTTCTTATATAATAACAAACCAGCTGGTTACCATATATGGTATCTTAGGTCAGGGCTGTCCAAGTGTAGGCCAATGGGTGGCCCTCTAAAGGATTTTAGTGGTCTCCTGTCTGCTTAAAGGGGACCCGTCACCCCAAAAAATATAATTTTATCACATTAGTCAAGAAAAATGAACTTTATTTACACTATATAAATTAGTTGGATCTTGTTTCCTTCAGTCTGGAAAATCATAATTATAGCAAACAGGCAGGAGCCATTTTGTGGACACTGTTATTAAGGCAAACATTATATCATCTTAGAATCTTGTTTGTGCACCAGAATGGGGGACCCAATGTCCAGGCTACATAATTAAATGGTTAAGAGAACTGGGGGAATGTGTTGGGAGCAGTGACATGTAGGAAGTGCTGAATGGAAAGTGAAAGTAATTGTGTGCCCCACCCTCTATGCCTAAGGCATAGAGGAGTGGCAGACAATATTTGATTGACAGCTGAGATTTTTAAATGAGCTTAAACCAACTCTGAATGCTTTAATAAAAAATAGAAATTGGATTTCATGTTTAATTTGAAAAGGACTTTTATTATACAGATTTGTGTGTCTGGGTGACAGGTCCACTTTAATGCAGGGGTGTCCAAACTTTTTGCAACGAGGGCCGGATTTGGTGAGGTGAAAATGTGTGGGGGCAACTATTCAGGGCTGAACTCCACAGACGATTTGCGCACAATCCGACGGGCTGAGCAAAAACACATGCTTCCGTTGAGTTCAGACCTTAGCCTGACATTCTTTGAACCATTATTATTTAATTGACATGCTGCTGTTAATCAGCTGTGTGGGGCTATGGACGGTACAATATATTTGCCCTTATCACCTGGTGTGTTGCCCTCATTCGTAATTAATGAGGGAAAACCAATACTGAAGGCAAATTAATATATTTGAAGCCCTGGAATCTAGGTTGAGACAAATACAGTTTTAATCTGGCATTTTATCTAACACTAAAGAAAAATGTTTTGCAAATTGTCCCCTTTAAAATAGACTTATTATTATATTATTATTACTAACCACCTCCTATATCCTTTGTGACATGATGTTTCCTCAGGAACCGAGCATTTCAAGCTGGGCCGCATTCATATCCATCCTGGGCTCCATGCGGCTCTCGGGCCGCAGTTTGGACACCCCTGGCTTAAAGGTTCCATACACTTTTATGTGACATCACTTTAATTTACACCTGGCTCTCCGATATGTTGGCCTTTTACATCATAAATCCTTGAAAAACACGTTCAGGAAGATGTTTTTCTCTCATCTGCTGTAGTGGGTCTAGGCTTAACTTTGCAGTCAGACATTGCCATAATTAATTAAATAAGGAAAGAAATCCCATGGCCATTGAACAAAACATTAACCATTACAGAAATTAAATATGAAAAGGGTAAAAAACAAAACAATGCCAGCAGTTTCAAAACAGAGATTTATATCTGGCATGGTTCTCATTAATAGGAACACCAACACATATTAAAGGACAAGTAAAGGCAGTGAATGAATGACACTGGGGGTGCCAATATTTTAGGCACCCTTCGCTGAAATATAGTTCCCTATAGTTATCCTTTTCAGAAATAATGTGCAGAACTGTATACACAAGCAAAGCAGTCACCACATTTTCCAATTCGATCTGTCTGGACAATATCAGTCCAATATTTTGTTACATACATATAACATTCAGCAGCCAGTGTATGGACTCCACAGTCAATGTGCCTAATTAAGGAAGTTCTTGAATGACAGCCATGTGCTTTTTTCCTACTACAGGTATGGGATCCGGAAAGGTCGTCTCCCACAGACTCTTATTATAATCAAATAATCCAACTTTTTAAAAAATGATTAGCTTTTTCTCTGTAATAATGAAACAGTACCTTGTACTTGATCCTAACTAATATATCATTAATCCTTATTGGAAGCAAATCAGCCTATTGGGTTTTTTCAATGTTTCCATGATTTTCTGGTAGACTTAAGGTATGAAGATCCAAATTACAGAAAGATCCGTTACCTGAAAACCCCAAGCACTGAGCATTCTGGATAACGGGTCCCATACCTGTATAAGGAATGTAGCCTACCTTTCCTCATCAGGATCTAGTTCTGGCCTGTGGTGCTGCAAATATCTATTTACTGTACATGCAGTGCCACACAGCAGCTTTATCCTAGGAGCCAACGCAAAGGGCCAGACTTCTTCTTGTGCCCATTTCATGTTCAATACACAGGCATGACAACAAAACGTTTTCTTATGAAAACTGTTCAAAGCCATCCATACCATATTTCTAATATTTGTAGCCAAAATACATTTCAATACCTAAACACTAATCTACTATGATAGGTTCTAAATTGCCCCCATGCAATTATCCATGGCAACCAATCAGGTCCTTGCATTCTTAAGCTGGCCATAGACATGCAGATCCTTTGATTTCACCAGGAACTGCATGCAGAGATCTTCTGACCTATCCGATCAACTAAACAACAGTAAGAAAAATGTTGGGAGGATTATCCTTACTCTGCATGGTCTGGAACTCATACAAACTGACTTTATCTTTGCATCTATGGCCATCTTAAATCTGATTAAAACAAAGGTAACTTCCCTGACACAATTTAATGCCGGTCTGAATAAATCAGACCCCTAACATCTTCATGAGACGTGAGATTATACAAAGAGCCTTTGCATAAATTAAAGGTGATTTCAGAGAGGTCAGGAAATTATAGTGGAACTGTGAGATTATTTTCAATTGCTTTGTTGTTTTTCTATTTTCATTTTTACTTTTTTTATACAAAATGTTTTGCAAATGTTTTTGGCTCTCTTGTATATCCTATAATAAATGGAATGAATTGACACTGCTGTCGTTGCTTGATTATTGATGAATGCCATAATATTGGACACAGTGGGGCTCATTTATCAACACTGGGCAAATTTGCCCATGGGCAGTTACCTATAACAACCAATCCGTGATTAGCTTTTTAAAGCCAGCTGCAAGTAGAACAATGAAAGCAGCAATTTGATTGGTTGCTACTGGTTACTGCACATGGGCAAATTTGCCCAGTGTTGATAAATGACCCCCAGTGAAACTGTAGAGGCAGAATTTCACATTTGATAAACATGAGCTTATTTATTAATAAAATAACTTGAAAACGTTGGTTCGGGAAATAACTCGAAATCGAGCGAAAACTGGAATCGTGCAATTTTTGTTTTTTTGAATTTCACACTCAAATTGGTCAATTTTTTGTGGGATTATCGCCTGAAAACCCTGAATTTTTCTGTTTATCAGACTAAACCGTGCGCTGATCATGACCGTGTCACGTTTGAGATGGTGGATGTTCAGATTCTTTTTGCAGATTCGGGGTATCTCAAAATGAGTTTTTTTGTTCTTCATGAATTATTCCAGTTTTTGCCCAATAAAACCTTATCCAGAAACCTACCTCCTGAATGGCCATCCCTTCAACTCCCAGCATGGGAATTCTGGGCAGTGCAAAGACGTGCCAGAAGTATTCATTCCTGCTATATACTACACCACATTGGAATGTGTAGGAAAATGCATATTGGTAGAATTATTATATTCCATTTGCCAATTCATCTTGGAAATGTTTTATATGCTTCCAAATTGTAAGGTACTTGCCTGTATTTCACTAGAAAACTCATTGGATTCATTCACAGTATATTTTACTTAAAAAATAAGCACCATTCCTGGTTGTGTATTATTTAATATTCAAGTATTAAAGGCTTACTTGGTTTGCCATCAAAGGGTCTACCGAATCATAGCCCCTGGGAATATAAAACTCTTCAAGAGAAGAAGATACTGTACACCATAAATGATGAATGTAGGAATGGGTGTTGAACTGCGCCGCTACCTATTCTGATTCCTAATAATTTCTAGATCCTCACACGCTTGGTAACACGGCTCTTCTGCACACTCCCATAATTCATTGGCTAAAGTCCTGAGTTTCTGGGCGGGGAAACGATGAACGGAGGTGTCGTTGAACACATCGCTGTACTGCGAGTTCTCTGGGAATGGTGTTTCCTCCACGGCTTGAAAGCTCTATAATTAATTAAAGAGATAATATATTTATCACTGCTGCTGGATCCTTTCATTTCATGATTTAATTAATATAAGGCTTTTCAAATGTCCCATTTCAACGTAGCTCTACAATATTAATTGGAAAATTGTGGCTCTTAAGACATACTTCTAAACTCACACACTCAATGCGGCGCAATGTGATTGCAGCTCTCACATGCCTATAAATTTGAAATTTTGTTTCAGAATAAAATAAATCTTTTCCAGGTTAAGGTGTATAGGGTTCGCTGTCAAAACACGGAATGCTGGAAGGCACCCGACCTAAATACAGACCCGATTAAACACCACCTTCACCAAGGTTTTTACCTTTTACCGAAGTTCTTACCTTATGGATATACACATAATCTCTCTGCAAAATTCTGGACAATAATCTGCAGGAATAACAAAATATATATTAGGAAATATGAAAGCAATGTATGGTATATATATATATATATATATATATATGGTATATGCAAAGAGGCTGTGACCACAAAATACATATAGACAAATACAAAAGGTCCTCTGCACTCACCCATTGTCAATATATTTAAGACATTGTGTGCAATGTGGGGGTTTTTTTTAATCCCCTGGCCACCAATATTTTATTTTAATACTCTATAGACCCCTGCACCAATATTTTTTTTAAATATTTTTTGTGGCCCCAATTTTTTTTTAATTTGTAAGGGGGGCCCTGGCACAAATGTATTTTTAAAAATATTCTTTGGGGCCCCAATTTTTTTTTTAAATTTGTGATGGTGGCCCTGACGCCAATGTTTATTAAAAAAATATTCTTTGGGGCTTGTAAGGGGGGCCCTGGCACCAATGGTTTTTTTTTTAAATATTCTTTGGGGCCCCATTTTTTTTTTACTTATTAGGGGGGCCCTGGTGCCAATGTTTTTTTTTAACTTATAAGGGAGACGTGACCATTAATATGCGTGGGGGGGGGGTTACTTTTTTTAGTGCTGATATCTGTGTGGTCTCTTAACTTTGATGTGGAGTAGGCAGGATCAGGGGTGGGGCTTGGGTATCACCATGGGCGGGGGCCCAGGGGGCCCCCGAAAATGTTGTGCGGGGCCCGTGATTTCTAATGGCGGCCCTGCATACAGCTACTAAAAATGCCTTACCCTTCAAACAAAACAGGGATTATTTTGCATTGGATTGATCACCTGACTATATAGCTGGTGGTGAGCACAACTTTCCCTTGCCTGTTATAGTTCATATAGGAGTGGTGACCAGCTCCCTGTAGTAGCCCCCACCCCTTCCAGCTATAGTCAGGTGACCCACTGGTGTCCAATAAAAGGGCAACCAAGTTTGGGAGTTTTACTTTGAAAGCAGCAAGTAAGTTGCAGGTAAAACTTAGGGGCAGATTTACTAAGGGTCGAATTCGAGGGTTAAAACACCCTGAAATTCGACCAACAAATTTTTATTGAATTTTAACCCTTCTTATTCGATAATCAAATTCGAAGGGTTTTAACGCAATTCAATAGACAAGCAATCCCCGTTTTGTTTAAAGGGTAAGGCATTTTTAGTAGCTGTGACGTGACGTTGATAAAGGTCCCAGTGGGGACCGAAACGTCATGTCGGTTTTGCATACAATATAATGTTTTGAACCAAAAAATCCCAGTGTTGCTGGTCATTTTATATATATATATATATATATATATATTTATTTATTTGTCTGTTTATTTTACATTAAGTACAGTTAACACCAAGTTGCCACCAAAATAACTTTACATGCACCATAGGACTCACACTAGGGAGTATATACCCCCCGTTTTTAACTACTGCAAGTGCAATTCGGCATGTCATTTTGCTTAATGCTCGATGTAGCAATTTCATTTATACCTATATTATATGAAAATCTTGAGTGTAAGCTTAGGCAGCTCTGGCATAAAAACCAACAGATTAGTTGCTAGTGCTTACTGCACTGGGACAAATTTCAACACGGTTTAATAAATGATACATATTAATGTGGCCTTCATGGTGCTGGTGCAATTCTTGTCATTCATACCTTTCCTCAATGCCTTTGAAACTGTTGCCAATGATGATAATCTTTGATAGCGACTTGGCTGACCAGTTTCTCCAGAGCAGATTATTATACAGAGCTTTCCCGCAATGAAGCATGTAAAATACGGTGGGTTTCTCCACAGTATGTTTTCCCTCCTAAAAAAAAAAAAAAAGACAGCTCTAGTTTATGTTTTGTGCAATAAACAATACTTCTTGCAATCTAGTTTACTAACTGGGAGGAAAATAGACTAGCATCCTGGGATATATTATGGGTAGGCGCTAGGGATTCGTATTTGGCCGAATCCTTCTTCCCGGCTGAACCTAATCCTAATTTGCATATGCAAATTAGGGGTAGGGAGGGAAATCGCATGACTTTTTGTTACAAAACAAGGAAGTAAAAAATGTTTTCCCCTTTGAATATGTAAATTAGAATTCAGATTCAGTTCGGTATTCCGACGAATCTTTTGCAAAGGATTTGTCCGAATCCAAAATAGTGGATTCGGTGCATCCCTAGTATGCGCATCCATGTAGGCCAGGTCTTTTGGAAAATATTTTTAAGTCATAGTCACACCAAATTGTATTTGATTTCTCATGTGTTTTTATTTCTCATTTATTGTGCAATGTAATGGTGATGCATGTCCCCTCAGCATGGAACTGTCACCCTTGGATGCCAAACCACCTTTCCTGTTCTTTACAGTTTGACTCCAAGGGTGACCTTAAAGGGGTTGTTCACCTTTGAGATAACTTTTAGTATGATGTAGAGAGTGATATTCTGAGACAATTTGTAATTGGTTTTCATTTTTTATTGTTTGTGGTTTTTGAATTATTTAGCTTATTATTCAGCAACTCTATAATTTGCAGTGTCAGCAATTTGGTTTCTAGGGTACAAATTACCCTAGCAACCCTTTATTGATTTGAATAAGAGGCTGGAATATGAATAGATGTACTGAATAGAATGATAAGTAATAAAAAGTGGCAATAACAATACATTTGTTGCCTTACAGAGCATTTGTTTTTAGATGGTGTCAGTGACCCCCTTTTGAAATCTGCAAAGAAACTGAAGAAAATTGCAAATTATTAAAAAACTATGAAAAATAAATAATTAAGACCAATTGAAAAGTTTCTTAGAATTGGCCCTTCTACAATATACTAAAAGTTAACTTGAAGGTGAACCACCCCTTTAATTAAAAAACAAATGTTCTACATATGGTCCAAAGCGCTCTCTCCTTATATGCATACTGTAGGTAACATTCATGAATGGGGAGTATTATGCAGGGAGTAATGTGCACTTAGGGCAGGACTGTGATGGCTTCTGCCTGCTGCAACAATGTCAATGTTACTGAAGCAGTGAACAGATTTTTGGGCATTTGCTTTATGAAAACATTATATAAGTGGGGGAGACCTCCTCTGATGAAGCGCCCAATAGCGCGAAACGCGTCAGGAGGGAGTGGCTAACACAGGTAGGCAGACAGAGGGGTAACACTGCACTGTGGATTTTGTGATAAAAAAATGTGTATGTGAATATTATTATTCTTTCTGTGTTTGCACAATAAATGTTTTTTCAGTATGAGGCTGCACACCTCTTGTATATGACCTTTCTGATAAGGCTTACTTAGTTTTAACCTTTCCTTCTCCTTTCAAAAACTTTTCAGTCATTTCAATGCTACTGTAACTCACAGCTGCCTGCTCCGGTGGATATGTGGGTAACTGAATGTGTTACAGTGACTTATCTGCCATTTTATATCTTTGCAGTCTGCTCTGCTCTTTATTTTTGTACTTCGTTTCTTTTACAACATAGCTGACATAAATAGTTTTAGTTTAAATATCCTTGCCCAGGGCGTGAGCATGCTCAGTTTGCTCCTCTCTCTCCCCCATCTCTGCTGTATAAGCTCAGAGCTATAAGTAAGTAAGGAGAGACTCATGCAGGAAGTGATATCACACCAAGCTAATACTGCAGTTGCTATCCTAAACAGAGAGCTTCTAAAGCTTACTCAAGTATGGTAAACATTGTACAGAATAAATATAGCATTCTAGCTTGCACTATTGCAGCTAATCTATTGGCAATAAAATACTTATGTAGCTTTCCTTCTCCTTTAAGACCTGGACCTGGAGGAGTTGCTGGTCAAGACACACATGACATCTGTTTGCTTTATTTAGCTTTTTATTCTGCAGCTCTCTAGTATGCGATTTCAGCAATCTGGTTGCTACAGTCTAAAACTACCCTAGCAACCATGCATTGACTCGAACAGGAGACTGGAATATTAATAAGAGAGAGCCTGAATAGAAAGATAAGTAGTAATAACAATAAATGTATAGCCTTCCAGAAAATGTGTTTTACATGGTGTCAGTGACCCCCATTTGAAAGCTGAGAAAAGTTAGAATAAGGCAAAAAAAAAAAAAATATTCAAAAATATGAAGATCGATTGAAAAGTTGCTTAGAATTGACCTTCTATAACATACTAAAAGTTAACTTAAAGGTGAACCTCCCCTACATTGAAAACAATATAACAACAGTGTGATGAACATCTCTGCCACAGGTTTAGAACTGGTGCCTATGAGGAGTTCGTAGCAATAACTTTTCATTAAAAAAAAAAAAAAACATTCTGTGATCGTTTCTATGTGTAATTAAACATTCCCGAGTGTGAAGTAATGTCACTCACTCACCTCATTCTCCAACAGGACATTAAAGCCAAGCTCTCTGAGAACAGAGATCTCCAAAGGTGAAAAGATTGGATCAAAAATGAAGCTCTGACATCTTGGAATCTAAACAGAGTCAAAACAAATACAAAGAGTTAAGATGGTATAGTTACTTAACTAAAGGCTAAGCAGCATGTGCAATAATGTACATCACATGATTTCAGAGAAATTGTAATTTTTCATTTAGAAGGCCTAAAGGTGGCCATACACGGGCCGATAAAACCTGCCCACAGACTCAGCTTATCGGCCCGTGCGTGGGTAGGGTTGCCACCTGGCTGGTATTCTACCGGCCTGGACGGTAAAAATGATGGTTGATACCAATGTTATTAATAGGGAAAACAGATAAATATATAGGAAGGCCAGTATTTTTTTTCCAGAAAAGGTGGCAACCCAATGCGTGGGGCCCTCCGACGGCTTACCCGTTCGATGTTGATCGGACGGAACTAAAAATCCCATTGGATCACAGCCGTATCTGTTAATTGATCCGACTGCCCGTACTAGAGTCCTGCAGCGGGTCAGGTACCCGCAGGTTACCCGCAAAATCCTGCAGTACCCTGCGGGTTGCTCGTAGAATTTCTGGGTGCGGGTATAGAAGTGGGCCGTTGGTTCTGCAGGTTGGCGGGTTGAGGGTTGGGTCGCGGATCCTCGCTATAGCGATTTTTACTCCTTTTTCTGAGCATTTCTACTACTGATGATGTCATATCCGGTTTACGACAGCACTTCCTGTTTTACTCCTTTTTTTTCTGATCGTGGGCACTTCCGATGATGTCACTTCCGGTTTAGAATGACAGCACTTCCTGATTCTTGATGGTCAGCGGGTTGCGGGTTCGGATCGCGGGTACAGTTCGGGTCGCGGGTCCAAGTGGGTAAGAATGCGGGGTCCGGGTTGCGGGTCCGGGTTGTGGTTTGCGGGTACGGGTCCCAAAAAATGGACCCGCGCAGGACTCTAGCCCGTACCTCCTCTGTTGTGATCCGATCGTTGGGCCCTAGATCGGATCAGCCCAATACTGGGCATATCGGGGAGAGATCCACTCATATGTCGACATCGCCAATCGAGCGGATCTCACAGAGTATTGCCACCTTAAGAGGACAGCACTATTATAATGTAGCTGCTTGAAAGAGCTTTATTGCAAAGATAAATGATGCCTAAAGGTCATTTTATATTGCCTTTTTACCTTAAACAGATCCAGGAACAAAAGCAAAAAAGCAAGTTGGCATCGAGACGTTACACATAAGGAAAAATTGCCAAGGCCATAACACACACAATCACAACTACATAATGAGCGGAGATTTCCTTCCTTGCTTCTTATTTCAAGCCCCTGGTCTGCAGCAACACCTTTACATGGATCCCAGTCCTCGGCAGCAGTCTCATGTATGTGCAGGCATTCCTTAAGAGACTCTGAGGGAGAAAAAAATTATAATTTGTGATAATCCATTCTGTCTCCACAAATAATGTTACCATTCCATAAACTCACTCCCATATCTGTGGCAATTGCACTTTATAATTCCTTGGTATGGAAATTTTTTGGGGTTTTTTTTTCTTCTTTTCTGACATACTAAATGTAGGATTTCATACCAAAAATAAACATTCATTTACTTAATATAATGCTGCATACTATTACAAAAAATACTCGCGCTACTTACTGGAAATGAGTATAAAAAATAAATCCAGGTATGGGATCCCTTATCCAGAAAGCTCTGAATTACAGGAAGGCCATCTCCCATAGAATACATTTGAAGCAAATAATTCAATATTTTTTTTCCCTCTGTAATAATGAAACAGTACTTCATGGTAACTAAGCTGCCTGAATCCATATTGGATGCAAATCAACACTACTGGGTTTATTTCATGCTGAAATTAGTTTTAACATACTTAAAGATTCACTTCTAAATTAACTTTAAGTATGATGTAGAATGTGATATTCTGAGACAATTTGTAATTGGTTTTCATTTTTTATTATTTGTGATCTCCGAGGGGTTTAGCTTTTTATTCAGCACCTCTCCGGTTTGCAATTTCAGCAGTCTGGTTGGTAGGGCCCATATTACCCTAGCAAACATACATTGATTTGAATAACTGGACTGGAATATGAATAGGAGAGGTCCTAAATAGAAAGAGGAGTTATAAAAAGTACCAATAACAATAAATGTGTAGCCTTACAGAGCATATGTTGTTTCGATGAGGTCAGTGACCCCCTGTTTGAAACTGGAAATAGAAGGTTCAAAAACTATAAGAAAGAAAAAACGAAGGCCAATTGAAAAGTTGTTTAAAATTAGCCATTCTATATTGTCATGGGAAAACCTTTTTTTCAAAACACATCAGTTAATAGTGCTGCTCCAGTAGACTTCAGTACTGAAATCCATTTCTCAAAAGAGCAAACAGATTTTTTATATTCAGTTTTGAAATCTGACATGGGGCTAGACATTTTGTCAATTTCCCAGCCTCCCCTGGTCATGTGACTTGTGCCAGCAATTTAGGGGGAACTGCTTTCTGGCAGGCTGTTGTTTTTCCTTCAAAATGTAACTGAATGAAACGCATTGGAACATGGGTTTTGATATTGAGTGCTGTTCTTAGATCTACCAGGAAGCTGTTATCTGGTTACCTTCCCATTGTTTTGTTGTTTCTGCTGGGTGGGGGAGATGTGATATCACTCCAACTTGCAGTACAAAAGTAAAGAGTGACTGAAGTTTATCAGAGTCAAGTCAAATGACTTAGGCAGCTGGGAAATTGACAATATGGGGCAAATTTACTATTATTCCCCAAAAAATATTAGTTTTTCCTCGATATTCAATTAGCATTCTATTTTTGAATGCTAACCGAATAGTTTTAGGCTACCCTTTTATTCGATCTTCGATCATTCGATGATCGAATAACGATCGAATAATGATCGTTCGAATAATTTGTACGATTCGAAAGATCGAAGACTTTGATCGTACGAATTCTATTCGATCAGGACTTAGCCTCAGAGGGTTCCCATAGGCTTCTATTACAATTCGGTAGGTTCAATCTGGTGAAGTAGGCAGTCGAATAATTTTAAAACCTTCGATGATCGAACGATCGAATATTCGATCGTTCGCTATTCGTCGATCGAATGAGCCAAATTTGCATATTCGACCAATCGAATTAATCCTACGATCGTTATTCGATCGAATTCGATCTAACTTCAATCTATTCACCTGAATTTAGTAAATCGGCCCCTATGTCTAACCCCATGTTAGATTTCAAAATGAGACATAAAAAAATGTGTTTGCTCTTTTGAGAAATGGATTTCAATGCAGAATTCTGCTGGAGCAGCACTATTAAAGGGGTGATTCACCTTCAAGTTAACTTTTAGTATATTGTAGAAGGGCCAATTCTAAGAAACTTTTCAATTGGTCTTAATTATTTATATTTAATAGTTTTTAAATGATTTACAATTTTCTTCTGTTTCTTTGCAGCTTTCAAATGGGGTCACTGACACCATCTAAAAACAAATGCTCTGTAAGGCTACAAATGTATTGTTATTGCCACTTTTTATTGCTTATCAGTCTATTCAGTCCATCTCCTATTCATATTCCAGTCTCTTATTCAAATCAATGCAGGGTGGCTAGGGTAATTTGTACCCTAGAAACCAAATTGCTGACCGGAGAGCTGCTGAATAAAAAGCTAAATAATTCAAAAACCACAAATAATAAAAAATTAAAACCAATTGCAAATTGTCTCAGAATGTCACTCTCTACATTATACTAAAAGTTAACTCAAAGGTGAACAACCCCTTTAACTGATGCATTCTGAAAAAAACCTTTTTCCCATGACAGTATCCCTTTAAAGTTAATGTAAAGGTGAACCACTCCTTTAAGGTATTCAGATCCAAATTACAGTAAGATCCCTTACCAGGTGCCAAGCATTCTAGATCAGTGATTTTCAACCTTGTGCCTCCAGCTGTTAAGAAACTACAAGTCCCACAATGCATTTGCCTGACTGTGGCTGTCAGACTCCTTCATTGCATTGTGGGACTTGTAGTTCCTTAACAGCTGGAGGCACAAGGTTGAAAATCACTGTTCTAGATAATGGATTGTATACAGATATAAACACAAGTAAAAATTTGATTTTGAGAAAAGGGTTCTTAATACAAGTGTGCGTGTGTAGAATTGGTGTAATTAAATGGTATCTAGGCAATGCTATGGCTTCACTTTGCATGTAATTGCTTGTGAGAGGCTTTTTGGTTCCTTTAAGTCCTTCTCACCCTAACCAGGTTCGGTTTTCAGTTTTGCTACTCTCCAAGCCCTTCCCCACAGAAGCCATGTTCCAATATCTTGCACTGATAAGATCTAACAAGATTGAAACAGGCGGTCTACGAGTTTGGATATACGGTTCTGGATGCATATTTGGTCAAAGGGACATAAAGGAGTGATTTGCAGGTCTCCGCCCATGATGCCTTATGGGAGAAATAAAACACATTTTTGGTATTTAGGCAGTGCTATGTGTATGGCACGTGACAAGCAAATACCTTCTGATTTCAGAAGTAGTGATGGGCGAAAGATTCATGAATTTCCAGTGAAATTTGCGAATTGGCAAAAACATGCGCGAAACGAGTCGCGGCACATTTTTGACGCGTCAAAAACTACGTGCTCCTCGTTTTTTTTGGCGAATTTTCGCTGGCGTTTCGCGAATCGCAGGAATTCGAATAAATTCGCCCATCACTTTTCAGAAGGCTTCACTTTGCATGTAATTTAATGGTATAGCAGAATTCCCCACGCACAATAAAAGATGTGGGGATAGCCTCCAGAATTTAATTTTTTAATAAGGACACTTCCCATTACAATTGCCACACACAACTATTTGGGTCATATTTTGATGGCTAGTACACCAATGAATAGGACATTTAAAAAAATGCCGAAAAATTATTTGCCCCTCAAACAGATTTGTGTAGCCAAGAAATGTTGTCACCAGAGCTTAATCTTCTCCAATTCAGAAGAGTCATATAGTAGCCAGAAACTGTATCCCAAGGGGCTTAGGGGCTACTACACAATGTATATATATTTTACCACTGGTGATTTACATTAACGGTAGTAGGAAGGTAACCTCTTGAAATGTTTTCACCCATGCTGTAGGAGAAGAAGAATAAAAGACGTCCCTTCTGCCAGGGCCTTTACACTGAGGAACTGACCCCACCATAGAAGTGATCTGCAGTAGGATCAAGCTGTAATGGTGCTTACTTTGACATGAGTTCCAAAACTCGGATATCTTTATGTTCTCCCTGTAATAAACACAAGAAAATGATTTCATCGTGAAATGCTCTACAATGCCAGTTAACCTAGCAGTAAGTTTTTGTATTACAGGTATGGAACCTATTATCCAGAATGCTTGGGACCTGGGGTTTTCGGGGATAACAGATCTATCCGTAATTTGGATCTTCATACCTTAAGAATACTCGAAAATCATATAAAATCTTAAATAAACCCAATAGGCTGGGTCTTGCTTCCAATAAGGATTAATTATATCTTAGTTTGGATCAAGTACAAGGTACTGTTTAATTAGAATTAGATTTTTTTTTAAAATTTGTATTATTTGATCATAATGGTGTCTATGGGAGACGGCCTTTCCGTAATTCGGAACTTTCTGGATAATGGGTTTCCAGATAACAGATCCCATACCTGTACTGGGAAAACTGGGCACCAAGAGGAAATTAATGAAAAAACTGGGAGAGAGTCTACTTCTTCCCACACACCAAAACATAAAGGCACCCTATTTGGACTCTGATGCACTGTACCATATTCGGTGTGAGGGTGACAGGGACTTCAAGATGTGGTTCACCGTTATTTTTCTTATGTTATAGAATGGCCAATTATAATCAAAAAAGAAGAAGGGGCGGTGGTCAGTACAAAAAAATCAGAGCGATTATGTCCAATTCCTTTAAAGGGCAAGGAAAGGCAAAGAAATAAAATCCCATTTTTACTTTCTTTAATGAAAAAGAAATCTATCTCCAATATACTTTAATTTTAAAATGTGTACCGTTTTTATAAGAAACCTGACTGTATGCAGTGAAATTCTCCCTTCATTTAGTGCTTCTGGTACTGAAACAATCACTTATGAACAGCAGGGGGAGCCCCTGCCTTACTTACCAGCCATGCAGAACTGAAGCAGACCCTACTGAGCATGTGCAGTGTCAGACAAAGATGTATAACAAAGTTACAAGATGACAGCCCCCTGTGGCCAACTTTGAAAGCATAAATCATTTGTTTGATTAGGCTTGTGGTGCAGTAAGTTTATGTTTAAGTTTAGTGTACAAAATTCAGCAATTCTAGCCTTATTCTATTTTACACTTTCCTTGTCCTTTAAGGTTGCTCTGTGCAGAAACTAGTTAGCGAACGGCAAATAAATGGAAAAAAGGAACAGGAAGTCCAGCAGTTTATTCCAAGTGGTGGCGACATGACATGTTTATCAAGTGAATGGCCAATTATAAGTGACTTTTCAATAGGCCTTCTGACTCTTTCTAGCTTTCAAATCCTATCGGAAATAGGAATGCTCTGTGAGGTTACAAATTGACTATTATTGCCACTTTTTATTACATTTGTAGTTGTTTGACAAAGCAAATTGGACTCACCCCTACTCTCTTTGGTGACTCAAGCAGGACAGCAAAGGATTCAGTGTGCCTGTATTCATGCAGAGCTCCTCATACAGAGATTATCCAGGACAAATAAAGAAAGAATATTGGGCACACTTGTATTAAAATAAAAACCACTACTTTTAAAAAAGCACAGGTGGCTGCTGTGGCGTGGAAGCCTAACGTGTTTCAGGAACACCCCTTAATCATAGGCCTATGATTAAAGGGCACCCCCGCCAGCGCAGGCAAGCTCGCACCTGGAGGGAGCTCCCGGTGCAAACTTGCCTGTGTTGGCGGGGGGCATTTTTTTTTTTTACTTACTGGTACCCCCAACCGGAATGCGGGCTCTATTGGTTGGGGGTAACTTTTTTAAGCAATAGGTGCCCTTTAAGTGGTGTTCCCCAGAAAAAAAAAAAAAGGTTTTTGTACTTTTGATTACACATCTTTTCATTCAGCCCCTCACCTATTCATATTCCAGTCTTATACAAATCAGTGCATGGTTGCTAGGGGAATTTAGACCCTAGCATCCAGATTGCCGACATTGCCAACTGGAGAGTTGCTGAATAAAAAGCTAAATGATGAAAAAACCACAAATAATAAAAAATGAAAACCAATTGCAAATTGTCATATCACTCACTACATCATAAAAAAAGTTTATTTAAAGTTGAACAAAGACTGTATCCTGTGCACCAGGGCAGGGACTCCCGACTGTCCCTTTTTTGACAGCTCAACCTGTAGTCCCTCATTTGTACTGTTAAGTCCTTTTTTCTCTGCACTGAACAGCCAGAAAAAAGAAACAAAGTTTCTAACTTAATTGGCATTTGGCAGAGAGCCCAGAACAGGTGAAAATAAGATACTTTGTAACACTTTTGAGATAAGAAAATAAGTAATTGTAACAGTTTAAATAAGGAGAAATATTTTCAAACATTCATAACCTGTTAAATTTTGTAAAATGAACATGGTAATTAGGGGGGGTGGTCACAAAACGGGCGTGGTCAAAAATTTAGACAAGCTAAAACTATTTTTGTACCTCTTTTTACTTCCAAAATGTTGGGATGTATGGACTTGTGTAAGCTTATGTGGGCTGTACTAAGTCTGTGTGAGCATTTCAGTAGCTTTACTGTAGCATATACACACAGATCACTTACATGGTGCCAAATATTCTCCGTGTAAGACTCTTGCAGTCGTTTTCTGATTCACAGTGAGAGAGCTCCGGCGGCTTTTCATTATTAAGCACATCTTTCTTTCTCGCAGATTTTTTCTTCTTTACTATCTGCCAATCATTTGATTCCATTTAGTACAGAGGCAAGAGAGATCAAAAGGCACAACAAGAAAATGCCTATCTCCTCTCTCTGGTTAGTCCTCCCAGCGCCATGCGTGCAACCTTACAATTTCCTGCATTTCCGGGAGCGGATGCGTTCCAAGCCTCGTTGCCTTTCCCTTCCGCGTAAAGTTGCTAATAGTTGTCTTCAACTATTTGGAAAGTTCAGTAAAGATTACTTACTTCAGACTAGTGAGTTTTGTGCGGAAGGCATTCCGTATCTTGTTGCTGTGATTCGCTAAGTGACGTCTAATAAAAGCGCTAATTGTTTTGGAATTGTAGAAGAGGAAGTAAGTCGCTCCCTATATGCTAGCTGTGAGTACAGGTATGGGAACGAGCCTTTATTAGCAGTATGCACTAATGTAAAGTATAGCTCTTAGCACCCAGTGTTTTGCCTTAGTACAGATGTAATACTGTTGGTAAATGTTGCAGCATGTATATGTGTAAATGCTCTTCTCAAACAGTAGCTTAGTAAGGTATAACCAGTTTTGTATTACACATTAAATCAATGTTTTGGATTAAATATAAATTAGATGCAGCCTTTATTTGCTCTTGTGCCCCACCTTTTCTTAAAAAAAAAAAATACTGGCCTTTCTATATATTTTTCTTTTTTTCTATTAATAACATTGGGATCAACCATCAAAAATGCCGGCCAGGCCGGTATAATATCAGCCAGGTGGCAACCCTAGCCCCACCTAGAGTTTCCAGCTTTGCTAGTGGCTAAACCAGAACAAAGGGAGGGTGGGGCAGTGATGTCAGGGTGGGCACAATGACATCAGAGGAAGATACAATTATGTCGGTGTTGTTCTGACGCCAGATTAGGGTTATTGCATGACTTAGACACAAACGGCTGGATGTCTTAAACCAGACAGAAAGATTTGAATGGACCTTTGAAAAACAGATGTGCAGTTCCAAACCACAAAGATGGCAACCCTTTCACTATCTATAATATTCTGCCTGATGAAGAGTTATTATACAGAAATCGGTTATCAAGAAAGCTCATAGAAATAGAATAGCATAGAATAGAAATGCCTATTTGGAACTTACATAGTTAAATTGGGTTGAAAAAAGACTGAACATCAAGTTCAACCCCTCCAAATTAAAAACCCAACGCGCGCACGCACGCACGCACGCACACACACACACATACACACACCTCCACTCTTTCACACAAACCATATATGCCCATAGCTATACTAACTGTAGAGTTTAGTATCAAAATAGCTTTTGATATTATGTCTGTCCAAAAAATCATCCGTGCCCCTTTTGAAAGCATCAACAGAATCAGCCATCACATCACCTGGCACTTCATTCCACAACCTCACTGTCCTGACTGTGAAGAACCACCTACGCTGCTTCAAATGTCCTTTTCTTCTAGTCTGAAGGGGTGGCCTCTGGTGCGGTGATCCTCTTTATGGGTAAAAAGGTCCCCTTATTTTTGAATGCACATCAGTTTTTTTTTCAACCCAGTTTAACTACGTAACTAAGATTTGCTTTTTTTTCTGTAATAATAAGAAATTAACTGTACTTCATAATAACCGCATTAAGGCGAGTATCTTAGTATTTAAATGTTTTTATTTGTTGGCCAGATTATTTTCCGGGTTTCACAAGGCTGAAAACCCCACCAGTGTGAGTGTGCATATGGGTGTGTCCATATATTTTATTTCTGACCTAACTACAGTTTATAGAAGTTACAGTATGGATACAATTACAAGTATTGGAATGCTTGCCCTGTCTCAGTAATGACTTACACCATAATGCAGTACAGGTATGGGATCTGTTATCCAGAATGCTCAGGACCTGGGGTTTTCTGGATAATGGCTCTTTCCATGATTTGGATCTTCATGCATAAAGTTTACAGAACTGACCAACTGGGACCTGATGAATCATCTGGTGTATTGTAAGGTCCCATTCTGATCTATGACTTCATAGAACTTTCTGAATTCATCAAATGTAGTATTTTGGTGAATCCATTTCATGAAGCAACAGTACTTGTTATAGAATTATAGGCGATGTTGGGTGCAAGGGTCAAAATTGCTTCATACAATATTATAGAAGGACTTGTGAATAAACTGTGCTTTATTTAATGCATATCCAACGTTTAGGCCCCCATTAGGGCCTTTCTGTCAGGCTCTAATGGGGGCCGAAACATTGGATATGCATTAAATAAAACACAGTTGATTCACGAAAAAATGGAGTGCAGGTCCTTCTATAATAATTGATATATAAAACACAATAACGGTTTAGAACTATTCTGCATATAGAATATAATCAAGTGTACAACACACCACAGAGCAAATATCGGGAAACCACAAATATTATTACAGTGTATAGAGACAGCTTCATTTGCAAAGTGCAAAGTTTTTTTACCTTTATAGATGTGAGCTGAGTTGCACTTTGCATACTTTTATTCAGTAAGTGAAATGAATACTATTGTATGGCATAAATCTGTTGCATCTGTGGATTTACTTACTTTTTCATGGGTTGCAGGTAAATCCAGGTTTCCAAGCAAAAATAGTACAACTTTTGCAATAGGTATCAGAGCAATAAGGACTGGTGCTCAGACAAGTATGTGAAAGAGCAAGGAGCACGTTTGAGTACACACATCAATATCTAGTTTGCACCTTATTTAAAATGCCCATTTTAAAATGCCACACTTGCAGTTGTAAATGAGGATTATATTGTTTAGACAAACAACCATTGTGTAAAAGCACTCCACAGAACCACACATTTAGATGTAAAGCAAACATTTTTGGAAAATTAACCTACAATGGATTACAAAGAAATCATGAATATTATAATATTATTTCTGGCTCAGCTTTGATAATAATGGAATTGAGAGAGGCAAAATATAGTCTATACAGGTATGGGATTTGTTATCCAGAATGCTCGGGACGGAGGGTTTGCTGGATCTTTCTGTACTTTATATCTTCATACCTTGTCTACTGGAAAATCATGTAAACATGAAATAAACCCAACAGGCTGGTTTTGCTTCCAGTAAGAATTCATTATATCTTAGTTTGGATAATGTTTTATTTTTGTAGAAAAAAAGGAAATGATTTAAAAAAAAAAAATTGGATTATTTGGATAAAATGGAGTCTCTGGGAGTTGGCCTTTCCATAATGCAGAGCTTTCTGAATAACGGGTTTCCGGATCCCATACCTGTACTGCAGATCTCTGTCTTGTCCCCCCCCCACCCACTGCAACCACTAATGCTGCTAGAGCAACATGCATGCTCTGATTGCCAATCACTTTAAATTACTGCTTTTTCTCACTTCTTTCTCACTGAATAAGTATCTACACTTCACACTACACATATTCACAGGGATGTGTCAATTCCTTGCAACTCTGTAGAATGTAGGCAATATGCATATTACCCTCTGTGCTTTTACATTCCAGCTGTTCAGCCAGGCCCATTGAAATGTTCAGATTAAATGACAACTGGAAAGGATTCTTTTGCTACTGCAGACTCCTCTTTTCATTCAGACCTGCATGACTGGATGAAAGAGGGTACCCATTGTCTTTTATTCACATCCTTTGATGTAATTTAACTTCGCCGCCTGAAACGGACAAGAAATACTTTTGACAGGCTAAATGCAGTAGCTGATGGTGTTATAAAGTTTCTATGCCTCGGTGACTGCAGTGTCTGGCAGAACTGAATGAATACTGCAGCCACCGCAGCAAGAAGCCAGCCAGATGCTGTTGGTGGCACAGAGCTATATTTTCAGTTAACTTTTAATACATTATAGAATGGCCAGTTCTAAGCAACTTTTCAATTAGACTTAATTTTGTCTTTTTTTATGGTTTTTGAATTTGCCGTCTTCTTCTGACACTTTCCAGCTTTCAAATGGGGGTCACTGACCCCATCTGCAAGGCAATGCGTGTATAGTTATTGCAATTTTTTTTATTAACTATTCAGGCCCTCTCCTATTCATATGCTGGTCTCTTATTCAAATCCTAGCAACCGGATTGCTGAAATTGCAAACTGGAAAGCTGCTGAAAAACAGCTTAATAACACAAATAATACAAAAAGTAAAACTATTTGCAAATAATCTCAGAATATCACTAATCTAAGTGAACCTTTAATGGAGATGTCCTTATGGGAGATCCATTGGTTTTCCAGATGCATCACAGCAGCAAAAAAGTATGGAGCATCCCAAAAACATTATTTAAAAAATGGTGGCAGATCGGAAGCAATTCCCATACACACTCTTTAACATTTTATTTGCACTTCCCTGTTTAATTTGTATTTGTGTTTACAATCGGTTATTAAAACGGTTCGCCTCAGATAATCAATCAAAACTTGTATGGCTTTTAAAATAATTACTGGCTTCCTGTATACATAGGAATGAACTCCACCATGTGGGCATATTCCTGCATTGCCAGTATTAGCAGGGGTGGGGGGGTTTCAGAGTGATCACGAGAAGTGTCTTGTGATTAACTTTGGGAGAGCCTGGCCTCTTTTTCTTCTCACTCTGTTGATAAAGAAAGTCTTTTAACTGCTTATTAGGGGACTACCAGCCCAACAAATCCCAATTTAAAGCAGACGCCTACATATCAGCATTGCAAATGTTCCTTTCTGGTTACTTTTACAGCTGGTAACAAGTTTTTTTTTTTCTATTGCAGATGCACAATACCCAGTAGAATCTATGCCATGGCTCAGGATTTCTGGTAATGTAAATTTCCTCCACTCTTTCTGTGTATGCTTGCTTGCTTGGCTCAGGAAAGTACTCAAACGCACTACCTAGATATTCTGAAATATGATTTAATGTAGAAGTGTGTATTTACATGTTATCATGTACAGGTATGGGATCTGGTATCCGGAAACCCATTATCCAGAAGCTCCGAATTACGGAAAGGCCATCTCCCATTATAATTAAATAATCTGACTGTTATAAAAAATGATTTCCCTTTACTCTGTAATAATAAAGCAGTACCTTGTACTTCATCCAAACTATATTAATAATCCTTATTGGATGAAAAAACCAGCCTATAGGGTTTATTTAATGTTTACATGGTTTTGTAGTAGACTTTAGGTATGAAGATCCAAATTACACAGAGAGCGGTTATCCGGAAAACCCCAGGTCCTGAGAATTCTGGATAACGGATCCCATTCCTGTATAGTCACAGTTAAATAAATATCTCTGGTAGGTATACATTTCATATTAATATGCCATACGTTTTGTAAAAGCCTTTTTTACAACCTGCTTGGGATACCCTGTGAATATAGGCCAGAGTACAGGGACAGTATTTTGTCTTCCAGTAGCTGCAGAAGAGATAATTGATTACACAGTATAAACACTGTGATGAATGTGTAGCTGTATTTTTACCCTATGCCGCCACCAACACTTGCAGTTAAAAGTGTTTGTGTTTTCTCAGATTGAACTTTGGCTGGTAAACCCATGGCATCCTTTATTCCTACGGAACACAGGCCAGCATCATGGTAAGTTATGTACTGTTACTCTATTGATCACTGTTAAAGGGGTTGTTCACCGTCCCAACACTATTTTATGTTCAGTTGTTTTCAAATTGTTCCCCAGAAATAAATACTTTTTTCAATTACTTTCCATTATTTATCGTTTACTGTTTTTCCAAAATCTAAGTTTAAAGTTGAATGTTGGTGTCTGTGGTGTTTAGTCTGGCAGCTCAGTAATTCAGGTGCACTCTAAACTGTTACAATTTTGCAACATTTAGTTGATACATTTCTCAGCAGCATCTATGGTGTATTAGCAACAATTGTATCAGTTCTAAGAGCTGTCTGTAATGAAACCCAGAGATTCTGCTCAGCAGGGACAACGATAAGAAATGTATCCATTAAATGTATCAGTTTAGAACAGTTGGGGGGTCGGCTTTAGAAGGTGAAAAATGATGCTTCAATATTAGAAAAACGGTTACAAATAGAAAATAGATCTATCTGAAAACAACTAGTTGTTTGAAGGTGAACAACCCCTTTAAAGGAGACAAATAGGATAAATGAAAAACCCTAATTTTGTAGGCAATTATAAGTAATATATGGTGTTGCTATTACATGGCGCTACAAATTAATATTATCTTTAAAAATGACCTCTTTATAAGAGCTCCCTATAGATCAGCGGTTCTCAACCTGGGGGTCGGGACCCCTTTGGGGGTCGAACAACCTTTTCAGAGGGGTCACTTAAGGGGTTCCAGGAGCAGCTTCATCTCTATCCCCACTAG